>JAVKPL010009792.1:17500-404227 GCA_032173675.1 Gastrolobium villosum
TGGCCCCACCTCTTTTTCTTCCTTCTCCCTTCCTTTTCTCCCTCGCTCTCGCGCGCCCTCCCTGGGAAAAAGAAACCAAAACACCACCATTTCTCCTCATCTTGCCATTTCTTCATTTCTTCACCGAATCACTTGATTTTGGTGTTGAAATCTATTGTAAACAACCTTCCAAAGCCATTGGTAACACTTAGAAGCCTTGAATCCATCTCCTTGGCCGCGTTTTTGGGCAAAAACAGATCCGACCCATAGTGTTCATGGAGCTTTCTTGGAGGTTTTGATCTTCTTGTGGTTTAGTGAAGCCTTGGTGGTGATCATACAACACATTGTGAGTATATTTGTGGTATTTTGATGGTTGATTTCATAGATCTAGAAATTTATGTTCTAAGCTTTAATTTTAGATGTGTGATGATAGAGAGCCCAAATGGAAAAATGCTATTAGATGAAAAGGCCTTAGAATCATGCTTGTAAGCTAGAAATGCTATGTTAATTTTTAGTGAAAAATATAGGTTTTTAACTTAGGCGAATTTGAGGAAATTTCATGAAAAATGAGTTTTGGTGTAATTTGGATTTGATGATTGTTGTAGGGCGCCTCACACGGACGGGATTGTGAAAAGTTAATTGGGAGCATACGTTTGGAACGGATTGCTCGTATTGAGGTAAACTCTTGGAACTTGGGTTTAATCCCTAGTCTGCTCCACCACACCTAGAGGAAGGTTGTGGTTGGATGATGTGGTTATGACATGGTGTGATTGTGTGCTTGTATGCATATTGCTTGTATTTTGTGAAAATTGTTTGGTCACTGGCCAGTTGACGTGTGGAGTTTGGACATCCGCTGGGTTCATCCTTGTGAGAACGCCAGTCGGGTTTTGCCGTGGAGTCGACTCTGAGAGCGGCGCCAGGATGATCCAAACGTGGGACATCCGCCGGATAGGGCTCATGAGGAGTTCCGGTTGGGTATTGCCATGGAGTCTTCTCAACCATGGGAGAGGCGCCAGGATTGTCTCGGGAGTTATATGATGGAGTCCTTGAACATGAATCCATGCGTGGATGTTCTTGGGTGTCTCCAGGTGGATGGTGATATTGTATTGCTTGCATATTACATGATGTCATATTTATACATTTTAGTGAGCCATGGAGTGGAGAGAGCCTCTAGCTCCATTGGTTTACTGAGATATATCCGTATATCTCACCCCGTGTTTGGGGGACCACATTTCAGGTCACTATGAGCCGGGAGGAGCTTCGGGCAAGAAGCCCGTATAGTGGACATTGGATTGGCATGCGGTGCATGGGATTGCATGACATTTTGGAGGAGTTATGGAGTGCACATGGCATGACATTAGTATTTTGAGACTTAGGTCATGAACATATTGCATGATGTTATATCCATGCTTTTTGTTAGTGTTCATGATTGTATACTAAGTCTTGTTTATTTCTCATTATTCATGGCATGGATAACTGTATATTTTGAGTGAGCATGGGACTTGTCCATTGCCACATTCATTGCCTATGAAGTCTAGATGATTATGTTGTAAAAATGGTCCATATTTGTATGTAAATGGCCATTACTTTGAGGACTTTGTAAATGATGTTTACTTTAAGGAAAATGCATGATGGAAGGGCCTAGAGCCTACATTAGGACATGATTATGTGTTGTGTGGAGTACCAAGGGGTTAGGGATGGATTACACAACCTTTTTGGGGCTTAAAATGCTGTAATCTGTCATTTTGCTGCATAGTAATCGATTACCCAAGGCATGGTAATCGATTACCATGCAACAGGGGACAAAAAATTGGCTACTGTCTTCACTGGTAATCGATTACTGACCTTTGGTAATCGATTACCATGTGAGGTAATCGATTACCCAAAGTTGGTAATCGATTACCAGAACAGAGGATTGAGAAATTTAGCTACTGCCTCATTTTTGACAGGTGGTAATCGATTACCACCCACTGGTAATCGATTACCACAGTGTAATTTTCGAAAATTCAGGTTTTTCTAGACAAAAAGAAAGGGGCCTAACTTGATGGGTAGAACTCCAAATGGTACGTGGTTTGAAACCACGCGTAGACAACGTAAAGGACTATAACTTGGTAAAAGGTGAGAGTAAGATGGTGAGTTTAAATGAATGGAATAAAAAGATGGATGAATGATGTTAGCAAAAACGTATGCTTCCGCAAATTGCTTTTACAATTATAGTGTGGTTTTAATTGATTACGGAAAATGTATTGATGTAAGAAAAGGAATATGTTAAAAAAAAAAAAAAAATTTACCTGTAATTTAATTAACCCAGTCACTGTGATTGTAACTGCGCTTAATATCATAATCAATGTTAACAATACCGGTGTACAACGGGCTGTTACAATACACCAGTGTAAAAATATCATGCATATATATATATGAGGTAAGATCATTTGACACCGGTGTCAAATTTAAAATTTAAAATCACATCTGAGAGCCGTTAGATAAAAAAAGATCAATGGTGTCACAATTCATCTTAACATTCTCATCTCTACTACTCCCATTTTATGCTCATGTTGCCTATGTGTTGGCTAACATTCCGTTCCATATAACATTGCAGGTCTTACTGCTATTCTATAGAATTTTCCTTTTAAATTAAGGGGGATTTTATGGTCACACAAAAACCCAGATGCACTACGTCATTTCATCCACCCTGTTCTGATTCTATGATTTACATCCTCATCAAACTCTCCACCTTTTTGCAAAATGGATCCCAGGTATCTAAATGCATCTTTCTTGGGTACCTCTTGACCAAGTAGGTGCACGAGATCTTGGTCTTCATCTCTTGCCAGAGAAAACTCACACTTCAAATACTCAGTCTTACTACGAGTTAACGTGAATTCTTTCGATTCCAACGTGTTTATCCACAATTCAAGTTTTTTATTAACGCCATCTTTGTTCTTATCAATAAGCACAATATCATCTGCAAAAAGCATACACCATGACACTTCCTCTTGAATATTTTTTGTTAGTTCATCCATAACTTAGGCAAAGAGATAAAGATTTAGAGCCGATCCTTGGTGTACACCTACCGTGATAGGAAAATAACTTGATGTTCCATTACAAGCTTTCACACAAGTAGTAGCCCCATCATACATATCCTTGATTGCCTTTACATACTTTGATGGTACTTTTTTCTTCTCAAGAACCCACCATAAAACATTCCTTGGAACCTTATCCTATGCTTTCTCAAGATCTATAAACACCCCATGTAAGTCCTTCTTCTTTTCTCGATATCTTTCCATTAATTGTCCCATCAAGAAAATGGCTTCCATGGTATATCTTCCAGGCATAAATTCAAATTGATTTACAGAAACCTTGGTGTCTCTTCTCAAGCGATGTTCAATAACTCTTTCCCACAACTTCATAGCATCGCTGGTTAGCTTAATGCCTCTATAGTTAGAACAATTCTGTATATCTCCCTTGTTTTTATAAATAGGCACAATCATACTTTTCCTCGATGCTTCAGGCATCTTATTTATCTGAAGAACCTTATTGAAAAAGTTGGTCAACCATTTTATTGCCACATCTCCCAGACCTTTCCACACTTCAATAGGGACAACATCAGGTCCTACAGCTTTATTAATCTTCATCCTCTTTAAAGCCTCCTTAACTTCATGTGTATTAATTATGCGCACAAATTCTCTATTCAAATCATCATAAGCATATTCCAAGTCCACCTCGCTTTTATCGCCATCCCCATTAAACAGCTTGTTAAAGTAGTTCATCCATCTTTATCTTTCACCAAAAGTTTTTGATTTTCATCCTTGATGCATCTAACTTGGGTGAGGTCTTTACTTTTCTTATCCCTTATTTTTGCAAGTTTATATATAACTTTTTCACCATCCTTGCTCCTAAGATTTTTATACAAATCAGCGAAAACCTTGCCTCTAGCTTCCCGCACAGCTTTCCTTGCATTTTTTCTCGCCAATCTAAATCTTTGCAAGTTCTCTTCATTGGGACTTTTATGCAAAGATCTAAATCATTCCTTCTTTTGTTTAATTGTCTCTTGCACTTCTCCATCCCACCACCATGTTTCCTTTGTATGAAATCCATTTCCTTTTCTTTCTTCCAACGCTATCCTTCCCATATCCTGAATACACATAGCCATCTCATTTCATATTGCATTTGCTCCTGCATCAAACTCCCAAGGTCCTTCATGCAACATCTTTTCATTGAACTCTCTTTTTTTCCTCCTTTAAGCTTCCACCACCTTATCATTGAGTTCTGAGCCCTCTTCCTCATAGTAAGTATTTTGTTGAACCGAACCTCCAAGACTACCAGTTTATGTTGCGTAGCGACACACTCCTAGTGTAGACCTTACAGTCGACACAAGAAGTTCTATCTTCTCTTATATATATAGGGATAAGATTATTTTACACCAGTGTAAGTTAAACTCTTAATCTTGTCCCTTGATTCCACTTATATATAAGGGCTCAAATTTTTTAGTAATATGAGCCATTGGATACAAGTGAATCAATGGTCAAGATTGATCGTAAGACTTCTAACTCTTACACTGGTGTAAAAATAGCATGCCCTATATATATATATGGGGAAGATTATATTTATGAACTTTTAGTTTACAAACTACACTTTGTCTGACCGGTAGTACATTTTTTAGTACAGTATAACCGGTCAGACATAGTGTAGTTTGTAAAAAAAAATTTGTCAATATAACCCTACTCTCTATCTCTCTCTCTCTATATATATATATATATATATAGGATCAGAATCATTTTGCACCAGTGTAAGACTAATAAGTCTTACACCACATCTCAACCGTTGATTTTCGTGCATCCAACGGTTGTAATTTGGGAAGACATACGAATTAATTAATATTAATTAATTATTAATTACACTACAAATGACAACCGATGATTTTCGTCCATCAACGGTCGAGATACGGTGTAAGACTTGTTAGTCTTACACCGATGTAAAAGGATCCTGCCCCGTATATATATATATATATATCAGACAGGTTATATTTACAAACTTTTTTGTTTATAAACTCTTACAAACTACACTGTATTCTCCCGGGAGAACACTAGTTACACTATGTTTTCCCGGGAAAAGATAGTGTAATTTGTAAAAATAATTTGTAAATGGATCATTCTCTTATATATATATATATATATATATATATATATATATATATATATGGGTTTATCATCTATCATTTAACATGACCACAACAAATTTCTCACACACACAACATTTTGTGGGGCCCGCAGCAAAAAAAAAAAACTCCGGCACGCAAAACGAATCTCTATAAGATAACATAATCACTTTTCCTACAGCATAACTCTTATAAAACCATATATATATATATATATATATATATATATATATATATATATATATATATATAGGTATGATCCTTTGACACCGGTGTCAAAATTCAAATTTGACACTTCATATGAGAGCCGTTAGATAAAAAAAGATCAACGGTGTATATATATGATATTTATTGATCTAACGGCTTTGACACGAGGTGTCAAAAAATTTTGACACCTCAAAATTCAAATTTGACAGAGCTGAAAACTGTTAGATCAAAAAATATCAACGACTTTGATTTGTAAACATGTGATACTATTGATCTTTTTTTATCTAACGGCTCTCAGATGAGATGTCCGGTGTCAAAGGATTTTACATATATATATATATATATATATATATATATATATATATATATATATATATATATTCAACGTCATGAGCATCACGAGTAAGCAAACTATGACTTGTCAGGGCTATATATTTTTCATCAGTCTGTCATTCCATATATACAGATGAGAACGTTGTCTTCTACTTTACTTGGCAGTTTCTCCTCTCTCTCTCTCTCTCGTGCATATGTTTGGGTGTATTGGCATGCATCGACCATTTTCAGTGTAGAGCTCTTTAATAATTGCACATTTCTCTTTTCCTGTAATCATCTATATCAAGACTATGGGAATTGGATGGAATCACACAAGACAAGAGAAAAAACATTGAAAGAATAAAAAAAATGGGTAAAGACATATTCTTGACTAACAAAAGGTGTAGGAGACACTAAAATACAGATAGAGGCTCACAAGATGAAAAACAAAAGAAGCCAAAAACAATTAAGTCAAAAAGACAAAGGCTAGAAATCATTCAAATCTAGACGAACAAGCCTCTATAGATATACTATTTAGAATTTGACCCCACTTATCGCGAAAAGCTGTATCTGAAAATTCCTTCTTTGACCTTACCATGTGTCTAATTCATCTCAGAGAATTAATGAAGTGTATAATAATAAAAAAGCACTGTCTAGAGAAAACCAACATTTTACATGTCAGCTATATATGGCTCTGAATCTAGTAGTTGCATTAAGGAATCTCTTTTAACTTTTTACGGAGTGACTATTGTACCATTGTTCCAAGATAAATTTATCTAAATACCACCCAAAAAACAATTTTACTAAATTGTCACGAGGGCAAGTTCGCCTAGAGCAGTAGCGAACTTGGTATGCTGATGTGTCAGTTTCCTGGTGGTGTCAGAGTTCGTTTCTAACACAGACGACCTCTGCTGCATGCAAGCCACGTGGCCTGACTGAGGTCGCCTGTATCAGAAGCGAACTCTGACACCACCAGAAAGCTGACACATCAGCGTATCAAGCTCGTTACTGCTCTGGGCAAACTTAACCTCATGGTAATTTGGTGAAATTGTTTTTTGGCGTGTCATTTAAATAAATTTATCTTAGAATAGTGGCACAATGATTAGTTTTCCTTACATGTCCTTCCATATGGAACTCTTAAATCATGTTCTTTGTTCAATTAAAAGTTTTTTCTTCTGTTTTATCAATAACTTTTATCGATATCTCACAATATTCTCCAATAAAAAATATCTTCTTCCTTAGCATGTAGGCTTGTATACCATGAAAATGACATGCGCATAAGTTAAGCAGCAGATAGTGAAATGAACTTTTGCTTTCGTAATATTTAAGCCACTCGTTAACGTTCCGTACAAGATTTAAAATAAATGGATAAAAAGAAACTACTAATATTGGCCAACTCAGAAAGGAACCCTATTCAAAGGTTCCAAAGTTCATCGAAAAAACTTTCATTTCAAAAGGCAATTGTCTTGTCATCATTATAAGTATATCTAACTAGAAAGAACAAAAAAATGAAGCTAGATTGAAGCTTGATTCAGGTATCACAAGTGTAATGCTCTATTTAAAAAATTGCTAGCAGTACCCTTTAAGAAAAGACAAACGAAACTACACAAGTTAGTTTCCTGTGTGAAAAAAAAATAACTTCAACCCTGATTTATGTCCTACCAAAGTCCATTTTTGCTCAAAGAAGACCCAGAAAGCAAATTCCTTATTAGCAATTACAGCAAAAACACCAAATCATGTAAATTGATTGACATTTATGACTAATTTGGTTATATATCCTCAAAATTATTATAAAAAAAAAAAAAAAAGTGCAATAGAAGTAAGTGATATAAAGAAAAGCAATTAGTACTCACCTATTACATTTAGATGAATCGAAAGCAGTTCCATTTTGGCACACTCCTGTCCAATTTTGTGGAACAGGTCCCATCCCTTCATCACTGAAGCTCCTTGACTCTGGCCACACACCTGCGGGTAAAAGCTCACTCATCACATGCTGTCATGCAAACACATATTCACATAAGAGAGGTGGCAAAACGGGTAATCCAACCAGCCCCGCCTTAAAATAATTCAACCCACTCTACTCCGTTAACATATTAAAAAATAATTTTTATTTAAAAGTTATAGTCCCTGTAAATATAAAAGGTATCAAATAAAAACAAACAAAAAAATTAAAAATATTATTAATTAGTCTTTTTAAAAATAAAAAATTAACCCTTGGGGTTGAATCCATTTTGACCCATCCATTAATCAAGTGGGTTTAAGAGGATTGGAAATTCCATTCCGATCCACCATTTGTGGTGAGTGTTGACCCATTTTATCACCTCTTCCTCTCTGTATACATTGACTTATACTATGTAAGTAATTACATAATACACTAGATACATAGAGTTATATACATGCAAAGAACGGTCATATTTAAATAACCACATATATTTTTGGAGAGGAGTGAAGAGTTTTAAGTGTGACTAGACCCCACGTCGATATTAGTCACAATGAGCTCAACAAATCAAAGCTTGTGGAGATAATAACAGGAGTCGCGGTTCAAAGAAATAATTAGGATCAAATAAAAAAATAAAAAATAATAACCCCTTAATAGGAAGATATTTATGTTGGTGAATTACCACTATCAATCATTCCTACTATGATGTCTTCACCATATTTGGCTCTGGTTAACAAGTCTTCATTTGTCTGATTGGATTCTTCTGCCAAAGGATTTAAAACCCCTTCTAATCCCACAAACTTCCATGACCTTGTGGTGTGCATAGAGTACATCCTTGGCTTGCTCTTACGCACAGAGACCACCCCCTCCATCTCTGTTCCAAGTTTTCTTTGCAATGTCAAAGACATAGAGAGAGAAAAGTTTGTGACAAGAACTACTAAAAATGGAAAAGTTGGAGAATTATCTAGTTTTACCTGAGAGCCTATTGGCTTCTTTTGGGGTAAGCAACGCTGCAAAGCCATTGATACTGTGTTTGTAACTATAAAGAAAGGAAGCTCGGGCTTCCTCCTCAGTTTCTTTCAACGAAAGCAAATAAGAGTGATGGGTATTCTCTATTTCATGCTCTCCAAACACAACTATGTAAATCTGTGATAACCCAATGTTTCACATGTGACACCACATAAAAATCCAGAGGACTAATACAAAAATAAAAGACTTGAGAAAAGTAGCAGAAAAATGAAAAACCTGCTTCTTTTTTGTGCATGACGCCAAGGGAAGAAGGAGGAGGAGTAAGAGAAAAGTTGAGGGAATGTTCTTCATTGTTACTTGTAGACAAACGCAATTTGATAATAGGATATTTATAGATGTTACATGAATCTCTAATCAACGCTAGTTCTCCCTAATCTCTATATGGTAGGGACCGAAATTTATGTTATATGATTATACGACAAGATTTGATAGATATGATATTATAGGTATAGAGGACATAATTCTTGAGTGGTATCATTTGATGGATATTGTTCTATATCGTTGAAATAAATTATTTTGGGTACAAATAATTGTATATCCTCATATTTTATGATAAATATCTCATCCCAATTCATAGAGATCAATTAAGATTAGTTTCAATATTATCTTCCTGATTAGTATTGATTCTGTCATATGAATTGATTAGGACCAGTTTCAATGTTTTCTTGATATGGATTGATTTTGTAGTTATTAGCTTCCATTTTAAATACTTGCCATATATATATATATATATATATAAACATTAAATGCGGGAATTATAATCATATAAAAGATGAAAACGTTAAATGTGGTAATCATAACCATACACCTGTCGTTGTTGTACGTAAAGCGATTGCAGAAATGATTTTTCCTCTCTCTCTATATATATATGGGTTTTCGTTTTGTCCTTTAACATAACACAACAAAGTTTCCTACACACACAACATTTTGTGGGGCCCACACTTTTTAAAACAAAAAATAAAAATAAAAATTAGGCACGCAAAACGAATTTTACTTCTCAATATCTTTATATATATATATATATATATATATATATATATATATGGAGTTCACATTTCTGAAGCTGTTGTACGTGCAACAATCAAATCTTTGCCATATATATACGTGAAAGCATTAAATGCGGGGAATCATAACCATACAAGAGATGAAATTAATAAATGTGAGGAATTATAACTATATACTTGTCGTTGTTGTACGTAAAGCGGCTGCAGAAATGATTTTATATATATATATATATATATATATATATATATATATATATATATATATATAAATTAGGATTCTTCTTTTGAACCTTATATTAAGGGTTCAAATTTTTTAGTAATGTTTTACAACAAAATTTCATCCGCTGTAATAAAAAGGAATATGTATATATATCAATTTGGATCAATTTTATTATACTTTGAACCAGTAACGTTTTTAGTTTTTAAACACAAATAAAAACATATATATGCAATTTTATATACTTTGCATATACGATTTAAAACAAAGTACATATATATGCTTTGTATCAAGGAGGTAAAGAAAGGGTAAGAAATAAGAATCTTAGTATAAATTAAGGCATACTACCAAATAATGACAGACATATGAGATATGCATGCAGGATTGTGACAAAGTCTTTCTTTTCATTTCGAAAAAGAAAAGAGAAAAAAGGAAGACTTTGATCTTGTCCAATTATACATTTCCGTATTAGTTTCATTTAAAAATTGTGATTTTTTTAATAATATTTGAATATACATCCTTAAAAAAATTATAATTTATATTATTTTCTATAAATTATATATGATAATGTGGTTAAGACTTAAGAATGTATTTTGTTTTCAGTAATTGCTCATATTATTTAGAATCGAGAATTGTGTAAATCACTATATAATATCTAGGATGGTTAAATATTTTATAAATTCAAAAAATTTAATAAATTAAAATTTATTATTATAATATTTAAAATATGTAGAAAAAGTCGCATAATACTATTAAGATTAATAGTATCTGGCGTAAATGATTTTTTTGATATTAGTTTTTCTAAATTTTTAATTAGGAAACTCCTAAAATGTCACAATCCAAATTCTAATGTTTGGCAGACATACTATCATCCAATAGCCTAGCAACTTTATCTAAAAAAATGATTTAAAAGGCACATTATGAAATATACAACAAAACCGGTTGGTAGGAATAACAACTTAAATTTAAATACTTTTGTCCACATTAACAACATATCGATTGTCGAGTTCACAATTTATAACTAACAAGATTTGCTAGATCAATTTAATTATTAGAGGCTATCTTCTTTCTTTTATCTGAAACTAAATAATAATTTCGTGAGTTGCAATACAAGTCAATAAATAAATATTAAAGACTATTTTCACCAAAAAAATATATATTAAAGACTATAACATACGAAACTTAACAAATAATAAAATCAAACTGTAAGGTTAAGAAATGAATTGTCAAATCTAAAACAATTTATACATACAATAGAATTGAAACTTTATAAAACCAATATGCAAATTTAACTAGAGATGTTAAAGAAAAATTAATATAATTTGATCACTGATTTTATTGTCAAATCGGTGCAAATTCAAAAACATCGACTTTTTTATAAATCAAGACAATTGGATAATTAATTTTTATTTTGTTAAACACTTTGATTGTAAGATTTTCAGTTTTTTCCCTTCACCAATTTTTTTTTTTTCAGTTTTTCCCCAAATAAAAAATGTATTTTGATAATAAGTTAGTTCTAAAACCTAATTCCTAATCTAAATATATTCATAAATAGGGAAAAATATTTCTCCGGTCACTGGAGATAAAGTTATCTCCATTAATCTCAAAACGACGTCGCTTTGGGTTATAAGATTAAAAAATTATAATGATAAAGACTACTATAACCCTACAATATATTAGATTTTCAAAAAACATATTGATTTCCGTCCCAAAACTACGTCATTTTGGGTTCACCGGAGATAACTTCATCTCCCGTGACTTGAGAGATCCTTTACCCTTATAAATATTATGAAAATATGCTAAATAAAGTATCTAAATTAATTTTTACTCGGATTTGAATGCTTTGTAATGATATTGACCGTAAAAATATTTTTAGTAATGTTTAAAGGGGAATGATATTGTTACAACCAATTAGTATTACTACTAATGTTACTACCAATTAATTTCACCGTTTGATCGATTATGTTGATCTAACGGTTATATTTATTTTCATCATTGTATGATTATGATTCCTTATATTTAATACTTTATATTTATTTTCACATTTGTATAGTCATGATTTCCCATATTCAATGTTTTCACATTAAATATAAGAAATCATAACCATACAAAAATGAAAATAAATATGATCATTAGATTCACATAATCGATCTAACGGTGAAATTGATTGGTAGTAACACTAATTGATTGATACAATATCCTACCCCATGTTTAAAAATGAAATATGTTTTCCAAATTTTTCCTTTTATTAATAAATAACAATATATGTTCTGAAGAGATGTTATCCAGGTAGGAAACTTCTCAATATATGTCAATATATACCCGGTAATTGATATGTACGAGTCATGTGACCAACAATATTATATTATTAAAATAATTATTTTATATACGAATACTTTTTTGAATAAACTGAAAAGATTATTATCAAATAAGATAATAAATTATTACTTTTGAATTTATAGAAAACCCAAAAAATTATTTTAAATAAATAAGAAATTTACGATATTAATTATTTTTTGACTTAATAAATTGAATATTAAAATTCAAAATAATAATAATTTTCTTATTTCTTATCTTAATTATTCAATAATTATTATTATTATTACTTATGATAGTTATTAACATTTAAAATTTGTTCTTTTCGAGGAGAGATTAATAAAACCTTACTTATTAACATTTAAAATTTGTTCGGAGGAGGTTCCCGAATGAGGAGCTCTGAAATTAACTGTGATAAGAGCTACCCATTCTAGGGAATTGGGAAAAGCTCCAAGCAGCTAAACTCTTAGCCAATTCGAGAACAAATCTTGTCATATTCACTATCTCTTGGTTACCATCGCACCCACATCCACCACTTGCAAGATTATAGCTCTGTATTATTTTCCACCTCCTCAATTGTCACCTAGGACTTGAAATAGGCTAGGACAATACCAGAGAGAACTAATTACAATGACTTTGAGCTTTACTACTATTATCTACAGAGCATTCACTATCTCTAGGTGTTCATACACATTCCCGATTCATACCATCTGACTTTTGACCGAAGAAGTTGTACCTCACCTTACCAATTCTCTCAACCTTTATTCGTTAGGTATAATTATTAGCTCTTTAATTAGACATTTCTATTGGATTTTCAAACAAAATTTATAAAAAAAATGAAAAGAGTAAAATTTGAGATAGGCTATTCACGTGTAGTATTTTTGCACGTAATACCTTGGTGTCGGTGGCTTAGCGGGAACAGTTACCAAAATATTACTATTTACCAAGTCTTTTATCTAAGTTTCAAACGAATAATGTTATTTCCCAATCTGCCACATGGACAAGTTCGCTACCCGGTGTAGCTCGGTTTGTTGACGTGTCACGTTTATAATGGACACCAAGTTCACTACACGGGATAGCGAACTTTATATATATATTTTTACTTGGTACTTGTTATCCGCTAGAAATATGACATGTCAGCAAACCGAGTTCGCTACACCGAATAGTGAACTTGTCGACATGGTATATTAAAAAATAACATTATTCGCGTGACATTTTGATAAAAAATTTAATGAACAGTGATATTTTGGTCACTATTCTAACTTAGTGAGAGTCATTTAAATAAGGATTTTATTATTGTATTGCGGAACAAATTTTATGTCATGCAACTAGTAAAGACAAAATAAAAATTAATAAAGAAAGCGAGCATGCCATATAATAATATTTTGTGTTTTGTCTTTACCTGTTTTCAAGACACAAAATCTATTCCTGGAAATAGTAAAACCCTTTAAATAAAGAATTTTCATTCAGATTACCAAAAATAAAAAAAAAGGAATTTTCATTCTATCCTTTAACATTACATAATAAATTTTCTTACACTCATAATATTTTATGGGGCCACACATTTTAAAACAAAAAAAAGAAAAAATATGGCACGCAAAACGAATCTCTATAAATTACACAATCACTCTTCCTACAACATAATAAACATAAAATCCTTAAATAAATGAATAATTAGTTTTCGAAATGGGAGATGTATATATTATGTAAATGGAATAAAAGTTGTTTTCATGCACAAACAAAAACACATTAGGTCCACAATTTTTTTTTCTTTCCTCAACTCACTTTTTCTTTCTTCCTTTTATGTTTGTGGAGGACCCAATATATATATATATATATATATATATATATATATATATAAATTGATGGAATAAAAGTTGTATTTTGCAATAACAAAAACACAAAGGCCTACAATTTTTTTTTCTTTAAGTAAGTTATATGGGATATATTTATTTTATGTTTGTGCAGGAAAAGGTACTTTCTATATAACATTATACATATTTTACATATATAACCCTTTCGAAATACTACAAATTGATAAAAAGAAAGTATTTTGCAATATTAAGGTGCAAAAGGCCTAAAATTCTGAGAGACGTAATATAACCCAAGTTATATTAACTGTGAAACCGAATTAATGACTTATAAATACTCACTAGTTAACGTAGCACAAGATATTTAATTAACAATTTTCCAAATATATTTAATGAATTCAATACCTATATATAATGGTTTCTAAAAGTTATTTTAGAATATTAATCTAATATTCATCAAAATACACATTGAAAAATATGTGAAATCAAATTTTTTTTTCCTTTTCAGATGGATCTATACGAATACCATGCATATTTTTATGTGTATTTTAATAAATATTAAATAAAGTTAGTTCGTAAATTTAAAGGAACAAGTAGTTCCTAACTTGTGTGTATATAATTAATAAATTTGTGTACCAAAATTTTTTTTTAATAAATTTAAAGGAAACCGTTCCTAAATCTATAATCAACCTTAACTTGTTCCAAACTTGCAAACACGAGGAAATATATTTTGCATTTTCTTCGTTTTGAAATTACTCCGAATCAAATGCAAACCGTACGATCAAAATCAACCCTTGTGATCTTCATCGCCTTCCTTCTTCTCACATCAGCACCATCTCCTTCACAATCGCTATTCTTCTCTTTTTACAATCACTATCGAAACTTCTCATCTCTCGCACACTCCCTCTTCAACGGCGTCGCCAACCTCCGCGCCTCACGCGGCGATGTCGCCGGCGCCGACCGAGCCAGGGGCATCGCCGACAAGCTGGAGCGTGGGCTGGGCTTTGGGTTCTGGAGGATCATGTGGTCATCTTGGATGTGGACGTGGAGGGAATTGCCCCTCACGGAACTCTACGGCGCCGTTTCGGACATGAACGAGTTGCTGAGTGGCTTGACTGAGTTGACTCGCATGGAATCGGCCGCGCAAAGGTCTGCTTGGGTTTCCCGAAATTACCAAAATGTCCTCGCCGTCTCTAAATCGCTCTATCGCAAGCTCCTTAAAGCGTTTGGCCAATCGGTACGTACTACGTTGTTTCTTATTTTTATTTTTTTTGTGTGTTAACTTTTAATTTTAATTCTTTTTGGTGAAAGTTAAAATTTTAATTTGTTTATGTAAGCATGGCATGCACTTTTTGATTTAATGTTAATTGTTTTCGTACTTTTTGATTTAATGTTAATTGTTTTCGTACTTTTTGATTTAATGTTAATTGTTTTCGTATTCATATTCATGTTTTCATATAGGGAAATCAAATATAAGGATAAAAATTATTAACAAATTCATTTTCTTTAAATTTTTTTCTATTTATTTTATATAAAGTTTTATTATTGTTTTTTGTCACTATTTTTGTTCTCTCATATTGTCATACAACAACGTAAGAAAACATGAACCCTTTCATATAAACCCCCTGCGGCCGCCCCCAAAACAAAGTTTTAAATGTATTAAAAAAATAAAAGAATATAAATAAAAAAAGAGTTATATTCCTCGTATTACATAAACCAAATTTTTTATCATGTTAAAAAGAAGAAGATAAGATCAATTCATTGAATAATGTGTCATCTTACTTTCTTTAGTATAATATAACTTGTTTTATTCTTAACATCACAAAAAATTTCGTTCAATATAATTCTCAAATAATAAAAGAAAAGAAAACTTTAACTTAATATAAAAAATAGTAATCAACTTAATGATATAAAACTACTAAAATACAAGCAGTGAATAAGATGTGTTTCTTTTTTAGTATCTGTGTTTATGAATAAGATGTGTTTCTTTTCTAGTATCTGTGTTTATATTCCTGGCAATGTAGCCACTAAAATTGCTCCCTTCCTAATTAATTAAAAAATATATGTTTTTTTTACAAAAAAATAAAATAAAAAAATATATAACCAAATTTATGTGTAACCAAATAGGTCCGATATTTGAAGTATTCATAGATTTTAGCCTATACAATGACAGGAACTGATGGAGACGTTGCAAATAGAGGTGATGGAAGGTGGGTTAATCAGAGATTGCCTTGAATTAGGTAGCAATGATTTCAAGGCTTTGATTCAGGCTGTCAAGGATTTGGTATTGCAATTCTTTCCTGTTCATGATAAAGACCCTGAACTATAACCAGTAAATAGTAATGCGTAAGTATTTGGACCACTGATGAACTTTTAGAATTTTGACTTTTAGTTGCTTTTGGACTGGTTTTGAGCTATGCTGGTAGCCCTAGGCACTTCCTTATAAGTGACCCAACTCAATTGCTTTTGTTTGTTTTCAGTTTGTTTTTCTTCGAATATAAGATTCCAGCATGAACCAATCCATATGTATGTATATTTAAGGGGATTGATGTTTCTCGTGATTTAAGAGATAATTTTATCTCCCGCCCATACATAAGAGTGTAGGGCCATATAAAAGGAAAAAAAAAAAAAAACTCGGACCTCACACTTTTATGTGTATAAAAAAAAAAAAATTTATCTCTTATAACATGAAAAACATTAATCTTATATTTAAGTTTCTGTTGCATAATAATGATTAAATGGGAAAAATGTAAATATTAAAGATTAGTTATGATCTTTGTTTGAGAGGAGCAGATTTCTAAACTCCTCGCTCAGTTCTTCATGTCTTGGCTCACAGTATTGATATCAAATGTATACTGTAGAACTAAGCAAGAAGATGTATTGCTCCTTTAATTTCCACGATTTTATTTTCTTGAGGCAAGCAAAACTAATCTTGAACAACGCAGCCAATAAGATTAGCGATATGGAGCTTTGGTAACACGTAGGGGATTTTTCAACCTTTTATAAAAATTTATAAGAACTAAAATAACAAGGTATTATAGAATAGAATAAAATAAACAAATTATCTTTTAATATTATACAAATAAAAGGAAAAGAAACAACACTTAAGGTTTGTCCAAGTTAAAATTATCATAATTACAACTCTATTGAGGCAAATTTTAATGAGCTTACGGCAGAATCTGTGTCTTCATTTTCATTTCTCCTCTGGTATCAACGACTTTTACATATTACTATTATTTCTCCCTAGACAATTTTCACTCACCCCAGAATGTCCTAGCTTTGAAAGATGGTTTCGATATAACAAAAACGAAATAATTATCAAAACAATATAAAGGATTCTTTCTGCATGAAAATGGAAAAAGAACTAGTTATTTTGTTAGTTATTTACGCTCAGAGGGCATTGCTTTATAAATGATTAAATGTATACAGAATCCAAAAACAAATAGGGTAAAGTGTGTATCATTGTAAGAAGGACATAAAATTGTGTCATTTTAAGAGAGAAAAAGAGATAGATAAAGGAGGAGAGAGAGTTGACAAAAAAAAAATAAAGGTTTAAGTTCCGTCTCTTTGTGAAAGTAAAATGATATAAATTGTGTCATTTAAAAAGATAAACACTTTTCCAAACAAATATGCATAAAACAAACAATAGCCTATTAAATTATAGAAGCACCTGTCATGATCCTAAATATAGATGGCTGAAGCAAATAAAGATATTACTACCTCATACTTCCACTAAGGCTCTTTACATTGAGCCCAAAAATTAAAAAGCAAAATTTCACCGTAAGATAGTGGAAGGTGAATATATTTGGACCCAAACATGTTCCTCTTTGTAAGCCAAACTTGCCTCGCAAGAGGCCTCACATGTATACACGACAATTGACGCCCAATCCAAAGAGTCCGCTTCATTATCAACCCCGAAGTAATATAGCAGCTGTGGCAAAATCTGGAACCACCAACATTCACAACTCAGTATCTAAAGGAATCAAAAGCAAACATTTGGTTGACCAAGCGAGAGAAATAGTAGTACATGCAGAATGAAAATGAGCTTCAACTACTGATTTCTGGAATAACTACCTGAAATTCACAACACATAGGTCCACCACAGTAACTGCATTTCGGGATATCAGCTTTGGATGGCCGACCACTTGAAACGGGCCATATTGCCTTAGCATTAGTATTCCTATAATACCTGTTTTTACCATATGTAAGTACCAAAACTGTAATTAAACACAAATAACTTGATAAAATAAATACCATTAGCCAGGTCATACACGGTTAATTTTTTTTATAAAATATAAAACATGATTATCAGAGTAATGCGCCTTTTATAATGTGATTTTGGAGGCAGTTAAGATGCATAATCTAAATTCCAACTTTTGTCCCCCGAGGACCCGACTTAAACATTAATCATTGTCAGATTATGCAAAAATAGCATCTTAAAAAAGGTTGATATCTCTCAAGCGTTAGGTTAGACATTCAGAGGCAATGAATATTTCTCCAGCTTTCCTGCTTACTTACATCCAAAAGCAAGATAATCCCATTTGGGAAACATTTTTTCCCATTCAAATCGGTAAATAATATGCCTCCGTAAGGGCACCTAAGGCAGATCTCCAAATTAGTTAACTTTAAATTTGCTAAATATTAATCACCTCAATACTTGTTCAGGGGCTTTGGCAATGCGTTCCTGGAAGTAGGCCCAACTCCTTTTGTCATCATCACCCTGTTCCGGACAATATAATTATCAAATAATATACTCAAATAAGTAATATAACCATAGTAAAAAACAAGACATAATACCTGAAAATTATCCAAAAGTGAATTCATTGTGTCATCAATCCCGTTCCTCGAGATCAAGGAATTGGCTAAGGTATTATCGTCAGTTTTGTCTTTGTTATATTCGCTTTCATCTTCAATGATGATCTCAAATTCAGGCCACACATTGTTGCTTCCAACTGTATGGTAATTGGTAACGATCTCAGATGTGAACTAGCAGGAAGCTAAATAGTAGGTATCATAAAATTTTAGACAGTAACCTCTAATGACCAGTCCATGCTTTATTTTGGAATGTTGTCAAGCATGTTTGAAGTTTCTTAGCCAGATACAAATTTAAATATCTTGTCACATTCATAAGTTTTTTTCCTTAAAAAATTCAGAATTAGATTGTTATGTCTGAGCACTACTATAATTAGTTGCTGTATTTAGATTTCATCTAAAAAGGGCTAATTTTTATGTTATTAATAAGAAGAAAATAAACCCTGTTAAAATATACAAAATCTCAAACCCCTGTGACCTTTATGAGACTCCAAAGAAGTGGTTCCACTTTTGTTCTGTCCACAAAAAGATGACGAAACTTTCAACTGCTGGCAATCAATTTTATGCCCTGAGCGCCAACTCACAGCCTGTAAGTTGAAAGAGAAAAGGAATTTTATATGAATCAAATTTATGTAAAGAAAACTAAATGACACATATAAGCAATTCAGTTACCTGATGTTTCTCAGAGCAATACCGTACTTGTTTGCAACTACTACACGACTTATCTCCTTTCCAGGTACCACACCAATTGCAAAGAGCAGCTGAAAGTAAGAAGAGAATTTATATGAATAGAAGTAGAGTGGAACAAAAACAGTTTTATAGACTGTTGTACTCCAACACCTAAGTCATTGAAAGTGCTAATCCACTTATTTTAATGAACAAAAGGCCACATATTAATTATATGTTACGTAAAAATAATAGTACAAATAAGAATACAATGTGAGCGGCTTGTTCAGGGAAACCAAATTAAGTTTGGTATTGAAAGGTGACTTTGACATTGTATCAAGTTTTTTCCTTATAAAAGCATGATGCCACTACTAACATGTAATCATGAACTCTATCTAACTCATGCAGGAGTCCTTAATATTACTCTTCAATCTCACAACGAGACAATCACAAGTATAAAGATTCATAAATCAACAGACACAACTAAGGTGGTCAGAAAATAAAGATCCCAACGGAAACAACAATCTATCTTTACCACAACAAAATAGAGGACCTCTTGACAATTACAAACACTTGATTTTCCCCAACGAAACAATTACCCTAAACAATTAAACATTCATAAAAATCAGGTAGAAAATGAATTTATTAAAAGGGATTAACGTTTCTGCAGCAATAGGAAATAAAGTTATCTTTTGCAACCTCAAAACGACGTTGTTTTATGGTTTAGGAAAAACAATGTAGGGTATTTTAGTAAAATTCGTGATACAAGAGGAACGTAAAATTTCCAAAATACCCTACATTTTTTTTCCTAAACCCCAAAACGACGTTGTTTTTAGGCTGCAAAAGATAATTTTATCTATTGTTGCTAGAGAAACACTTTTCCCTTATAAAAATGATCATAATAAATTTTTATAAGATAGGATTATTTTCTACAAAATGAAGCAAGAATATAATGATGATGAGTAAACCAACCTCCATTGCCAGTAGGTTTGTGCCCCCCATCATACTCAGGGCATTCACTTGAGTAAAAAGGATTAACACGAGGTAATTGACAACGGAAAACCTTCACACTTCAATAAATCATTACATAATCAGAGATCAATGAAGGAACTAAAAAATGGAAAACTTTGTTTAACAGAGGATTTTACTGACCTTCTAGATGGCTTCTCCGGATTGCGTTTCCATTGCTCGTGCTGATCCCTGAGAAGACATGTCATGGAAGGACACATAAAAACAAACAGCATCCGGTGAAATGTACTTTCCTTCTCAGTTGGTGCATAAACCTTGCAGTTCAAGGGTTTTATACAATTTATTATGATCCACACGGACAAACAAACCATATGCACATCAAATAATAGTACGAGGCATTAGCTTCGTACCTGAAGCAGGAATTGTAAAGGTTCTCCACAAATGTCACACACAGAGGACCTTCCTGATGGTAAATTCAGAGGGTCAAGCCAAGCCTATCATTCACATCACAACAGATCATATAATCATCAGAAACTCAAGCTTGGGTTTCATTGAATAAAGCAAGACAGAAGCAGAGTGTGAGAGAATTAGATGAGATGGTAAAGTACCGGGACTCCACCAGCTTTGCTTGGGAAATATTGACGGCAAAGAGACCATTGATTCTTGGGCTTGTCAACAAAACCAAGAGTGACAGGTTCAGATTCTTCATCATCGTCATCATAATCATCAAAATCATTGTCTTCATCTTCATCTTGGTCATCAACAATTTGAATAGCCTTGAGCTTGTCGATAGGATCTCTAAAATTTTCGGTGTCCATGTGCTTGGGAATGGAGTAGAAACTGCTAGTCTGGTAGAGAGCAGGGAGTGATGGTAAAGGTGTAGGGCTTAGAGATATTCCACAAATATATGGCTAAATCACCCGCACTGAAGTTGCTTTGGTCAGAACTCAGAAGGCCGGGTCACTGGGTCAAGCAGTTGAACCGGAAAACCTGGATGAACAAGAAAAAAAACGCTATATTAAAAATAGTTCATATCAGACTTATTAAACTATAACCACTGACAAAATTTAATAATACATATAATTTTCAGCCTGAAACTGCGAGACTGCAAGACAACTACACATAGAATAATTGACAATGGCCACAAAAGTCAGAGCTTTAATAAGCTGCCACTGTGGGACGTGAGAGATAAAATCTACCGAAGGCCATCGCAAACCTGTAAAATAATCCCGAGTTGTTGGAAACCAACTACAGCTCATAGGTTCTATCCTTGAGGTAACACGAGACAGTAGGCTGTAGGCTACAACCCAGTTAATTCAACAAGCAAAATAAATCCACATTGGATACTTTGAATTGCTCATGGCGAAATAATAACAAAGTAACAGGATAGGACTGAGTCATGATTAAAATTCATTGACCTCCTACTTTCGAATTGGCACAATTCAGATTAAAAGCCATGTTTTGGGCATCAAGTTCACGGACACAACAAGACAAAGAAAAAATCTCACACAGAAGACATGATTGGGATATAAGTCACTGTAAGTAATTTCGTTGGTAAAGGAACTCATAAAAATGCTCAAAACCAAGGACAAACCACATGCAATCGAATGGCTCTGTATAGAATCATTCATACAGCTCAAAAAACAGAATTACAGATTCATACAAATGGTTAGTTTCAAATATACTCTTCACAACAATTCAGGGAGACTATTTCCAAAGGCACACAGCCCCCTATTGCAGCTTTATAGTGCAATTTCCTATCATGCATAGTCAATTTATATCAAGAATACTATGGGACCAAGGCTGAAGTCAGAAAGCTTATTTCACAAAGGTTGATATCATCCTCTTCCGAATAGGCAGAGAAGGAGTACAACAGCAACTCAGAATTCAGTGCAGGGAAAGGAAATCTTAATTTTCAGAAGAGAACCCAACAAGAAAATAAGAAAAAGTGCAGCCAGAGTATCATCCAAAGCATTGGAGCATTTCCTCAAACAGTTTGTGTGCTAAAACGCAATATTTAAAATCACGAATAGGGGAAAATTTCAGGCTGGTTTTATCAAAGAGAAGGGTCTAGATTTCCTACCCAAATCAGCGATTGAAGGTTGGGTGGTTCGGTTTTTCGCCGTTGATCACGAGTTTCTCTTGCTCTCGGAGTTTCGGCCAGTAAGGGTTAGGGAGCCATATCATAATATACCAATTACTTTATTTATTTTTCTTATTTTGGGCTGGGCTCATAAAATTGAGGAAGTCCATATAACCCTTTTTTTTTTTTTTTTATAACCATATCTTAACACTATTGATTTCCGTCAATCAAGAGTTATCATTTATTGTGAATTAATAATTAATTAATGAATTTAATTTCTGAAAATCATAACCATTGATTGACAAAAACCAACGGTGTTAATATATGGTTGTAAGAGATTGTAAAAAAAAAGTTGTAAGTATAACCTACCTCCATAAAATTTGTATTTAATTTCTTTAGTTATATTCTTTTAAAAAAAATATTAAATTATATTTACAAATCGGGGAAGGTTATACTTACAACATATTTTCCTTCACAACCTCTTACAACTAATATTTTAACCGTTGATTTCCGTCAATCAACAGTTAAGATTTTCGCCTATGAAATTTATTAATTAATTATTAATTCGCAATAAATCTTAACCGTTGATTGACAGAATCAAGAGTTAAGATATTGGTTGTAAGAGGTTATAAAAAAAAATATGTTGTAAGTATAACCTCTACTTTAAAAATTAAAGATGTTATATTTCTTCCTTCTTTTACACGGTTATGTCTCCAAAGTTCAATTATATCGATCCTGTAAAAATTGGCAAAAACAAATTAAAATATTGCTTTTTAAAAAAAAATTACAAAATATTATTGTTTCAAACCAATTTACCTATTGCACTGTCTAAAGCAGGAATAAATCTTTTGTACTACTGTAGCACCTAGATTAAGTGCATCCTACCAATAGAAACATTACACTTCAGAGGAGAGAGAGAAAATGTGGCAGAGAAAAGATAACTTTATCTGACATGTAACATTTTTATTCGTGTGATATACTGAATCTTTGGTGCAGCAGAAACACCAAAGATTTATTCCTCAAGCAGAACTTAGACGTTACCACTAAGCCACTCACGTCTAAGCTAGGTGTGACCTAGCTGGCCTATATATACCCTATTTTTTCACTTTTTCATTTCATACCATCTTTCTATCTTCTCTTTAAGATTTTGCTCTAACTTCTCCTAGGATTTTTCCTTGAGTTTTTTGCGCAGCAAAGCTCTATCAGTCAAGTAAGTTTTAATATCTGGTTTATATATTTTTAATTACAATAAAAGATATGTTATATTAGTGACTTAGGAATTTGCTAATGACCTGAGAATTTGTTTGTGACTTAGAATTTTGTTAGTGACCTAAGAATTTGTTTGTCCCTTAGGAAATTGTTAGAGATCTAAGAATTTATTAGTGACTTAGTCACGGGCATCAGCCGTGGTCTCATGCAAATGTTGACGACTTCATGACCAGTTTGAGCTTTGACCCAGACATAGTTGGAGAGTGACCTTTAGATCAGCCGATAGAGGTCACCCCACTTTCGTGCTTCTACATCACCTATTCACCATATTCTTATCGTGGCCAGAGTGATAGATTGTTTACCTTCAAGAGCTAATTTTTGACATATTTTGTAATGCAGATCGGTAATTATTGCGCTTGATACGTGTTTGCCTTTTCTCGCTTTCAAAAATTACATCATGTCGACCTTCCACTTTCCTACTATTATAATATAGAACAACACAAACACAAACAGAATCAGAATGTGAACTCATTCTTGAATATATAAACAAAAAACACAAAAGAGTTTATGAATAGGCAAGTGAGATTGTATGTAAGAGTAACAGTTTATGATGGAGAAGATTTGTGAAGAGTGTGGAGAGAAGATGGATTTGAATAAAGGACAACCGGGTGAATCGCGCCCAAATTAGGCAGGTTAGTCGCGCCTAAGAAAAGCTGGTCATCCAGCTAGGTCACGTCTGGAAAAGGGAGTGGCTTAATGGTCACGCCTAAGTAGGGTATGAGATCTTGCCCAAATTTAGCATGAATGAGTGTAATAGATCCGAAAATTGATTCAAAACAGCAATGTTTTTTATTAAAACAATAATATTTTAATTTTGTTGCCTTTAAAAATTTAATCCCTTATCCTCGTAGGCGACAATAAGTTTTTTTTTTATAAAGACAATAAGTTTTTTTTTAATTAATCATATTATTATAATTCTAAACTATATGTACTTTTTTTTTTTTGGAGATAAAACTATATGTACTTTAATATAGCTTTATGTATGCAAAATATGCTTGTATACTCAAGTTACAAATTAGATGTATTTACTATTCATAAATGAGGAGTTTATTATACTACATATATTATAGTTTTTTCTCTATCACTTTAAAAATGAGAGAATTTTTTTTCATTATTTTATAATATATTTTTAGTAAATAAACCTATAATGATAAAAAAAATATTTGAAAAAAGTATATCGTTTATGTAAAAATTATTTATGTAAATTAATTATTACAAAATATAAAATTAAACTTGGTATGTTAATTAAGACATTCTATTAATTTTATAAAATATTTAAATTAATCGGTATACTTGCCGTAATCGCAACACATATATACTAACAATGGGGATACTGAAATTTGAACTTAAGATCTCCTCGTACAAACTACTCAAATTTCTCACCACTAGATCAATTTTAATCACTTGAATACATATTTTTTTAGGATCAAAGATAAGCACATGCACTTGATGTAAAGTCAAACAGGTTGCTAAAAAGTCGTGTACCCTTCTTAGACCTTATAAAGAATCACTTTAATAAAGAATCACTTCAACCCACCCAAAATCTTAAGGTGTTGAACGTTTCTAATGATTTATATTATTCTCTAGCACATTCCCTCACGTAAAAGACCTTTTGACTTAAAGCGTAGATTTACCTTTTATTTAATTCCATTAGAAAGTGAGAGGGGTAAGAATTGAACTTGTGACCTTGTGATTATTGAAGCTTCTTTAAGATGTAAAGAACCACTTTAACCCAAAATTTTAAGGTGTTATATGCAAATCTTTTTAATGATTTATATCATTCTTTAACATACCCATTAACTGTTGCGCATTAATTCTTCCCTTGACTCTGCTCTTTTTGGTGTCTGTTTCACTCACCGACTCCGCACGCAGTCACGTAACTCCATCCACCATTGGTATATTGGATATGAACAAAGGCAATTGCAATAATGAAGTTTGAACAGAGCAATGTGTCCCGATAGTTCTGCCTATACATCTAGCTAAGTATCCACCTCTCACCCAGCCATCTACATTTAAGACTTTTACTCAGACGTGACCAAATAAACCCAAGTTCACCCAACACCACCAAAGAGGCAACCGGATAATTTTGCTTCCCCCTAGCTAGAGGAAACAAACAGCTGTGCTGTGATATTTGTTTTTGAGAAGAGTTATATATATATAAACTTTTTAATTTACAAACTCAACTATGTATATATTACTACTACTAGGAATATATAATTGAGTTTGTAATTATAATATTTCACTTTATTTTTATGAATTTGGAATTGTGCGGAAAATTGCAATTCATTATTGAGATTGAGGCAAAAACACAGAAATTGCGAGGGGAAAAAGTCAATGGAAGTTAATGTCTGATTTTAAGACGAGAAGACTAGGAACTTCTTGTCATTTGGCTATGATATGATAACAGCCTGGAATGGTTGAAAGAAAGGACGCAACACGTTTCACGTACACTATTATCAACATGCCCTGGGTGATGATCAAATTCAAGCTGTTTGTCGGCCAGCCATTACTTTGACGTATAGGGGTGTTTCCGGTCTAGATCGATTTTAGAAATAAAAATCATCTGATCATATCCCTTCGGTTTAATCATATAATCATCCATTCAATTTGAGTTTTTTTTTTTTCAAATTCGATCTGATCCAATCCAATTTTATTCGATTTGAATTTGATCGATTTTTGATTCTTTGAAAAACTTAGGATTTATATGATGATTATTTGGAAAATAACATATCTTTTATATGTATCGGCTTTGTAAAGTTTGTATGATGATTATTGTGCAATTTAGAAGCATTGTACAACAACAAAAAATTAAATTATCATTTTTTACTCTCAACAAAAAATTCATAATATGGTTGCTTGAGATATGAAGTAATCCAAATTTTCATCTTATAAAGCGGTTGTTGTACAACAATAACCTATGTAATAAAGATATATTATGTATCTTACCAACAAAACAAAATAACATAGATCAAGCAAATCCATTTTCTCCAACATGATGTGTTAATGAGTCTTGAATTTAGAATTTTGCTATATGATTTTTGGATTATAATTGGGGAAAAACTCAAGTAGGTAGATGGTAAGGTTGAGGAATAATTGGATTGGTTTGGATTGGTTCAATTTTCACCAACTCATCCAAAAACCGATCCAATTCAATTAAATTTCATGATTTTTTTTCGATTTTCGATTCTTCAGTTAATTCGGTTTTTGATTTTCCGGCGCGGTTTGAATAGGTTTCTATTAACATGCATTGGACATTTTGCAGCCTCATTTGAAAGCGGATTTATTTACTACAAAAAAAAACAACTTTTTTTTTTTTTTACAAAAGTTATTGCAATTTTTTTAAGGATTTATTATCTATCATTTAACATGCATAAAAAATTTCTTACACACACAATATTTTGTGAGGTCCGCTTAAAAAAAATTCTGGCACGCAAAATGAATATCTATAACATAACTCAATCACTTTTCCTACAACATAACTCTTATAAATCTCTTTTTTTAAACTAATTTTCTTACTCTATTATTAAAAAAAGGTTCAAATGATTCTTCCTCAGACCATTTTATGTTGACCTGGTTCATGTGCTTCAGAGTTAGTTCTAATACAATCCACAATATATAACACCGACGCAAACGTCAACGCCAACTTGCTCTGAGCTGCACGTAGTGGTTAGCTAACTTGGCTAAAGTAAAGAGTGAGGAACGAAGATGGTCGACATTTTGCTTTAAATGCACAATCATGTATTAGTATGACAGCCAAAATCATTAAATTTTACTACCCACTAACATTTATGATTAGTTGACAAAATCCAAGCCTTCCATAGAACGTATTATGGCATGGATTACTCTCCAGTCCTTTTCTTTTCTCAGGAAATAATTTAGATACTATCCTTTTAGATACGCGTGGCACGGTTTTCCATGAATATATATTATTTTCTAGTCACTTTTTTTTTTAATTTGAATTTTTTAAGTGTTGTGCATAAAAATCTTAATATTTTCTATTAAATAGTTTTAGAGGAAGGTTATACTTACGACATATTTTCGTTTATAATCTCTTGTAACAATATCTTAATTGTTAATATCTGTCAATCAACAATTATCATTTATTGCGAATTAATAATTAATTAATAAGTTTAATTTGAGAAAATCAACGGTTAAGATATGATTGTAAATGAAAATATGTTGTAAGTATAACTCCCCTTATAGTTTTAATTATAAAAAGATATAAGAATAAAGTATTTTTATGGTAATCCTAACCTAATAAATGTTTTCCTTCTCATTTAAAACTTTGTATTTTAATTTTCTTAATCAATATCGAAGACATTCATTAATAAATTCATAAAAATTCAATATTTAATTACTTTTTTAAATAATTAGAATCATATAATAAAATATAATAATTATTCTTTAAATAATGTCTTCATAGTACACTCATTAATGAAACCTCAACATCTTACATATTTACTTAAATTATTCTCTATTAAAATCTTTAAATATATATATTATTCTCTTTATTAATTTGTTATCTTATTTTATTTAATAAATGAAACCAAAAATAAATTTAAATTTATGAAAAATAATTAATATATTCTTCATTTTTTTAAATAACATAAAATCAAACAAAACTCATTATTAGAGTGGGATGAGGTTGTCCTCCATTGGATTCATTTCACTTTCTCGACAACTTTTCTGGTCTGTTCCCCCCTTAATTGTTTGGTTATCCTCTCAATTAATTTTCCCTTTTCCGCATAGCAACAAGTGCTGTTTGGGAAGTATTTTTTTTTTTTAGTTTCTTTTTTATTTTTTATAAGTAGAAGTTATTAAGTTAGGCTAAACATATTTTTACAAAAACTCTTATAATAAAGAGTTTTTTTCTTGTTTATAAAAAAAGAGTTTTTTTTTATAATGAAAAAAAATTAAAAGTCAAAAGCTTCTATAAAAAGCTTTTTTTAGGTTCTATCTTTTTTTTTTTGAAATGTGTGTTTTTTTTGTAATAAATGTGTGCTTTTTAAAATTGAACAACTTTAAACTAATTTTTAAGCTAAATTTTTTATATAATCATCAAATAGTTTGTAACTTTATTTTTAAAATCTTTTTTTCTTTTTAACTTTAGCTTAAAAATAACATTTAACTTAAAAAAAGTGTCAAATAGGCTCTAAATCCGGAGGAGAAAGTAATTGCTGGAGCGCTAGAAAATAAGGTTCCATTTATATATTTTGGAGCATGGACCAAGGGCTGTGGTGGGGTTGTGTATTTCTTTAATATTTTGTATGTGGTGATGTTCATGTCTCAAAAGTTTGAACAAAGTTGGCTAGACTCAGTCTTGGTAACAACTTGCATGTGGACCTTACTGCAGAACATTGATCACATTCATAACTTGATTAGATATGATGTCCATAACGCTATTACTTCTTATTGAGCTAATGGTAGGGTTCAGTTGCGCAGTTGACGGGATCAATGAAAACATAGGCAAAAGTGCATATTGCACATTTCTTAATTAAGTTAGCTGATGTGATTTTGATACTTGGGTGCTTGTGTAGATGTGTTTTTTTGAATTCTTGGTATCAAATATTACAACTTTATGTGTTTATGACGAGAGTGATGTAAAGAAATCATGGGAAATCTACAATGGAGGAGACCAGGACATAGTGACATGTAAGAGAGACAAATATACTATATTAAATAAATATTTTACAAAAAACTTCGTATTTTAATTCTTAATTTGGTAATTACTCATGGAAATGTAAAACTTCATATCTTAATATTTTTTAAATTCCGATGCATCATTATATCAAATTGATTTTAGCAAGGGGTTCATAATTTAGCTTTTCATATGTACGTACACTAAGGGCCTATTTGGAGCACCTGATAAGGAAGATAAGATAAGATAATTTATCATATCCTACTTTTATCTCTTGTTTGGTGGGTCAATAGGATATGATTAGCTTATCATATTGTCTCATTTTACCCTATCCAAACATGATTTATTATCCTATGGGGGGAGCTGAGTTAGGATTTAATAGGATAGGATATCAATATTAAATACCCAATATATTCTCACGCTACCCTATATATTCCCACACTACTCAATATATTTATATTTATTACATTATATTTTATTTTTTCTTTTTCTTTTTATTTTTTTTCTTTTACATAATGTTATCATATTATTAATCAGGTGCTCCTCAAATACAGGCATAATATGGGCTTATCAGTCCCATATCATATCTACCTTATCAGTCCCGTATCATATCCTATTCTGTGGACCAAAACGACCTCTAAGTGTTTCAAGGCACAATTGGAACTATAGATAAGAAACTACTTAAATAACTGCGAGTGGTTACTCTACAGGAATTTTCATCAATAATTCCACAGCCACTGCATGCTCAATTAATATGATGGCGACGGTGTGTGATGTTCACGAGCAATTACGAAAACCTCTATTCTGCTTAAGTTAAAATTAGCAAAATGACAAGTGGCGATACTTCGATGTGCACAAACCACTATGAACTTCTCTATTTTAACATGGCTTGGTTATTAGGACACATTGCTATGAAAATATCACGAAAAAGCCATGTAGCACTTTTTTTCCCTTTAGGTAAAACCATTAATTTTGCAAAAAATTTGATGGATATGTTGGAATGGCTGAATTCCCATAACTGGAAAATGCAATTCATCGACCACATTAAAGACAATAGAAAGAAGTGGTGGTAGTGGTATACCTCTAACGCCGGCATTGTCATTCATTTTCACATTATCTCCGCGTGAAATTAATGCTCCTAACAAACACTCCCAACTGTAAAAGCTATATAGCAAGGACCTATTCTCTTCCTTCTACTACTATATATAGTTTTGCTTATTTCAGAAGTTCCACATCAACTTCACTCATTCCAACACTTGCCACCATTTGTTACTTCAATGGCATCAAGGGAGCACATTATGAAGTGGATTATGAATATAAGGGCATTGGTGGTGTTTCTGGGTTTGTGGAGTGGGGTTGGAGCTGCACAACAAGTACCCTGCTACTTTATTTTTGGAGACTCTTTGGTAGATAATGGGAACAACAATCAGCTCTCATCTTTGGCCAAAGCTAACTACATGCCTTATGGGATTGACTTTCCTGGGGGCCCAACTGGAAGGTTTTCCAATGGGAAAACTACTGTTGATGTAGTTGGTGAGTTTGTTTCTAATCAAAATTGCATGACACTAGAGCATAATATAACTCAATTATATATACTGTTAACAAAATCATATGGTTCTAGCTACATATAGTCTTAAACTAGTTTCACATGGATGCTCCTGTAATCATCATCATTATCATAATCATAGGGTGATAATGATATAAATATAGTCATAAAATCCAATCCTCAGCCTTTATCTGTTTTAAGATTTTGGGTGTACTAATTATTTGGCATACATTAAATTACTTGGCATGTTTATTATTTTTCTACTGTGTAATCCATTAGAGATTGTCTAATAGCCTATTGGATGACAATTATGATGCTAAATTCATACAAAAAAATTCCTACCACAACGTATTTTGCTTACGGCAAGGCTTTAAGAAACATGAGTTTTCTTATCAGTCATCAATGAAAATAAATAAAAAGTAACATGCAGATGTCTGTGAACAGAATAATAAAACTAGAACCCTGCATTTGATACTACTCTATTGAGTTACTCCACTTTAGGTATGTTCCCACCCCTTAAAATTCCAAGCACGTGGGTTTGTTTGGTGGCATAGAGTTTGCAATTTAAGACAGTCTGGATCTGGTACGTAGTCCTTTGAGTAAGAGATATGTGGTAGAACAGCAAGTAAAGAAAGATAGAGCACCGGCAAGAAAAATCTACCGATCCAGATATTTATTAACCAGAAATGCTGATTTAGTAAAATGAAACAGTGAGAGAAAAAGTAGGAGCTAGCCTGGTTGATAAAATTGATTCTTTATTAGTTCTATCTTCATGTTAAGTACATGAAATCTTTCACTCTTGTCTAACTTTCTCTTGAAATAAAACAGCTGAGCTTTTGGGGTTCAATGGTTACATATCTCCCTATTCAACAGCTAGGGGCCGAGACATACTCAGAGGAGTCAATTACGCATCTGCAGCTGCTGGAATCAGAGAGGAAACTGGACAGCAATTGGTAGCTTTATATATACTTTTTGCTTCTGTGGCACATAATTTCTTTTTTCTTCATTTGTGTTGAAATATATAAAACCATTAATGTAGCCTCACCCGACCGCTGAAATTTTGGGATGAATTGGTTCTTTATATAGTATCAAAGCCTCGTTGTACAGGGTTCAATCCTCACTGTACTCCACTTTCTTTCTAGTGGAATTTCTTTCTTCGCATGTGCATTGTCCACCCTTCAAGCCCAATGGGCTCTCGCGTGATGTGACGTGTTAAATATATAAAACCATTAATGTAGCATTACCCACAGCTTAAGCTTTTGGGTTGAATTGGTTATTTACTGTAACCACATTTTTAATTTCTAAAATTGTTCATTTGTGTTTTTTACTTTGTAGGGGGCGCGTATTAGTTTTAGAGGGCAGGTGCAAAATTACCAAAGGACAGTATCCCAGGTGGTAAATATACTGGGAGATGACAACACAGCTGCAGATTACCTGAGCAAGTGCATTTATTCAATTGGATTGGGTAGCAATGATTACCTTAACAATTATTTCATGCCTCAAGTCTATTCTAGCAGCAGGCAGTTTACACCACAGCAGTATGCTGATGTTCTTATCCAAGCCTATGCTCAACAACTCAGGGTTAGTTGTTCTCTCTGTTTTTTCTATTTCACTTAGACCATGTTCAATTAGCTTCCATATTATCCAGTGCTTCAACTAGCCATTTTTTTTTACAAAGTTGAAAAATGATTGTACTAATAGTAGTAAGAATAATAAATAAATCAAAATATTATGGTTTGAAGTTGAGCTGGTTAGAAAAATAAGCTTTCACAAATTAAAAGCATAATTGTTTTGTGGTTGTGATTCAGATTTTGTATAACTATGGGGCAAGGAAAATGGTGTTATTTGGGGTTGGTCAAATAGGTTGCAGCCCTAATGCATTGTCCCAAAGCCCAGATGGTAGAACATGTGTGGCAAGATTCAATTCTGCAAACCAATTATTCAACAACGGATTGAAATCACTTGTTGATCAACTCAACAACCAGCTACCGGATGCAAGATTCATTTACATAAACTCTTATGGTATCTTTCAAGATATCATAAACAGCCCTTCATCCTACGGTAATTATTTTGCTGCCTAAAACATTTTTCTAGTCATAATTTGTCTTTTTACTTGAGAATCAAACTTTGGACATAGTTCATGCTCATTTTGTTCCGATGTGGGTCTTCAATTTTCAGGTTTTAGAGTTACAAATGCAGGGTGTTGTGGGGTAGGAAGGAACAATGGTCAAATTACATGTCTGCCCTTGCAAACCCCATGCAGGAACAGAAGGGAGTTCCTATTTTGGGATGCATTTCATCCAACTGAGGCTGGCAACACTGTTGTTGGTAGGAGAGCTTATAATGCCCAGTCTGCATCAGATGCTTACCCTATTGATATAAACCGCTTAGCTCAGCTCTGAAGAGGGTCGTCTTATATATAGTGGCAATAAATTATGCCACAAGTACTATCGTTGTAATGTGTTGTTTCTTTTAAAGCATATGAGAGAGGTCTTGAATTTTCTTTTTCTCTTTCGTATTCATATTTTAAATGTTTGCCTTCACAAGGTATGCTTATAAATTTTTGCAAGATTTGCTTTGAAATTTTCATCCAAATTGAAGAAATTGACAACAAATTATTTGCGTTCAGACTTCTTAAAAGAAGATATAAAAAATAGAAATATTTGTCCAAAAAGACGCATCTTCTAACATTAAATTTTATGTGAACTTATACATCATGTAAAGATTTTAAAAAATTAAAATGTGGATAACAAAGTCTCACAAGAGTTTAGAATTGTATGGGAGACATGTAATATGATTCACCTCAGAAACCTTTCCGAAACTTAAGGGAAAGGAGGAAGTCCGACATATTAAGTTATTGGAAAATGTTTTTTTTTTTTTTCATATTGTAAGAGAAAACTTATTTCATGTTACAAATCCATCTAAATTTGAACTACTATTTTTTTTTTTTTAGTTGTGAGACTTATTTAATTATGTCTCTACATAAGACAATATTATTTCATATAATATGAGAAAAATATTAGCTTAAGTTATTAACAATTAATCTAGCACAAGATAAAACGATAGATGCTACAAAATTTATAAATATTTTTGTTGAATCCAAAAAGCAAAACACACATAAAGTAAATATATATATTTCGGTTAAATCAATCTTAATTATATCTTTGAGGCTAGTTGGCTCGCTCTAGTATTCCCACAAACTTTGACTTTTTGAGTTGAATATGAGACTAATCCATAATTTGGAGTACATATGTTAGGGGTGAAGATATTTAAATCCTTCCCAAAGGGGATGTGTGAGGATCGAACTGATGCCCTTTTCTTTCCACTTATTTAGCTCCATTGCTATCAACTGAACTATCACTATTTGAATATAAATTAAATACTTAAAGGGTCACTTTTTTCTTATATTGCAAGAATTTCTATAAAAAAAATATAATCATATATTACGAGTAATATATAATTATAATTATATACTACCCGTAATACATAATTATATTTTTTTTATAAAAATTTATAACTATATATTACGTGTAATACATAGTTATTTTTTTATTGTAAGAATTCCAACAACATCATAATTCTTTTTTTGCCATATTTAAAACCCATAATAATAAACGTCTTGTCTGACATTAAACTTTTGTTTTTTGTTTTTTTGGTGTAGTACATCAAACATTTATTTTTTTTGCACGATGGAATCTTTTCAGGTGAACTGTCAGAAAACTTAATTTAAAGCTGAGCTAAACTTTTTAGTATAATTTTAGGAGCTTATTTGAAGTGATCTGGAACCACCATTTTTAGGTGGTCTCTTAGTGTAAATAGAAGGGTAAAATGGGAAAAGTGAAAAAAATCATATGGTTAAAAAAGGAAAGAGAAAATTAATGTTGTGAGAGGGAGCACCAAAAGATTCAGTGGTCCTGGAACATATTAAATATTTCATAATTTTAGAGATAAAGTTATACTTAGAATATTTTTTTTTATATTTTTTTATAATTATATCATAATTATTGATTTTCGTCAATCAATCATTATTATTTTTGTAAATCAAACTCATTAATTAATTATTAATTTTAAATAAATAATAACCGTTGATTAACGAAAATCAACGATTAAAATATAGTTGGAAAATGTTATAAACGAAAATAGATCGTAAGATATAATAATCCCGAGTAAAAATTTTTCCCATGATTTTGTTTTATGCTGCGGATTTTCATCAGAGAATATCACGGATGAGATGGAATTTTTTTTCCCATGGGATAAGAAACTAGTTTCTTATTTCTCAAATGAAAACTACCTCATCCACTAACCACCATCGAGACCAGTATGGTTCACGATAGACATCGCTGAACCAGAAAAAAAAAATAGCGGGGGATGAAAGGAGCAAGTAGTGTTGTCCACAACACCCGCGTCACTCACTCAGATTTTGTATCTCTTGTAATCGATTTCGTGTACATAGTATTTCCCTGAAAACAAAGTTAAAATTGTTGCATTGTTCTCGCAATATAATTCGTTCCTCTTGTTCCCACAATTGGGTGGGATTGGGATACTTATATTAGGAATATTGCCACGGGAGGAAGCAGGACAATCATGAACGGATAAGGCAGTACAAAAAGTTTGTAAGAATAGGAAAAGAATGGTAGCAACAATGGATATATTGCTCTACTTTCCATTGTTGTCTAGATCAAGTTTTTTTTTTTTTTCTAATAGCGTTTCAAAAGTGAGATATTATGAGGGTAGTTTTATAAATTATTCCTAATAATATTTTATCATCAACCAATATAGACTCATAGAAAAATTAACCAATATTCCAGTTAATATTATGACCTACCAAATAGTTTTTTGGCAATATATCTGGAAAACTTTTTTCCCCACCGTATTCCCAGTAATTGTAATTCATGGATAAAAAAAATCTCTTGTACCAAATGTCTCCTAAAATTTGAACAAAAATCCAATCAAAAAATATCACCCAAATTGTGGTATTCTGACTTTCCTGGGAATATGGAAAATTAACCGCAAAACTTGTGACAAAATTAACCCTGATTATTACTTTTCGTGTACTGGCCTGAAGAAATTGAATCTGCAATGACATTATGGCTATTTATTCACTCTCCGCAAAATTGTTCACTCAGAAAGTGGTATATGGACAAATAATTTTCAGATTTTATGAAACTTTTCTTATACAAGCAATTTGTTTTTTTGTGTGGGAAAGAAGACACTTCTTCGAACTAAGAGAGAAAAAAAACCATGATGGGAAGAGAAATTCAAGCTTAAGCTTCCAATTCCAATTCAAGTTCCGGATAAATAAATTATTGAGATTTATTAATCTCATCAACAGGAGAGAAGATATCTCCTACCACTCTCACAATCATGTGATGTGATCCACATAGTTATAAAATAGAAAATAAAAGAAAATAAAGCTTAAGAATCGATGTCTCTATTGGAAAATAAACCTATCTCATGTGGCTAAAGACTAGTTTTTTCCTAAATTATTTACCTACACCATGCTTGCGGCGATGTCTCTACCGGAGGGCGTGGAGTTTGAATCATATTTTGTGGTGATTCTGGCCTTATTGCTTTGTGCCCTCATATGCATGGTGGCGATCGTCGACGTCGCCCGATGCACGTGGCTCTGAAAGTTATTTGTAGAAGAAGTGAGAGTATAATTGTAATTTCGGTTCATATTCCTTGTAATATTTTACCATAAACCAAACATTGATTCAATAAAATTGACCCAACATTTTTGAGAAAATTTTGACATATCAAGTAGCTTTTTTGTAACATTTCCAAAAAAGTCAATTTTTCAACATATTCAAAGGAATTTTGATTCCCGGATAAAAAAAAATTCTCTTTTACCAAACACCACCTAACACAGAAAATTTAATCCCGCGAAAATCATTTTTCTGTGTAAATTTTTCCCAAACATATGATCTTTTTGAAATTCGACCCTCACTTTTCCAAACATCTAAAAATAATCCTTGTATAAAACATCCCCTTAGATAACTGGTGCGCTTTTTTGCTTATTTTTTTTCTACTGTCATAAATGGTTTTTCGGCCATCGGATGTTTCAACTTGTCAAATGTCAATGCCCTTATACATAAGTTTGGCCCAATATCAGCCAATTTTGTTGCCTTTCCGAGGACCTACATACGTATATAATATAAAAAATGTGTAGAAAAAACAAATGAGGGTGACTTTTTGTTTTTGGAAAATGAATAGAGGAATATAGTTGGTAAATATTTTATATACTCGGACCAAATTAATTTAAACCCATAATATTATTTATACGGAAAATAATAGATACTTTTGTACCTTATTGTTTTTAATTTGCATATGAAAACGGGCCCTATATTTAGTTTGTACATTTGTTAACAGCATTATTAAACAGATTAACGTAAAGAAATCATGCCGACCACAAAATGCACGTGCCAAAATCATCAGGTTGGTTTCAGAATTCCCATTGTTATCTTTTGATCAGTCCACCAAATCGAATATCCCTAGTACTTTAATTCCAATTGTCATGATGCTCTTGCATGATTTTGATTATTTTCAAAATTTGGAGATATTCAGCAAATCTCGTGTTCTGCATGCACGTTTTATTAACCATATAATTGTATATGTAGAAAGTAATCACAAAATTATTAGTTATATATTTCGTTATCAAATTTCTAATGCCTCGCTAAAAAGATTTTCAAATGTGTGGAGAGGTTTAGACCGGAAAATTATGCAAGTATACTAAATCAATTCTAGTAAATAATTTGGACGAGTCTTGAATCATTCTACAAATTAGATCATAACTAATTACTAATTACTCTTAATTATAATCTTATTTTGAAGAAATCAAAATGCAAAACAAAATTAAGTACAAAAAATTGCAAAAGTAAAATACCACAATATCAAGTTTGGTAGTAAGCATGTAGTATTAAAGACGCTAAGACCCTAGGATACCAAAAAAAAATAAAAGACGCTAAGACCCATATTACCAAAAAAAATTAATAATAAGACGCTAAGACCCAATCACTTATTTTTTCCAACTATATTTAAAATTTCAACCTAACTAAGGCTTAAGCAATCAATTGATGGAGAGATTTTCTAAATTAACTGATACTCAATTTCTTAGCATGTCAATCCTATTTTGTTTTTAAAACCTTAGCTCTCTAGGCTCTAGCAAGTTGTTTTCTTCCATTTAAATTACGAACCCTTTCTATGATTTGTCTTATATATGGTGATACACTCCTTTCCTTTTGATCTTATATTCTTATTTAAATATTAGGTTTAAGAGTATGTTTTTCTTTATTTCGTCTTCTAGAATCCTACTAGATCTCTAACTGCTTTGATAAGGATTCCAATTACACTAAAAATATTATAAATTCAGGTAAACTTGGGTTTAGATAAATTCTCATTTTCAAACTTATTTTTAAAATTTTCCCAAATTAATTCAAAATCTTTAATTTTGTACATGAAAATAAGGAAACTATAAAATTCATACAGAATAAATTAAGTACTACTTCTGTACCAAAAAAAAAAAAAAAGTACTACAAATCCAAAATTTATATAGAATATTAATTTCACGTCCAATTAATATGTGGATAATTTTGCAACGCATCGTTTGAAAGAGAAATTATTAGTTATATATTTCGTTATCAAATTTCTAAGAGAAAAATATTTATGCATTTAATGTAACTATCTGTATTTACTCCCAAAACGACGTCGTGTTGGGATTGAAATATTAAAAAATTAAATTATAAAGACTATAATAATCCTGAAATAAATTAAAATTATAAAAACACCATGATTTCTGCCCAAGAACGACGCGTATTAGACTTACTGTAGATAACTTATATGTAGTGACTGCATAAAAAAAATAAACCCAAATTTTAATGCCTCGCCAATAAGATTTTCAAATGTGTGGAGACTGGAGAGGTTTATACCGGAAAATTACACAAGTATACCAAATCAATCTGGTAAATAATTTGGATGAGTACTCTTGAATCATTCTACAAAGATCATAACGAATTACTAATTACTCTTAATTATAATCTTATTTTGAAGAAATCAAAATGCAAAACAAAATTAAGAACAAAAAATTACAAAAATAAAATACCACAAATTTGTTTGTTTTAGTTTGTTTTTGTTTATTTTAGTTACATACCCCCAGGTGGATCCCTAGCTAGGTCTATTTTTGTTTGTTTTAGTTTTCCTTTATAATCCAAAAAAAATAAAAAAAGTTGATTCGTTGTCAATATAATGTTATTATTCGTAGATAGAAACAGACAAAGCTGTCCATGCTTGATGAGTTGGTGTTCAATTCCCATGACAAGGAGAGGAATGGAGGAAAATGCAAAAACAAGTAACAAAAAGATAGTCGAAAGTTTTTCTAAGATGTCGTGCTCAAGGGTGTAAAACTGAAATATATGCTCTCATCCGTAGACCTTTTGTGTTTATTAATAGAAAGAACTTGCCAAACCCGTCATCCTTTGTTGCTTCATTCTGATTTTATTTTAACAATAAATCCTCCAATTTGGTCCTAACAATTCGTCACCCCACCCTATATATATACACCACTTCCATATTGTTCTTCACACATTCCTTATTTCAGAGATGGCTTGTGAGACCAAGACATGGTTGGTTATACCTCTTCTTTTCTTGGCTGCAAACTACATGCAACATTGTGTCCAAGGGGAACCCCAAGTGCCATGCTTTTTTATATTTGGTGACTCTCTGTCTGATAGTGGAAACAACAATAACCTTCCAACTTCTGCAAAATCCAATTACAATCCATATGGGATCGATTTCGCAATAGGCCCAACTGGAAGATTTACCAATGGCCGAACTACAGTTGACATAATTAGTAACATTTCTTTACTCTTATTATGACCTCTAATCTCTCTTTTTCTCTTTAAGATTAGGCATTCAATGCTGCAATTAGAGATATTAAATTCAACTCACTCTCGTTTTGGGGGTCAAATTTTTAAGTTGGGATGAACTATCTTCTGTTAACTCACCAATTTTGTAATAGTTCTGAAAGAATAAAAGCTATATTTTTTTGAACCAAGTGTCATTTCTCTTACTCTAATTTTTTTGTTCAGCTGAATTTCTGAGATTTGAGAAGTTCATCCCTCCCTTTGCAAACACTAGTGGTTCAGACATACTTAAAGGTGTGAACTATGCATCTGGTGCAGCTGGAATTCGCTTTGAGAGTGGCAAGCATATGGTATTAAATCAAATTAATAGCCATGTATCATTGTTAACATGTTCATATCTTTATCTTCAATATGGATTTTGTAATATATGTAGAGGAATATTTGTGTGTCAATGGTCATGCATGCCACTAAATTAGTGTTACGCAACACAGGGTGCTGATATCAGCTTGGGACAACAGTTAACAAATCACAAATCCATATTTTCCGAAATAGCTATCAGACTTGGAGGTTATGACAAAGCTGCAGAATACCTTGAGAAGTGTTTGTATTACGTGAATATAGGCAGCAATGATTACATAAATAATTACTTCCTTCCCCAGTTCTACCCATCAAGCCGCATTTATAGCCCCGAGCAGTATGCAGAAGCTCTGATTCAAGAGTTATCTCTCGATTTACAGGTATCTTACAATTTTCGGCCTGTTTTCTCACTTCGTCACACAAAATGGCACATAAACTATTGGATCAAGTATACTTATCTTTGTTTAAAAGAAAAAACTTTTTTAAAAAAACTCTTATCTTAAAGGGTGAGCTTCTACGTAGATTTTTTTAAGGGATTTGTTTTTCTCATTCAACCTGAGAATTTGAATTTTCCTACACACCCTATTTCGTACCAACACGTATACCTTTTTTTTTAAATGGGTAAAGTGTGCCAAGAAGATGTGTGATTTTAGTTTTTAATATTATGAATTACGGGTAGTATATAATTATAATTTAAAAAAATTGTTTTTTTCTCACAATTTTTTTTTTTTTTTTTCTCTCTCCACATAGAGTGACTCAAGAGAGAAAAATAATCAATTTTTCATATTATAATTATGTACTATACGTGGTACATAGTATTAAAAGTAAAATAACACAATTTGTTGTCTTTTAAAAAGACAAATATTTTCTTATGTAATAGGAGAAAATTTTCTCATAATATAGACACATCTTGTGTGGGACCCACATCTATTAAAAAAATAAAAGAAAATATTGTACAAAAAATGAAGAATCACTGATTTTCTCCTATAATATGAGAAAATTATTTATATATATATATAGGTAAAATCATTTTTGCAGCCGCTTTACGTTCAACAACGATAGTGTACGGTTATGATTCCCCACATTTAATGCTTTCATCCTTGGTATGGTTATGACTCCTCGCATTTAATGCTTTCAAGTATATATATGGTAAGTATTTGATTGTTGCACATATAGTAACTACAGAAATGTAAACCTTATAATATATATATGGGTTTATCATCTATCATTTAATATGACCACAAAAAATTTCCTACACACATAACATTTTGTGGGGCCCGCAGCAAAAAAAAAAAATTCCGGCACACAAAATGAATCTCTATAACATAACAGAATCATTTTTCCTACAACATAACTCTTATAAAACCCTATATATATATATATATATATATATATATATATATATATATATATATATATATATATATATATATATATATATATATATATATATATATATATATATATCAAGGAAAAAATATTTCTGTCTTTATTACAATTTTTTTTTTAAACTGAGTGGATCCCATTTTTTCTTTCTTTTTTTACAATAAGACTCTTTATGTGATCATGACAGATAAATTTTTTCTGCGGCAAAAGTAGATACATTAAATCCATATATTAATGTTGTTATTATATTAACTTTTAATTATAATGTCTTTTAAATAATTTTGTATGTACCGAGGACGGTTTCACTTCTAAAAATGCTATGTCAATTTTTTTTTTTTTTTTTAAAAATACTTTGTATTCGAAAAACAGGCATTTTAGAGAGATTTTAATTTAACCTATTTTAGCTATATTCATAAGTCAAAAGTAATAACTGATGAGGAAGGTACAAAATTAGAGGAGTGATATTTTCACTACTAATTTTTTTTACTACCAACTTACTACCTATCTAATCACCATTAGATTAACATTTTCTCTCTCTTCAATTTTTTTTTAACATTCTCTCTCTTTGATCCAATGGTGATGTGATAGGTAATAAGTTAGTAGTAAGAATTTTTGGTAGTTAGAATATCCTCATTCACAAAATTATTTCGTTAGTTTTTTAAAAACGCATCAAACTTAAAGAAACTACAGTTACTACACACATATTGCAGATTGATACGTCTAAGTCGATGTATCCTAACTTAAATATTCATCGGATAAACCCAACAACAGCATTTACATTTGTAAAATGTGGCTGACTTTGATTTTGAGTATATGTCTATACATAAATCAACTAATGTCATCGGAAAAATAAATAAATATGTAAATCAACTAATATACCATTTGAATGACGTGTACGTGGGGTGGGTTGCAACGAAAATCCAAACCCAAAATAAGCCGACGCACGGCCCTGAAAGTTAGGAACTTAGGATTATGCTTGAAAAAGTCCACCACTCGGCTGATTGACAAAATTATAGGATGGGTTTTAAAATAGGTTCTACTTTATTCAATTTACAAGTATTAATTTAGGGAAAAGGAAACATCAGTTTACAAATTTTTTTAAATTTTTTCTACAAATTATACTATATAAACAAAAAATTTATAAATATAACCGTCCCATTTAGGAAAATATATTTCTTATGGTATACCAAACAATTTTATCTTGCAAAATTTATTTATTTTTTCTTTCTCTTTTCTTTATTAGATTCCATACACTTTTTTTACTGTGGATAAGATAATTTATCTCTCGTAAAATGAGAAATGTATTCCCCATTAACTTAAGGGTTTTATAATAGTTATGTTGTAGGAAAAGTGATTGTGTAATGTTAGAGAGATTCTTTTGTGTGTGTGCATGTCATAATTTTTTTTTTCAAAACACGTGGTCCCACAAAATGTTGTGAGTGTAGGAAACTTTTTGATGGCCCACTTACTTATAAAAAATAAAAAAATTAAACTACACCGAAATCAATGAGTGTGTAGCAAACCCTTAATTTAATGGTATAAATACAAAATTATTTACTAACGTTAAGGAAATAAAAGCATGAAACCTGCTGAATTTACTTTGATTATAGAATCCACAAGTGTTGAAAATGGCTCAAACTTGCGCCATATTCGACCACCCCAACATAAATATATGCAACTATCATGATTGGATGATTTAAAATAATAAAAAAATGTTTTGTTTGGGCAGGCTCTGCATTATCTTGGGGCAAGAAAGTACGTTCTGGTTGGGGTGGGTCTTATAGGATGCACTCCAAATGCCATATCTACCCGTGGAGCAAATGGATCTTGTGTTGAAGATGAGAATGCTGCTGCATTCATGTTTAATAAAAAGCTTAAATCTCTAGTGGATCAATTTAATAAACAGTTCTCTGCTGATTCCAAATTCATCTTTATAAACAGCACAGCCGGAACCATTGACAGTTCATTTGGTAAACACTTGGGGTTAATTTTCTTATACTTCGTTTATTAACATTCTAGATTGAACAAATTAAAATTGAATGTGTGAACAACCATGGTCCATGCATGTATTTCAGGTTTCACAGTTTTTGATGCTCCTTGCTGCCCAACTGGAGCGAATGGGCAGTGTGTTCCTAATCAAACACCATGTCAGAATAGGAATCAGTACGTGTTTTGGGATGGATTTCATCCAACAGAGGCTGTGAACCAACTATCTGCATTTGCTTCATATAATGGGTCTGATCCAGCCTTCACTTACCCAATCGATATCGAGCAACTTGTTCAGTCCTCATAAATCACACCTCTCTGTCCTTAAATAAGTTCATGTAACATGTTTAATCATTCAAATAAAGGAGAATAAATTGAGTTAATAATACAACATATACATGGATTGAACGGCTAATCATATTACCAATATTGAATGTTACAAATCTATTACGAGTTTTTATATAGAGTTGGTACCATCCATCCAATCAACCTGTTTAACCTTTTCAGTTTAGCGGGTTGAGTTATACATTTTAATCCATGGACCTGCCTTGCGTAAAGATGAGTTAAAATCGGTTAGGTGCGAGGTGCTATAGTAATTCTTTTTTTAAAATGTTCAATAAAATTTAGATGGGATAGGTTTACATCTAAATCCTAATTGGCACTCTCTATACATGTGATGGAAAATAAAAACGTTAGTTAACCCATTTATTTATGGGTTAATATTTTCTCATTTTACATGAGAAAAGATTCTCATGTTACACAAACAATTAAAAGGTGAGTCCCATCTTTATTTTTTTGTCTTTTTACTTTTTTGTGGACCCCACTTAAGTATTGAGTGTGTAGCATGAGAAAATTTTCTCATGTAAAATGAGAAAATTAATCCCCTTTACTTATATTTATATTTATATTAATTATTTAAGTTAGTTGAACGCCAATATGTTACACAACGAAATGAGTATACCCGACTACCCGTAATTTATAGATGGGATAGCTTAAATAGGGGGTGTGCAAAAAAATTAGTTCACTTGCCCTACCCTTGATCTGACCCATAAATACCTACTTTTTTTGAACTGGATTTAAACCTGGCTTATTTAATAATTGACTCATTGATTCAAAACTGGAGCCATACCCATTATGTGAAAAAAAGAAAGAAAACAAAAAATCACAATCTCAGTACCTGTTTAAACTGTATTTTATTTTTGGAAAACACTGTATTTTATGTATACACACAACACACGAGATGAGTGGATATTATATGACATAAACATCACGATAATGTTCTAAAGTTTCAAAATATGTAATGATATTCACCCGAGATGACCAAGGCAATGAAAAAAATTGAAATACACTCATTAATGTGAAAGAATTAATTGATGACTATAATCTATTATCTAACAATGATTTATACCTTTGACAAATATACATAAAAAAATGTGTATTAGTATTTGGGAAGAAGTTTTGAACTTATAGTTTTGCTATTTGATGGTGAAAGAGAAATCTTTTTTTTTGGAAATGGTGAAAGAAGAATCTTAATATATAGAAAGGAGAACCAAACTTTGGAAACTTTGCTGACGTGTCACTTCCTCTTTAAATCTCAGTTTTGTGTTCACATTGGAAATAGTTTGAAAAGTTACTTCTTTTGGAAATGTTTTTTATTTCGTAAATAAAAAAAATTCTACAAAGAAATGAGAGTTTCTTTTAAATCATTATAAAATACTTGGTGCCAGACAACTGTATTAATTATGTTCTCAATTCAAAATTCGAAATTGAAATTTGAAATGAATGGGAAGAATAATTCGAAATATATAGTGGAAGAAACATGTATTAATCATTCACTACTTTCTCCATGGGTAGATGGAAAAATATTAACATCTCATTACTTTTTGCATTGGTAGGTGGAAAAATATTCAAATTCAAAATTTAAACTTAAAGGTGGGAAAAGAGGTCATCATTAAAATCCCACTACTTTCTGCATAGGTAATTGTTAACCGCATTAATATCCTACTATTGGGCTTAATTATTAAAAAACAAAATTATTTTGTGTATAAATAGGATATGTGTTAATGGATCTTTTCATTTGGTAATTAGCTTTTGGGCATCTGTTTCTTCTCTTCTCTGTCTATTTATCTTCTTCATCTTATCAAGTTCTTCTTCTATTAGATGAACATGTAATATTTTTCATTTTTTTTTTGTAGCACTATTGTAGAGTAAAGCTGACGGTATGATTTGGAATCACTAGAATATGTATTTCTTTACTTCCTCATATGAAGGTATGTCATTCTTCTCTATCTTTTTTTCTTCTACAAGTATTTTTTTCCATAACACAATATTGTGATATGCTTTTTTTTAACTATTGTATGTATGCATCTTGTAGGGTGGAAGAATCCATGTTATTGTCAAGTTGTTCTTCAATTAGATGAACATGTAATTTTTTTATTTTTTTTGCAGCTCTGTTGTAGAGCAAAGCCGACGAAAGGATTTGGCGTCACGTGACCTTTAGCGTGTCCATGACAAGTGCACCATCTTTGATGCAAATAATATTCTATAAATTTTCAAATTGGTGTGTTATTCTTCTCACTCTTTAGAGAATCTTGAAAACCAAGCTCCATAATTAAACATTAATTCTTCAAAAAAAAAATACTTACAAAAAAAATTCTTCACAAAAAAATTGGTGGTGGAGACGTGATTTTCGTTGGCCAGATGAGCGGTGACTTATTGTTTGAAGAAGCTTAAGTGGAAAATTATTATACCTATTAGTAAAAACTTCAATGTATATATTATGTGTATTAAGCTTAATTGAAATAATTTGATAGGTGTGAAGTGAAAAGAATTTGAAGTTGGTATAAATGGGAAAAGAATTTAACATCTTTTAGTATGAGACAACTGTATTAAATTTCCACTATTTTTTACATGGGAATTGTTAACCCTCATTTTAAAAAAAATTCAATACTTTTTTTTTCATATTTATCGAAAAACCAAAAGACCTAAGGAAAAGAGTTCAACATTAGTTAGTGGTATACATGTGCATTACTATCACACCTTTTTTTATTAATTAAACGAAAAATATTTAAAATGATAAAAATATACTTTAAAATAAAGTAAATTAAAATCTGAACTAAAAATACTGATACAAAAAGGAAAAAAATTCGTACAGGAAACTTTTTAAAAAATACTTAAGATAAATATTTTAAATGTATATATATATATATATATGTATTTAATATAAATTAAAAGAGAAAAAACTTATTTTTTAGAAGTATGTATAATTAATTCTATTATCATGTTGAATTTTAAATTTTAAAATTAAATATATTAGAAAGAAATCAAACTTTCTTTCTTTTGATGTAAGAGTGTAACTAACACAATTTCCTACGTCGTGAATGATTACCTAGAAGCTATTACTTGGAGAATGTGTACAGACCTCTATGCATGTTTCCCTTTATTTTTTGCATAGAAAATTGTTAAGCCTATTAATTTATTATTATGTCTATTGGAAGGGAAAATATTTAATACTTAAAATTTAAATTTTCTAAATTTGAATTTTGAACTTGGGAGGTGGGAAAAGATTCAACATTTAATATTGCCCACTACTTCAATGCATGTTTCCCACTACTTATATTATGAAAAATTATTAAATCTATTAATAATATTTATTATTATGTCTATTTGGTGAGAAAATATTTAATATTTCAAAATTCAAATATTTTAAATTTGAAATTTTAACTTGATAGGTGGAAAAGGAATTTCGTATTAATGTTTCTATAGTGAAAAAATATATATATATAGTAAAATTAAATTTAATATATTAAATTATAGATTAAACAAAAAATTATTTAAAATTTATAAAAAAAAGTATAGTTGATAAAAAATAATTTAAATTTGAAATTTAAATGAGAAAAAAATTAGAAATGACATATTTATACCTTAAATAAATTAAAATTTTACTAAATAGAAATACAAAAAGAGAAAAATATTTACACACAAGTATCTTTTTAACATAAACGTTTTAAATATATATGTATAACCAATATTAAAATGTATAAAAATTATAAATTAAAAGTGAAAAAATTTAAATTTTTTAAAAATATGTCTAATTAATACAAAAATACTCGATTATATTAAATGCAATTCAATTCAATTCCCCAAACATTTGATTTAGTAGAATACTTTTTATATCAACTCATGTTTGTTCATCATATTTGTGTTACAAATATAAAAAAAATATGCACAATGAAAATAAAAGAATTTAAACAAAATTAAAAAAGGACATTTGTCATTCTGTAAAAAAAATAAAAATAAAATTTAATCACTATAACAATATGATTTTTAACTTAATATATAAGAAAGAAATTAAGCTTTCACTCTTTTGATGTAAGAGTAAAAAAAAAACACAATTTCTTATATTAAAAATAAAAACTAGAAATTATTACTTGGAGAATGTGCACATCCTTTTATGCATGTTTTTTACTACATTCTGTATGGAAAATTATTAAATCTATTAATAATATTAATTATTATGTTTATTGGGTGGAAAATTATTTAACATTTAAAATTCTAATTTTTTGAATTTGATAAGTGAAAAAAGAGTCCAGCATCTAATGTTTCTGTGATGGAAAAAGATATATATATATATATATATATATATAAAATTTGAATTTTAATATAAAATTATACATTAAACAAAAAAATATAAGGATGCTGATAGTTAAAGGTTGCATATTGAGCTTGGCACAGAGGATCTGTCTGCCCCGCCCGCCAACACGTTTTTATAATTAAATTAAAATTCTATTATTCTTTTTTTATAATTAAATTCCTAATTCAAATTTCATTTTTTGTAAATACAAATTTATAAAATTCCAAATAATAACGACACAAATCCTTGCAAAAAATAATTATTTATTATTAGTTTGTAAATCTAATTGTAATAAATGAAAGTTCATCTCTGAGATAAAATATAAAAACCTAGACACAACTATAAGAGCTTTTTTTGTGGATAAATATAAAAACCTATTACATTCTAACAGTTAGATGTGGCAAACTGGGCTCGGCCCGGAGGGCCAGCCCACCAACACATTTTTATAATCAAATTAAAATTTTATCCTTCTTCTTTTATAATTAAATTCCTAAATCTTATTTTGATTTTTGTAAATACAAATTTGTAAGATTTCAAATACAAATGACAAAAATCCTAGTAAAAAATAATTATTTATTATTATTTTTTAAATATGATTGTAATAAATAAAAGTTCATCTCTGGGATAAAATATAAAAACCTAAATGTGACGATAAGAACATTTTTTGGTGAATAAATATAAAAATCTATTGCATTCTGATAGTCAGATGTGGCAAACTAGGCTTGGCCCGAAGGGCCGGCCCACCAACACTTTTTTATAATTAAATTAAAATTTCATCATTCTTCTTTTATAATTAATTTCTAAATCTGATTTTAATTTTTATAAATACAAATTTGTAAAATTCAAAATACTAATGGCATAAATCTTTTCAAAGAAATAATTATTTACATAAAATGCTGATAGTTAAATGTTGCAAACTGGGCTTGGCCCCGCCCCGCCAGCCAACACGTTTTAATAATTAAATCAAAATTTCACTATTCTTTTTTTATAATTAAATTCCTAATTCAGATTTCAATTTTTGTAAATACTAATTTATAAAATTTCAAATACTAACGACACAAATCTTTGCAAAAAAATTTATTTATTATTATTTTGTAAATCTAATTGTAATAAATGAAAGTTCATCTCTGAGATAAAATATAAAAACCTAGACGCAACTATAAGAGTTTTTTATTGAGGATAAATATAAAAATCTATTACATGCAAATAGTTAGAGGTGGCAACGGCCCACCAACATATTTTTATAATTAAATTAAAATTTCAGTATTCTTTTTTTATAATTGAAATTTCACTATTCTTTTATTTCCGTGCATCGCACGAGTTATATTTAACTTTGAAGGAGTTTTTTATGTAGGTGCTGATTTGGAATATTATTCAAGAAAACTTAACGTTCGTAATGAGAAATCCATGTTATTTAAGGTCAACGTAAAAAAAAACAATTTGGAGTTATATAATGAGCCAAGATATCATGTTTCAAATGTTTCAAGCAGCGAAGCTATTGTCGCCTCATTCTTTAAGTCTTTGGTGGACCCGAATGTATGTTATTGTTTTTTAAAAATTTATCATTGTGGGTTCTTTATATTGTTATAAGTTTTTAGCATGTGTATTGATTTGATGTTGTTTAGACACATTTGTTCCGGTGTAAGCAAAAAATATAACTCAAACAAGACCATTTGATTAATTTGCTTTCAAATCCCTTTCAGACAACGTTTTTTGGGTTCTAAAAAAATTAACTCATTTTTTTGCTGAGACTATTACTTATGGGTGTTAACATATTAGCGTAATTTATTTAATGAGCATTTGCATCTTGTATCGTAGGCATAAATATGATGGTAGAAAAGAATGTTCCCGGTGATCCATAAACATAGAAAATCATATGTTTGGTATGTGTTGAACTCATCCCTCTAATGATTGCTATATAATGATACTGAATTAACAGCGTTTTCTTATTATAGGTACAAGCTGATCTTTTAATTCCATATTTGCTTAGTCTGTTTGTTACCTTAATTTTATTAGTGGCTGTTATAGTTAGCAATAAGTTGTATGCATTTTTCTCTTTTTAGCCATCCTCATTTTAACATAGTCAACTATGGCGTATTTATTTTTCCATAACTAATCGAGTAGATAATTATATTTGATTTGCATAATATTGATCACTCTGAATAGTAGATTTTTGTTTATGATTGATATTTGTAAAATTCTGGGTCAATGCTGTAGTTTTTTCCACCTGAAATATAAAACAAGATAGCAACACGGGTTTTTGTAAGTATAAGGTTTGCAGTGCGATTAACCAATCACGGCGGGCGACAAATATTTTGTTCTTTTTCCCCCAGCATCGCACGGGTAACTCACTAGTTGTTAAGAACTCAGAACCAACTTGTTCAGAATGCTAAAAATATCCACGAGGAAGAGGATGGTTCTGATTAGTGGGTGGATTAATTGTTGATGTTAGAGGGCTAAACATCTGATTTGAAAGTGGTGGAGAAGAGAAATTAGTATTTAGACTTTTATCATGTAGATCATCCATCCATTTACTTGTACGTCCGGCTAACTCCCTCCTCTCTCTCTTCTGTTTCCTTGAGAAGAAAATCAATCCACATATTTGCAAAGCATTGAAAGGAGCATAAGAACTTATTGAAATCTAAATTCGTGATATGGAAAACTCGTCAAAGTTGATTAAGTTAAATGTGATAAGACCAATATGCAGTGCAGCATTTGTAAAGAACATATGGATAAATAAATAAATTACATGAGTTTAAAAATTAAATCAATAACTATAAAAAAATAAAATTAAAAACAAGTTTTGAACCAAGTCAGACCCACTTTAGAAATCAAGTAAGGTCAGATCTAACACAGTTTTGAACTAGTTCAAAAAATCTCAAACCAAGTCAAACCTAACTCGGATCAATTTAAAGCGAGTCAAGTCAAAATACTTCATATATAAAAACCAAATTGGGTCGGATCGACACAAAAACCTGACCCTACCTGACCTATGTACACCCCTAAGCTTAACCTCTAATATCAACTCTAAATAAACAAATAATGAAGAATTAATTCGAATTTAATAAGGGTCGTATTATTTTTGTGGAAATGCAATTTCAATTTGTTTTTTTATGGAAATTGTTAGAGCTTAAAGTTGAGGAGTAGTGTGGAGCAGGACATCTTGCGGGCCAATGGTGATTAGGCCAATGTTATCAGACTGGGCTCGATGAATAGGTCACCTAACCTATTCGAGTAAGGTAATTGACCAATCATGTAATGGATCTGTAAGATTCTTTATTACTGATTAGCATAGAGGATATCATATTAATTCTTAATTTATATTTTAAATAAAAAATGATAATTATAATGACATTCTAACACAACAGATAAAAAAATAAGGTATATGATAAGATTTTCTTTAAATTTAATTATACAGAAATCAAGTTCTTATTACATCTGAAATATATCATAATCTAAACTGAAAAGATTTTTTTTTTCTATCAGTTGCTCCACTAAGCTCCTCAAAGTCTTTAATTATAGTCTTTTATCCTACTCCAACGCTACACATAATGACATGCTTACTCTATGAAAAGGTTAGCATAAAAAACAAACACACGTGAGATAAATATAAGTAATATTGGGGTTTTTGAACTATAACCGATCCAACCACTTTAGTGAAAAATATTACTCTCTAAAATATGTTTGTAATAAGAAAATAATATTATGAATAATAAATATAAGCCCAGATCTTTGTGGGTTCTGCCCAAACCTTTGTGGGTTCTATATAAAAACATGCTCAAACCTTTGTGGATTCTATATAAAAACATACCCAAACCATTGTGGGTTTATGCATACAAACATATAAAGAAACATGTAGTCTTTAACTGAAATGACTAAAGCTCAGACCTTTATGAGCACCCAAACCTGTGTGGGTCCTGTATGTGAAAAGTCTTGTATGGCGGAGCTCAAGCCATGATAAAGCGTCCTTTACCTTATAACCATATGATCCCCTTGTGGGTCTGTCACATCATAATCATTCATTAAAATATTACATTTCTATTAATATCCATTTGGTACCAAATGAATTCTTTAGTTATATAGTCTTGATTCAAGATCATTTTTATAATTAATTTAAGTAAATTCATCAAATCTACAAAGACAAGGATAATAATAGATAACCCCAAGAATAGAAAAGGTTCATACGAAAATATTTGGACAGATTAACGACACTTTCACAGCTTTTAAAGAAATAACTTCAAAACAACAACTTTACATATAAAATAAATGAAATAAATAAAATTAGGAGAATGGGGTTTTACTCGTGTTGCTATCATGGCAAGTATACTGGTCATATAAGTAATAAAGTAATGAATAGAGTTATCATTCCCACGAGGACTAAATGCACCAATCATTATTCTCACTATTCCCCTTAATTTGGACAGACTTTAGTGGTTTGGAATGGTAACTATGAAAATTAATTAAAAGGCAATTGCAATGAAAGTAAATTTCAGATAGGAGCGCAATAAACTAACACGAAATTTAAAATCAATAACGGAAACTGCAGTAGGATATACTTCGCCTTTAATCCAGCTTGAGTAATCTAAATTAATTTCAATAATATTTTATCTCATTAGTTTCAAACAATTCATCTTCTAAATAATTGGTTGGTTAAATCCTAATGTCTTAGAGCCTTTAACCCTTTAGCCTAATTAGAACTCTAATGTCTTAGAAATTCCTTTCAGATTAAGCCTTAAGCGCGATGAATTTAAAAAGTTCACAATTTCAAAAGTAATTGGTTGCTTTTGCCGATGTGATCTTTATCTTAGTCGCTCGTCTTCCCTTTTTGGGCTCGGGCTCGGGCTCCTACTATGACTTCGCTGTTCGCGCTTGTTATTTTTCTTTCCTTGAGTGCGAATGAGGTATTGCTTCAACTTCCCCTTTTTAATGTTCTTTTCAATAGCATCTCGGAGGTCCCAACATTCATCCGTAGTATGACCATTGCCATCATGGAAGGCACAATATATGGTTCGATCTAAGCTACCCTTGTTCTTAATGGGCCTAAGTCTTTCGACATTGCACAGCTGGAGGGAACTAATATATAATGGATTCGTATCTCAACAACTTATCCAATAAAGGATAAGGCTTATCCAAATAATATTCTAAATAACAAAGGATCAAGGAATCACACTCCTATTAGGACTCTAAACCTACAAGTAACCCCTCTTATAAAAAAAGGTTTAAAGCCTCTCAGGTACACACTTTTTGAACCTCTCCAAATTCGTGATCTGGAAACATTAAGGGGTGCATAATTATCAATTTTAGTTCTCGAGGAGCTTTCATCTGACCTTTTACTATGAGATTCGGCCTCCTTCTTTGGTCCTTGCCAATCTCTATCTTTATTCTTCTTGTTTGGGCTTTAGCAACCTGGGCTCTAGACTATAGATTCTCCATAAGCACATTGCATGTCCTCAACATCAATGTATTTATCCGACCTTCGTCTGAACTCCTCTAAATCATTGACAAGATTTTTGTATATAGACTTAGCCAGAGGGGATTCGCCATCCAATACTGAGACAATCAGATGTAGGTGGACCGCTTTAGTTAAATTACGCACTTTGAGTGCGGCTTCCTTGAAACGGTCGAGATAATTTAACATCTCCCTCCTTTTGTCGAATCAGACTTAATCCATAGGCCGACATGGGATAGCCTTACTCATCGCAAAGTTCATGCGGGAGATACGTGCTAGATCCTCGAATGAATCGATTGAGTTCCTGGGCAACCTCGTAATCAAAGCCATTGCCTGACCTGTTAGTGTAGTTGCAAAGATCCTGGCCTTAATGGGTCCAGTTATTCCATTAAAGAGCATCTCCGTCTTGAAAACCTCTATATGGGCCTCAGGATCTTAACTCCCATCATAGGGAGGTATTTTGGCTTTCTTGAACCTCAGCGGAATTGCCAGGTTCATGAGCCTCTCAGAGAACGGGCTATCATTAGCATCTTCGTCATTGTGGAGATAGTTGTCATCTCGTACATTTCCATGACCTCCATCTTCGTTATGATTCTCGTCCTGAGTACCTCGGTCATTGTCGTTTCCTTGGTTCTGGCCTTCTTTTCAGCTCGACCTTTAGTGCTTCGATTTCGCAGCCTGGCTTCCAAGGCTTAGATCCTTTAGGCATCCAATCGCTGCTACTCTAGAAACCTGTTCTCCATCTCCTGCATCCTTAATAGGATTGCGTTCAGGGAGGTAGTAGCAATGTGGTTGTCAGCTCCGGGCTGTTCATCTCGTGGAGGCTAACGCATATAATTCGGCACTAAGTTGCCTCGGGTTATTACTGGCATCGATTCAGTCGTTGTTTCGCCTACCTGCACCTCCACCAGTATTAGATTGCTAAGATCCTGGAGGTGGTCAATTGCAGACTAATGTTGTGGCGTGGTTTGAGTGTTGCCTTTTGTTCCACGCGTGTTTGTCATCGTGGAATAGGAATCGAAATTTATAGTCCCCACAGACGGCGCCAATGCTTGGTCTTAAGTAGACTGCGAGTATTACTGTAAAGGTATGCACTCAGAGATATCCAATTGACTCAAGACCAATATACCAATCACTGCGCTTAATCAATAGGCTTATAGCCGAGTTGTGGGTGTGCGCGCTCAATGTTAGCAGAAATAGTAATTAGGTTCAAAAGTGTGTGTACCTAACGGGCTTCAACTCTTTATTTATAAGAGGGTTTACCTGTAGGTTTAGAGTCCTAATAGGAGTGTGATTCCTTGATCCTTTGTTATCTAGAATATTATTTGGATAAGCCTTATCCTCATTGGACAAGTTGTTGAGATATAGATCCAGTCCATAACACACACACATAGGCAGAATCCTTTGATACCAATGTTAAACTTTGAAATTCGACACCAAATCCTAACCGTTGATTTTCACCAATCAAACTTATTAATTAATTATTAATTCCTAACCGTTGACACTTGAGTCTTACACTGATGTCAAAGGATCATGCCTCATATATATATATATATATATATATATATATATATATATATATATATATATATATATATATATATATATATATGAGAAAAAGACTCAAGAGTAAGACTTTTAAGTCTTACTCCCATCTCAGCCGTTGATGGACGGAAATCAACGGTTGTCATTTATAGTGTAATTAATAATTAAATAATTAATATAACTTCCTAAACTATAACCGTTGGATGAACGGAAATCAACAACTAGAATGAAGAGTAAGACTCTCTGGAGTCAAATGATCTCTTCCCATATATCTATATGTAGATATATATAGATATATATATATATATATATATATATATAGATATATATATATATATATATATATATATATATATATATGCATGTAGATATCTATATATACCTATATATATATGTATATATATATATATATATATATATATATATGTATAAGAAAAGTTTGTATCATTTTAAAGGATGTAAAGTTATGTCATTTTAAGTGAGAGAAAGAGATAGATCATGGAGGAGAAAGAGCGGACAAAAAAAAAAATTAAAGGTGTGGGTCCCACCTCTGTGTAAGAGTGAAATGACATATGTTGTGTCATTTAAAAGGACAAATATTTTTCCCTATATATATATATATATAGGGAAATAATTTTCTTATTTTACATGAGGAAAATATCTCATGCTACACTAACAATACATGAGTGGGTCCTATCTTGACTATTTTGTCTTCTCACCTTGTTGTGGACCTTACTCATATATTGTGAGTGTAGCATGAGAAAATTTTCTCATGTAAAATGAGAAAATTAATTCCCATATATATATATATATATATATATATATATATATATATAAGTGTTTATCTTTTTTATTTTGGTGAAAAGTGTTTATCTTTTTAAATGACATAACTTATATCATTTCACTCTCACAAAGAGGTGAGACCCACACCTTTATTTTTTTTGTCAACTCTCTAATCCTTTATCTATATCTTTCTCTCTCTTAAAATGACACAACTTTACCTCCTTTAAAATGATACACACTTTATCTATATATATATATAGGGAAAATATTTCTACAGCCACTTTAGATAAGGGTGTCTACAGCTACCCCTTTTTAACTAAGTACGACCGGTCGTACGTTAAAAGTGCATTTTCTCTTTTCGCCACGTCAGCCAACAGTGTCTGAGGAGAGAGAAAAAAAGAGCAACTTTATGGTTATAACTGAGTACGACCGGTCGTACTTAGTTAAAAAAGGTAGCTGTAGATAACCTTATCTAAAGTGATTGTAGAAATTTTTTTTCCTATATATATGTATAAAAGTTGGGTTATATTTATCTCATTTTACATGAGATAAGTAATTCTCATACACTCACAAAAAGGTGTGGGTCTCATCACTCTTTTTTTCTCTCTCCTCTTACATGTGGGTCTCTCTTATAATTTTATTTTTACAACATGAGGTAACTACTTTCCTACGACATAAGAAAAATATTTCCCGTAAAAGTTTGTGTGCATGTGTTTTGTGACAAGTTGACCGCCAATACACATAATATGAAATAATTAATTTTTCCAAAATTAAATCGTCGAACTATATAACAGGAACCAAAACAAACTGTCTTTAATATTTTTTCATTAATATTTTGACAAGAACTGCACTCAACCTTGTTATAACCTTGTTGCAGCGCTGTTCACACGTCAAACTGTCTTTTGTTTTTATTTTTCATTAATATTTTTGACGAGACCTGCAGCCAACCTCGTAATCACCTTTATTTTGATAAAACCTGCAATCAACCTTGTTAATTATAACCTTTTTCATTAATATTTTGACGAGACCTGCCCTCAACCTTGTTATAACCTTTTTCATTAATATTTTGACGAGACCTGCCCTCAACCTTGTTATAACCTTTTTTTATGTCATTCTCATCTTTAATTTTCTGTTCGTTGGTGAAGTTTTTTTAATGGGTTTTATAAGAGTTATGTTGTAGGAAGAATGATTGTGTTATATTATAGAGATTCGTTTTGCGTGCCGGAGTTTTTTTTTTTTTTGCTGCGGGCCCCACAAGATGTTGTGTGTATAGGAATTTTCATAAGGTCATGTTAAATGAAAGATGATAAACCTTTTTTTAATTTGGTAAAGACTCGCGCCGTTAATCTATACGCTCACTTTTTTAATTTAGAGTAAACACTTTTTTTGGTCACTGGCAATATCCACGAAATCCTTTTTAGTACCTGGCAATAAAAAAGGGCCAAATTGGTCCCTAAAATGATGAAAAAAAGACCAAGGAGTACTTATTACAATTGACAGAAGGATTAAAGTGGCCCTTTTTCATAATTTTAGAGACCAATTTGATCCTTTTTTATTGTCAGGGACTAAAAAGGATTTCGTAGATATTGTCAGGGACCAAAAAAGGTGTTTACTCTTTAATTTATTTGAATTATCTATATCCTTTACACTGAATATTGACTTACTTTTCTATAGCATTTTGTTGTTACATGTGTTATTTACACACACACACATATATAGGGAAGAATCCATTTACAAATTTTTTTATAAATTTTTATAAATTACACTATGTACTCCCATGAGAACATATAAATATATAACATTCCCCATATAATACATAATTTCAGAGTGATGTTCAATTAATTTTGATTGAAATTATTTAAAGTTTAACAAAATAAATATATATGGGGCAGGATATTTTTACACCAGTGTAAGAGTTAGAAATCTTACACTCAATCTTGACCATTGATCCACTTGTATCTAATGGCTCACATTAATAAAAAATTTGAGCCCTTAAATATAACTGGGATCAATGGACAAGATTGAGAGTGTAACTTATACTGGTGTAAAATGATCCTATATATATATATATATATATATATATATATATATATATATATATATATATATATATATGATCAACTTACACCGGTGTAAGAATAATAAATCTTACACCAAATCTTAGCGGTTAATTTCCATGCATAGTTAATAAGTAAAATCTAATAAATCATAACCGTTAGATGCAGAAAGTCAATGGTTAAGATTTGGTATAAGATTTATTAGTATTACACCGGTGTAAGATGATCCTGCTCCTATATATATATATATATATATATATATATATATATATATATATATATATATATATATATATATATATATATATATGCGATAGGATCCATTTACAAACGTTTTTTGCAAATTACACTAAGTACGACCAGTCGTACACCGCATGATTAAAGTATGACCGGTCGTACTTAGTGTAGTTTGTAAAAGTTTGTAAACAAAAAAATTTGTAAATATAACCTGCCCGTATTATATAAAAAAGTTATCTTTTCCAAATGTAAGGGTATATAAAGGTGCCCATAACATGTATTTTTGGCCCTATACATATTCTTAAGCGTGACAAACTCAAGAGATTTTTTGTTTATTAAACACTCATATATTTTGCATATATTCGCAAGCATAGAAGTCAAATTATCTGTTTGGTTCTATAAATAAAATTGAAGTTTGTATAACATCCTATAACAAATATAAAAGTCAAATTTAAGAAACGATTTCGAAGTATTGGTAAACATGAGTATTACCCAGTTTATAATAAAAATAAAAAGAATTATTACCCAATTCACTTTAGCTTATAAAAGGGAGGGAAAATAGTACATAGATGGATTTTTGTTTTTAACAATTTGATTTATGGAGAAGTTAGGCCTTCACCCTTTTTTATTAAATAGACAAGTCTGGAAAATTCAAATAAAAAAGTAAATAGGGATAGAAAACATTAAACCCATTCAGAAGCATTGGGCAAGTGCCTTATTCTGCATGCCAATTTTTTAAAAGAATTACTGTATCCATTTGAGGCAACTAATATGTATAGGTGAAGATCAACTTACACCGGCATAAGAATATTAAGTCGTAGATCAAATCTTAATCGTCGATTTCAATAAATCTAACGGTTATAATTTATTGGATCCCACTAATTATTATTATTTTGTGTCATTTTGAGTGAAACAACTCTGTTTATTGTGTTTTGATAGTTTTCTTTTTTCTGTCATCCACAAAATCAGGAGAAGAGAGAGAAAAGAAGTAATGCGGAGGAGAGAAAACATAAAAGATTATCAATACACAGTAATTTTATTTAAAATGACAAAAAGTTGTACACGTTAAAATGACAAATAGTTTTCTCAATTATACATATAGAAAATGAGAAAGGTTATACTTACAATTTTTTTTTTTACAATCTCTTACAACCATATCTTAACACCTTTGATTTCCGTCAATCAACGGTTATGATTTTTGCAAATTAAACTAATTATTAATTATTAATTCACAATAAATGATAACCGTTGATTGACGGAAATCAACGGTGTTAAGATATGGTTGTAAGAGATTCTAAAAAAAAAATTGTAACTACTAACTATAACCTTCCTCATAGAAAATAGTTACAAAATTATTTTTTTATATAATTGTAATCAAATTTCTAATGCCTCCCCAAAAAGATTTTCAAACGTGTGGAGAGGTTTAGACCGGAAAATTCTGCAAGTATATATACCAAATCACTCAAGTTATAATTTGGATGAGTCTTGAATCAGTCTACAAAGATCATAACTAATTACTAAATACTCTTAATTATAATCTTATTTTGAAGAAAACAAAATTAAGTACAAAAAATTGCACAAAATAAAAAAATACCATAATAGCAAGTTAGGCAGTAAGCATGCAGTATTAAAGACGCTAAGACCCAATCACTTATATTTTCAACTATATTTAAAATTTCATCCTAACTAAGGCTTAAGCAATCAATGGATGGGGAGATTTTCTAAATAAACTGATACTCAATTTCTTAGCATATCAATTTTCTTTTGTTATTAAAAAAATCTTTGCTCGTTAACCAGTCGTTTTCTTCAATTCAACCTACGAACTCTTTTAATGATTTTCGTATGGTGATACACTCCTTTCCTTCTGATATGTCGTGCTCAAGGGTGTAAAACTGAAATATATGCTCTCATCCGTAGACCTTTTGTGTTTATTAATAGAAAGAACTTGCCAAATCCTTTGTTGCTTCCTGATTTTATTTTAACACCCCACCCTATATATATACACCACTTCCATATTGTTCTTCACACATTCCTTATTTCAGAGATGGCTTGTGAGACCAAGACATGGTTGGTTATACCTCTTCTTTTCTTGGCTGCAAGCTACATGCAACATTGTGTCCAAGGGGAACCCCAAGTGCCATGCCTTTTTATATTTGGCGACTCTCTGTCTGATAGTGGAAACAACAATAACCTTCCAACTTATGCAAAATCTAATTACAATCCATATGGGATCGATTTCCCAATGGGCCCAACTGGAAGATTTACCAATGGCCGAACTACAGTTGACATAATTAGTAACATTTCTTTACTCTTATTATGACCTCTAATCTCTCTTTTTCTCTTTAAGATTAGGCATTCAGTACTGCAATTCAAAATTTTAAGTCCAACGTACGTACTCTTGTTTTGGGGAGAGTGACCAAAGTGTCACGTTTTGACAAAAAAATTACCAGACTACCACGCCAACAGTAAATTTTGCCAAAATGTCACGCGGCATAATTCGCTACACAGTGTAGCGAATTATGCATGCAAGTAATTCGCTACACAGTGTGGCGAAATATGCCACGTCAGAACCAAAAATGTCACATGTCAAATTTTGACATTTTAGCATAATTCGCTACCTTAGGTAGCGAATTTCTAAAAATTTGACACGTGGTATTTTTGATTCTGACGTGGCACATTTCGCCACACTGTGTAGCGAATTACTTGCATGCATAATTCGCTACACTGTGTAGCGAATTATGCCGCGTGGCATTTTGGCAAAATTTAGTGTTGGCGTGGCAATCTGATAATTTTTTTGTCCAAACGTGGTAAAATGATCACTTTCCCTTTGGGGGTCAAATTTTTAAGTTGGGGTGAACTGTCTTCTGTTAACTCACCAATTTTGTAATAGTTCTTAAAGAATAAAAGCTATAATTTTTTTGAACCTAGTGTCATTTCTCTTACTCTAAATTTTTTGTTCAGCTGAATATCTGGGATTTGAGAAGTTCATCCCTCCCTTTGCAAACACTATTGGTTCAGACATACTTAAAGGTGTGAACTATGCATCTGGTGCAGCTGGAATTCGCTTTGAGAGTGGCAAGCATATGGTATTAAATCAAAGTGCCATATATCATTGTTAACATGTTCATATCTTTATCTTCTATTAGTATTTGTATTATATGTGTAGAGGAATATTTGTGTGTCAATGGTCATGCATGCCACTAAATTAGTATTACGCAACACAGGGTCGTGATATCAGCTTGGGACAACAGTTAACAAAGCACGAATTCATATTTTCCAAAATAGCTATCAGAGTTGGAGGTTATGACAAAGCTATAGAATATCTTGAGAAGTGTTTGTATTACGTGAATATAGGCAGCAATGATTACATAAATAATTACTTCCTTCCCAAGTTCTACCCAACAAGCCGCATTTATAGCCCCGAGCAGTATGCAGAATCTCTGATTCAAGAGTTATCCCTCTATTTACAGGTATCTTACAGTTTTCTTCGTGTTTCTCACTTCGTCGCACAAAATGGCACATAAACTCTTGGATCCAGTATTTACTACTAGTGAGCCGCTTTATAGGTTGTACTTATCCTTAAACAAAAAAGCTCTTAGATCTTAAAAGGTGAGGTTTTAGGCTATTAAAGAAGAGATATGATATCGTTCAATTAGTGTTATTACTAAGGTTACAACCAGTTTTGTTTTATATTGATATAATGGTTATATTTATTTCTACTTTTATATAATTATGACTCCCCATATTTAAAATGAAAGTATTAAATACTGTGAATCATAAAGGTAGAAATAAATATAAAGTACTAAATATAGGATAAGAAAGAATGTTTTTAGAAAGTTAAATTAGAACCGTTGAATCAACATAATCAATCTAACGATGAAATAAAATGGTGGTGATATTGGTAATAACACTAATTTATAGTAACAATAATATCATCCAAACATCTCATCCTTCCTCCAGTAAAAATAGGTAGGATATTACAGGGCCGTACCCCGAGGGCATACCTCCGGGTTATACCAAAAAAATAAATAAATAAATAGGTAGGATATTCATATTATCAATTATTCCTACCACTAATTCATTACCATTCTAATTACAGTTTGATCCCACCTTTCAGCCGACGATTTCTAAAAAGTTTCTGAAAAGAGATAAAAGTAAAACAACTTTTAACGTACTCTCCGAAATATATAGTTATATTAGAGTGGCAGTTGATTAGTAGTAGAAATAATTGATAGTATGAATATTCTACCTCATTTGAAAAAACTTTTTTTGTCTATATAACTGATATATATATATATATATATATATATATATATATATATATATATATACGAAAAATAATTTATGCTATTGTTGCATATTTTTTTTTCTGCCACACTTATTTTTATGCGAGTGTATTTTCTACGGCAAAAGTATAAATATTAAACCCATATATACATATATAGAGATTAATGTTTCTCATGTTGTAAGAGATAATTTTATCTCATACACACACATAAAAGTGTGTGAAATCTATGTTTAATTTTTCTCTCTCTCTTTTTTTTTTACTTGGGCTTCACATATTTTTATGTATGTGTAGGAGATAACCATGAGAAACATTAATCTTATATATATGTTAGTATTGATATTATATTAATTTTTTATTATAATGCCATTTTTTTGTAAATATTATAATGTCTTTTAAATAAGTTTTGATGTATGGTTTCACTTCTAAAAATACATGCCAATTTTGTAAATATTGTTATTTTGTCAATTTTTATTTTAAAACTACTTTGTATTCGAAATACAGGTCAAGCCTATTTTAGAGAGATTTTAATTTAACCTATTTTGGCCATATTCATAAGTCAAAAGTAATAAATGTTAAGTCCATGTATCCTAAGTTAAATATTTACCCGATAAAGCCAACAACAGCATTTATATTTGTGAAATGTGGCTGACTTCTATTTGTGTATATGTATGTCTATACATAAATCAACTAGTGTCTTCAGGAAAAAAAATAATTAGAAGTCAACTAATTCCTATGTGAATGACGTGTACATGGTTTCGGGTGCAACAAAAACCCAAGCCCAGAATAAACTAAAGCCCGGCCCTGAAAGTTAGGACTATGCTTGAAAAAGTCCACAGCTGGGCTAATTACACAATATTAAAGGCTGGGTTTAAAAGCCTGATAGGCCTGTCTGTGACTTGAGAAGTAAAAATAGGTTCTTCTTGACTCAATTTACACGTATTAATTTAGGAAAAAAGAGTTATTACGTTGTAGGAGAACTCTTTCCTTATGTTAGTGAGAGTTTATTTTGCAAACAATAATTTTTTTTTCTTTTTTTTTATGTGTGGGCCCCACCATGAATTTAAGTGGGTAGGAAACTCTCATCTTCTCCAATAACATGAGAAATGCATTGCCCATTAATTTAATTGTATATTTACATAATTATTTACTAAATTTAAGAAAATAAAAGCATTAAACCGGCTAAGAAGCTATTTGAGTCTTCTTCTTTTTAACCTAGAAGTTACTTTAAGCTAAAACTAAAAAAAGAGTTTGCAAAAAAAAAATTGAAAATTATTTGGTGATTACATAAATATTTTAGCTTAAAAATTACTCAAAAGCACACATTTCAAGAAAAACCTCTCTCTATCTCTATTAGGGGTGTGCAAAATAATCAAAAAATTGGATCGAACCATAAACCGAACCAAACCGCCCCTTAAAATAACACGTTTTTAAAAACTAGTTCATGAACCGAACCGGTTTTTAGAACCGGTTCATGAACCGAACCAGTTGTTAGAACCGAACCGTTTCCGAATCGAAACGAACAATTTTCAAACCAAACCAAATTAATTTTTATAACTTTATTTTTAAAATTTTTAATTTTTTTCTTTTCAAAAGAGGGTCGATCCGAACCCGTTCCGAACCAAACCGAACCACTTTCGAACGGAACCATTTAAACCAATTCGGTTCGATTTTTTTCAAAGAATCCGGTTCGGTTCGACCCATGCACATCCCTAATCTCTATGGCTCTTCATTTCAAAAAAAATATATAATTAAAGAAAAGCTATAAGAACTTAAAAACAAGCATCTCTTTGGAGTTTTTGACTTTTTCCTTTATTATAAAAAAAAAAAAAACTTTTCATTATAAGAGTTTTTTTTCAAATTTTGTTTGATTTAGCTTCTACTTATAAGGAGAAGAGAAAATAAAAATAAAAGAGTTCAAACGGGCATATAATTATAGAATCCAAATATTATTGATGTGTTGCCCCCCTCCCTCCTAATACTTGGTGCTTCTTTTATCAAATATAGTAAAAAATAATACTTTTACATTACATTTGCCTTTATCGTTATTTTCACCCATATCTCACTTTTTTTCCTTTTGGGGCAAGAACTTTATGTTGCAGTGCCACATAAAATTTTCTCCCCAATATGATAATGTAAAACTATCATGATTGGATGATTTTTAGTTTATAATAACAAAGAATGGTTTTCTGGGGCAGGCTCTGTATTATCTTGGAGCAAGAAAGTACGTTCTGGTTGGGCTGGGTCGTATAGGCTGCACTCCAAATGCCATATCTACACGTGGAACAAATGGATCTTGTGCTGAAGAAGAGAATGCTGCTGCATTCATGTTTAATAAAAAGCTTAAATCTCTAGTGGATCAGTTTAATAAACAGTTCTCTGCTGATTCCAAATTCATCTTTATAAACAGCACAGCCGGAACCATTGACAGTTCATTTGGTAAACACTTGGGTTAATTTTCTTATACTTCATTTATTAACATTCTACATTGAACACAATTGAATGTGTATTGTGTAAACAACCATGGTCCATGCATGTATTTCAGGTTTCACCGTTTTTGATGCTCCTTGTTGCCCAACTGGAGCGAATGGGCAGTGTGTTCCTGATCAAACACCATGTCAGAAGAGGAATCATTACGTGTTTTGGGATGGATTTCATACAACAGAGGCTGTGAACCAAATCACTGCATTTGCTTCATATAAAGGCTCTGATCCAGCCTTCACTTACCCAATGGATATCAAGCAGCTTGTTCAGTACTCATAAACCAATTCAAATTTATCACACTTCTCTCTAAGTATATGCTACCCGTTTTCTATTATTGTACTACAGTTTATCATCAAGTTTTATCCAAATCATTATTGTCATTATATTTGTGCTGAATAAAAGTTTAGAATAAGATATGACTCCCCCATGCTTTTCATTTTTTAATTTTGTAAAGAATTCTCAAATCTCAAAAAAAAAAAAAAAAATTAAGCATTTTTAGAATTATTTAATTTATATATTTTTTATTAATTTTAAAATAAAATGAATTTAATTCATTTTTTATGTTCTTCAAGACATGAGATTAAATTGAAATTGAACTTTTATATATATATATATATATATATATGGTCTGAAAAGGCTAAATCTGTATTTAAATGTATCAGTCTAGCATAGCATGTTACCTGTTATAAATATAATTGGCCTATGGCCTGACTTATTTACTAAAAGTTAAAGTCTGTTAAGAAAATAAGATAACAAAAAGTCAAATTACATAATATAGAACAAAATCATTCAAAAAGTCTATTTAACCAATAAAATGAGATGAAATGGATTGAGGAAAATAGAAATATATTGTTATTATGAGTAGTATAAAAATATAAAATAAAATAAAAGTTAGTATACTAGGTCAACCTGAGAGGCTCTAAGGCCAAGCTTTTGAATTGAAACTTGAGGACTTTTTATTAAACAAGCTTTATACAAGTCCAAATCTGATTTCAATACTCAATTTTATATATGTAAACTCAAGACTTCACGAGTAAGGTGAAAGACTCCAAAAATACGCCTGATTTGTTTACCACCCCTAATTACACCAATGTATGAATAAAACTCTAACACTACATCAGAGCCCTTAATATTACTTCAACCCAACGGATATAATTTGTTCAAAACTAGTATGCACATGAGCAAGATTTGAGTGAGCAAAATTTGGCTTCTTTCTTTGTGGATTGTGTGCTGAGGACAAAAAAGTATCCCTCCACTTCTTCCATTGTTGCCCTAATTCCCCTTCTCTCTAATAATCTTCTAAGAACTTAAACTTGCTACAAATTTAACATCATTTCAAAGAGCATGAACCTATTGCAAATTGCAGCAGCTATTTTATCATTGTCAATCAACTAACTTCAATAAAAATCACAGTTTCATACAACCCCAAAATGTACCACCACACAAGATTGATACAAGGCCAAATTACAAAAGTTAAATCAAGATCCTAATTACGAAAGTTTTCGTTGAAACATAAGTAATTTCTGCTCTTTGTATTTCATCTTCCTATTGGTATGCTAAAAATATGTTTTAGAGTAGTATTTACTGTAAAACTAAAATAATAAATCATTCATATGATTATAAATACTGAATAACAATAAATCAGAGTTGTAATTATGTGTACCTTGTTGGACCATGACAAAGTCGAAGAAGAACCGCTTGAAATAAGGGAATAGGATGCTAGAGTCTTCCTCTCTATTGCTTATTCAGAAATTGGCAGCCTTCAGCGATGAGAGCATAATGGCTCATGGAGTTTAACTCCAATATAAATAGGCTAGAGAGGAGACCTAGCTAATAACCCAGAGATGAGTCTGTGTCCACTGGGTCTACCCATCATGAAAAATCACTGTCACACTAAAGCCTACACTGCTGCCCAACTAGACCCAATAACAACAGATACTAGAAGCCCAAATCAATGTGATCACAATGGACTAATTATAATAATAATATTGAAATATCCATTAATCCGATTAATTTTAAAATACAAAACTAATTAATTAATATTGCTCACATAAAATAAAATTCTAACATTCTCCCACTTGGGCTATATTAATTAATATTATTTTGAAAATCATTTTATTTTGAAAACGACTCTATTGGGTTAAAAACTAAAAAATAATTTTACGTGGCTATGATTTTGAAAAATAATATTTCAATTCCAGCATCTCAACACAATTCAATCCAACATAACCTCATCATAGGAATATGACGATCAATATACCGAAAATATCATGGCATATGACCTTCCTTACTCACATACAATGAGTATTACATCTTCATGAATCAAGGACTAGTAGTGTAGTAAGAATTAGTGCCAAAATATGATTTACAATGTGACACACTAATTCTTGTCGGTCTTCAATGTAATTTCTCTACAATATGAAATTACATTAGTGCAATTTTCAAGCAACATGAATTACACTCTGTAATGCAACTTCTCAACAACATGAAATTGAATTAACATAATTTCCAAACAACATGAAATTGATGAGATTGGATAAACCAATATGTCATAATACAACATGAGATCTCAAAATTCGTGACATCCAATCACCTTTAAGCTCAAACATACTTAAAAATATTTTTCCATACATATATATCTCAGTCGACAGGAGAAACAATAATGATGATGATTATCAATTACAAAAATTCAAACAAATATCACAAAATAATTATCAATTTGCATAGAAAAGTGACAAAAAAAAAAACTGAATATGACTCCCACTAACCAAAGGAATCAAAAGAATCTCAAATATTCAAAAGTAAGCCTTGAGTATTACTCCCACTAATTAATAAAATAAAATGAATTTAAACTCATGTTCTATACACGAAGGAAGCTACTCTAAGGTCTTTTTTATCAAGACTTTTAGATAAAAAGCCCTTATTTTATTCAATAAATCTTCTTACTAGCAAATAAAATGTCATCCACATAAAGTACTAAGAAAATATATTTACTCCTACTTACTTTCATGTAGATGAATCAATTAATGAGCATACACTGGCTTCAGAGATCTGTCCTCATTGGGCAGATAGATCACCTAGATCAACGCATATCCAATAATTTTAGGGTTTGTTTCTTCTGATGTTACTTTAGATAACTTTATCTAATGTTCATTAAAACGACATCGTTTTGGGACTGAAATCATAGTGTTTTTGTAATTTTAATTTATTTTAGGGTTATAATAGTCTTTATCTTTCTAATTTTTTAATTTTTCAATCCCAAAACGACATCGTTTCGATGAACATTAGACAAAGTTGTCTAAAGTAACATCAGAAACTTTTTTCCCACAATTTTATTACAGTTAAGCTTCCAATTAAAACAAACAATAACCCCCTTTGGGCAGAAAATTGCATGAAATAACTAGAAGCATCCTCAATAATTTTTGCATTTAAACAGTTCAAGCGGAAGCATACAATCCAATAAATAAAAGTATTACAGCATGCAACACAGGTTGAGGGTACAAAATCATACAACAATATCAAATGAGAGCTAATTTTTCAATACATTGTACACCATAATATACCCAAAAATAAAATAAAATTCATAACTCATAGAGTTTAACACAAGTTAATTTTTTCACCAAAAGCCACACATATAATGTAATAAATTAGTCATTAGCAATAACAAAAATAATTAAATATCACATACTCTCCTTTGGGCAGAGTATATAATATACAATCATTTTTCATCACATGAAGATTTAACAACGGAGAATATTATATAATTGTCTAAAATTTATCCCCTTTGAGCAGATAAGTTTTATAACTTATATATCTTCTTAATTCCAACATAAAGGCATCATATGTAATTTTCAAAAAAATTATCCCCTTTGGGAAGATAAATAATTCTCAATTAAATATTCTCATTAATAATATTTATCTTCATGTCATTTATTATTATATATTAAAAATCCCTTTGGGTAGGTAATTAACATATAATAATTATCTAATAATAATAATAACTCATGAACCAAACATGCTCAAACAATATGAAACACTTTTCCAACATGTATTTCTAACGATTATATTACATTTATCAATCCAAAATAATAATAATAATAATAATAATAATAATAATAATAATAATTCATTAGATGACATACACTATATTATGAAATATAGTGCAGAAAATAGAATTCAATTCTATAATGCAAATAACAAAAATATAATAACATACACTAATGACTATTTTGCACACATCTAACGAAAAGGTCTAACATGATTTACTTAGAAGATGTTATACAGTGTTTACATGACATGCTTAAAATTCGTTACATAGTGCAACAAAAATAAATAAATAAAAATTTCATGCTCCAAAATATTAAAGACATTAATTTACTGCAACAAAATCCAACTTTCTTATATGAAAAGTTGTTAAAAAGGCAATATCATATACAGAATAAACATTCTTCTTCTTTTATTTCCTCCTCCTGAATAGTTTATGGGTTTTATAAGAGTTATATTGTATGAAAAGTGATTGTGTTATGTTATAGAGATTCATTTTGCGTGCCAGATTTTTATTTTTTTTGCTGCGGGCCCCACAAAATGTTGTGTGAGTAGGAAATTTTTTGTGGTCATATTAAATGATAGATGATAAACCCATAGTTTATATACAAGATAGTATAATAACCATATCATAAGAATATGCAACTATCTACAAAATACTAACAATCAGATTCTATTCTTATGTAATAAAATAATATTTTTACCAAAAAAAAAAAATAATAATATTTTAAATTCAAAACTTATTTTCAACACTCCCCCTCAAGTTAGTGCGTGAACGTTTATCATGCCCAACTTGCCAATCAAATCTTCAAAGACTCTCCCTGACATAGCTTTAGTTAACACATCTGCAAGTTGATCTTCAGACTTAACATAGGGAGTTTAAATAATCTTCCCATCCAGCTTTTCTTTGATGAAATGTCTATCCACTTCGACATGTTTTGTCTTATCATGTTGAACTGGATTGTGGACTATTTCTATTGCAGCTTTATTATCACAATATAGAATCATAGGTTGATCATATCTGATTCCCAGATCATTTAAAATGCTTTTCACCCATAATAACTCACAAATTACATATGTCATTCCTCTATATTCTACTTCATCACTTGACCTTGCTACCACCTTTTGTTTCTTGCTTCTCCATGTGACCAAGTTGCCTTCTACAAAGGTAAAGTATCCTGAAGTTGATTGTCTAGTAGTTTTATCACTTGCCCAGTCAGAATCAGTATATCCTTCAATACCAGTCTTGTCATTTTTACAGTATAAGAGGCCTTTTCCTGGTGTACCCTTTAGGTATCTAAGGATACGATAAACTGCATTCATATGTTGTTCACTAGGAGAGTGCATAAATCTGCTTATAATGCTCACAGAATAAGCAATGTCAGGTCTAGTATGAGATAAATTAATTAATTTCCCAACTAACCTTTGATATCTTTTCTTATATCCTTCAACTTGATCTGGGTAAATGGCAAGGGAGTGATTCATCTCTATTGGAGTATCAGTTGGTTTGCAAGCCAACATTCCAGTTTCGGCTAAGAGGTCCAGGATATACTTTCTTTGTGACAAAAAGAAATCCCATGTTTGGATCTTGCAACTTCTATTCCAAGAAAGTATTTCAAATGGCCAAGGTCCTTCATTTTAAAATTCAGCAGCCAAACTCTTTTCAAGTAGTTTCATCTCTTCTACATCATCACCTATTAACACCATATCATCTACATAGACAATGAGTAATGCTACCTTTCCATTACTATGCCTTATGAACAATGTGTAATCTGAATTACTTTGCTTATACCCAAATTTCTTCATTGCCATTGTGAATCTTCTGAACCATGCTATGGGTGATTGTTTAAGACCATACAAGGCCTTGTTTAGTTTGCAAACCACATTTTCTTTTTTTGGTGCTAGCTTTATTCCTGGTGGGACCTCCATGTAGACTTTTTCTTCTAAATCTCCATTCAAGAAGGCATTCTTAACATCAAATTGCTTCAAAGGCCAATCTCTATTAGCTACTATAGATATCAGAATTCAAATTGTGTTGAGTTTTGCCACTGGAGCAAATGTATCTTGATAGTCAACACCATATTTTTGTGTGTATCCTTTTGCTACGAGTCTTGCTTTGTATCTGTTAATGCTTCTATCAGCCATAAGCTTTACAGTGTAAACCCATTCGCATCTGATTGTCTTCTTGCCATTTGGTAATGAAGTTAATTGCCAAGTCTCATTCTTTTGCAGAGCCTCCATTTCAATGTTCATTGCTTGCTTCCATTTAGGATTTTCTAATGCTTCCTGCACACTATTAGGAATACATATAGTGGATAATTGATCAACTGTTAGAGCATATGATCCAGATAATCGGTGAGATGATACATAACAACTAATGGGGTATTTCACTTTTATTTTCGAATCTGGTTCATATGTTGCTCTTGGTATACCTTTATTGGGCCTTTCGGATTTTCTGGTTTGTGGAGCAAGTATTGGAGAATTTAAATGTAGGACAGAATTTACCTCATTAGTAGACTGATGATGTATTTCAGGACTGTCCTCATCAAGTGATTCAGCTATGTGAGGCATGTTTTGGTGAGCTTCATTTGGAGGAGAACTTTCATTCAAATGACCATCTGCTTCATTCAGTGGATGAGAAGTTTCATTCAATTGAGCAGCTTCAGAAGGGAAACTCGGATTTGTGGGAGATGTTGGATTAGGATTTGTAGAAATGATCAACCAGAGATCTTCTTCTCCAGTATACTTAATTCCACCTGAGAAGAAGGAGAGGTGACTCCCCCTGAGTAAAAGGATTCGAATTCTCTAAAGGAAACTTCAAACGTTACATACATTTTGTGAGTTTTTGGATTATAGCATCTGTACCCTTTTTGAAGATCAGAATAGCCTACAAAAATGCATTTTCTAGCACAAAGTTCAAGTTTATTTCTGAGAGGTTTGGGAATATAGACATAAGTGGTACACCCGAAGACTCTAGGTTCCAAATTCATTTTGTGAGGGATAGAGAAGAAAGATTCAAGCTTCTGGTGTGGGGTGAGAAAATTAAGGGCACTAGAAGGAGTGTCATTAATTAAGCAAGCAGCGAATAGAACAGCTTCAGCCCAGTAGGAAGATGGGACATGCATATCAAATAAAGAGGCTCTTACTATTTCCAATAATTGTCTATTTTTTCTCTCGGCCAATCCATTTTGTTGAGGTGTATAGGTACAAGAGGTCTGATGTTTTATTCCAGTAGAGGATAAGAATTCAGAAAAAGGTCCATTTTTGTACTCTAATCCATTATCTGCTTGAAGGATTTGGATTGAACTTTTAAACTGGGTATTGACCATACTGTGAAATCTCTTAAAAGCATTAGACACTTCATTTTTATTTTTAACCAGGGAGATCCACACCATGCGAGTACATTCATCAATAAAAGATACATAATAGTAAGAATGAGAAAAGGAGGGGACCTTGGCAGGTCCCCAAACATCAGAATAGACAACTTGAAATGGAATCGTACTTTTATTCATGCTGGGATAAAAGGGAATACAATGGCTTTTAGCCATTTCACAAGTAGAGCAATGAAAATTAGAGAAACTACAGAGCCAAATAGCCGAATGAGATGCTGGAGTAGTCATAGTGGATGCTCTGCCAGATACACCAGGGTCACAATCCGAGAGTTCAAGAAAGTAGAGGTTGACATGCCTACCACCATAGCAAAGAATCATTTGGTTTTGGACGTCCTGAAAAATACAAAAAGTGGGCCAAAATATAACAGTGCAATTGAGGTCAGATGTGAGTCTACTAACCGAGAGCAAATTGAAATCAAGGGTAGGCACCACAAGAACAAATGTAAAGGTGAGTGTAGGGGATAAAACAATACTTCCCTGACCCGTAACATAGGCAGACCCACCATTAGCAGTGGTAATATTCTTCTGATTGCAAGGGCCACAATTCAGTAAGGAAGATGCATCACGTATCATGTGATCAGACACTCCAGTATCAATAATCCAAGATGAATTCCGAAAGTGAGTAGAAAGGGCAAGAGAGTTACCTAAGATGCCTTCATACACAACATTAGCCCGAGGAAGGAAGTTTGATGATGAGGAAGGGATGTTGGATGAGGAGACCGGCGATTCGGTTTGTGGGGATTCAGCCATGGAAACAGATAAGGAAGTTACGGTGATTCAGGTTGAGTGAAAGGGATGGTGGTAAAAAAAATGGTGATTCTGGTTTGGAAGATTTTCAGTGATTCAGTTTGTGGGAAAGTTCGATTTTTCTGATTCGATTCGTGGGAAAAAGGTAAAAAAAGATGGTGATTTCGGTTTGGGTGTGAGGGATGATGATTTTAGTGATGTAGTTGGTGAGAAATTGTGATATTTCTGAGGAACAAGGGAAGAGTAGGTACAGTGTGATCACGAGAAGGAAAAAATGAAAGGAGGAAAAAGGAACACGTCAGGCAAGGAAAAAAACAAAGGAGAAGGAAAAACAACGTGTCCCAAGGATCGAAACACCTGATACCATGTTAAAAATGCAATATCATATACAGAATAAACATTCTTCTTATTTTATTTCCTCCTCCTGAATAGTTTATATACAAGATAGTATAACAACCATATCATAAGAATGGGCAACTATCTAAAAAATACTAACAATCAGATTCTATTCTTATCTAATAAAATAATATTTTAAATTCAAAACTTATTTTCAACAAAAGTCTTATCTCAATCAGAACGTTTTAGAATGCAACAAATTCATAATTTATTTTATATAACTTGTCTGATATAGCCTTATCAATATAAGGTTTATAATACATTTCAACATGATAAGTTCAAAACTTAAAAAATATGTTGATAATTAAGACATTATTTTTTTAAAAAAAATATGGCAACGAATGTAAAACCACTTTACTTAAATGCAATTTCGTAATGAAGTCAAGTTCAAAAATAATTCAACAAGTTTTGTAAAATAACTGCAACAAATGGATAGGATTGCTAAACCAACAAAACACATCTCCATTATTATTAAAAAAAAAACCGTAACCTAAAATGAAAGGGTTTATCATCTATCATTTAATATGACCACAAAAAATTTCCTACACACCCAACATTTTGTAGGGCCGCAGCAAAAAATAAAATAAAATTCCGGCACGCAAAACGAATTTCTATAACATAACACAATCACTTTTTCTACAACATGACTCTTATAAAACCCAAAATGAATTTAGTCTTTCCCGTGGCACTACGTACAACTTGGGTTGTTGAGTGATATGTTGCGAGAAAATGGCAGTTGTTGAAGAGAGTGCTATAATTATAAATAGGAGTTTATATTTCTCATCCAACATTGAATTCTCATGTTGTAGAGACAAAAAAATAGGTGGGACCCGTATGTTAGAAAAAATTATGTGTAGGATCCATGTTAGCACGGAAATCGAATGGTGTATAAGAAAATTCAAATTCTCATGTTGAATGAGAATTATAAAACCCTTATATAGACACGATCTTACACAAAGCTCGACGATTGGTCAATGATATAATTGAAAAAATTTTACTCATATAATATACCTTTTGCCAAAAAAAAAAATTAAAAATAAACAAACAATAATAACCAATAGAAAAAGTTAATTATCGTGGGTGACTTGATCTAACCTATGGATCACGAAAAATTTGCACTCTTCTAACAACACTGACGATTATATGTAATGCATATCTTTCCAGAACAATCTTTTCAAAACAATAGTCTATTTCAAAACAGTGATGCATGTTCAATAAAAAATAATAATTTCCAAAAATAAAATAAAAATAAAATTAGAAAAAAATAACCCAAAATCTCTTTCAACTTCGTTTATATCTTTCCAAATGATTTTCATTTTGGGTGAGCACATATAAAGGTTTCGAAGCTTCTCTCCAAGGGTTGCCATCCAACCTGTCGTCCATGAAGCAAATCTTGCAAATCAAGTCGAATTGGTCGAAGGGAAGAACGGTTGGGAAAAAGAAGAAAATCAAATATGACGATGCCGACGAAGAAGATATATTTTATCATATACAGTTTATTATATAAATAGCCTATTTTATTATATTCTATTTATTATCAGTTTACTCCCTTAAAAATGGGAATTGTTGTATACAGTTTGTTATATACAAAGGATAATATCATATCTTCTTGAAACAAATATCTAATCGTGGGACCAAAAAATTGGAATTGATAAAAAAAACGGAACAATAATGGCAGACGATTCAAGTAACTAGTATAAAAATTTTTTTGCCTAGGGACAAACTCAATTGTGAATCAACGGTAATCTCATATTAAAGGAGATAAGATATCTTAAGTCATAAATATAAATTTATGGGCTCCGCACTTAAAAAAATAAAAAATAAAATAAAAAATGTGGCACAGTTATTGAAGAATGTGTAAAAGAAAAAATCTATTTCATGTAACATCAGAATAGTTTTTCCCAAAAACAAATAACTATTCAGTATTCACGTTTCACGAAGCAAATTTTGAGGAAAGAGTGCTGACGCTAGCTTTGGATATCTAGTCTGATACCAAATGCAAAAAAGACGATGATAAAATAATAGTGACCAAAATGTCTTTTGTCACCAACTTTTGTAACGAACTCGGTTTGCTGACGTGTAATATTTACGGTGAATAATAAATACCAAGTTAAAAAAAGATAAAGTTCGCTATATTGTAACAAATTTTGTGTTCACTAGAATCGTGACACGTCAGCTAACCGAGTTCACTTCACCGGATAACGAACTTGCCCTCATGATAGATTGAGAAATAACATTGTTCATGTAGTATTTAAATAAAAAAATTGATGAAAAATCATATTTTGATCACTGTTCCGATGATAAAGACTAACAACACTGTACATGGAAATTGGCATATAACCCCAGTACACTAATCACCAAAAGAAATCCTAATACTAAAATGCACGAAAAACGAAAAATTATGTTAAAGAAGGTATACAACACTGTACATGCAAATTGAATAGCAAAAAGGACCTATTAAGAAGGATGAATATTCTCGTTATCAATTTATTATCTATCTAATTATTATTGGATTAATATTTTTCTTTTCTTCAAATTTTTTTAGCATTTTCTCTTTGATCGAATGGTAATTATATAAATAGTAAGTTAGTAGTGACAAATTCTAGTAGTGTGAATATTCTTCCTCTTAATTAAGATAGCATAAAATTAATAAGATTCTCAATTCAATCAACCAAATAGTGGATTATATTTAGGGTAAAGTGTGTATCATTTTAGAGGAGGTAAAGTTGTGTCATTTTAAGAGAGAGAAAGAGATAGATGAAAGAAAAAAAGGATTGACAAAAAAAATAAAAGTGTGAGTCACATCTCTTTGTGAGTGAGAAAGGATATAAGTCTTGTCATTTAAAAGAATAAATGTTTTTCCCTCATATTTAATGGATTCTATAATCATACACGCCTGGGAAATTATAAAAATTGCTTTTATTTTTTCTATCCAATATAAAAAGTTAGTTGAGATCACGTTTTTTATTGGCTGATCACATCTACACACCGATTGTATTAATAGATTTTCTCCTATTTGACACCCAGTTGTGGAGAATATCTGAGGATAGTAGTAACGAGGGCAAGGGGTTCAGAATGAGTTGCAGCATCTTCTACAATTAATATGGTGAAGGAATCAAACAAAGGTTTGATTGAGACTGGTGAGAGTGTGAGGTCACAGCTTATCAAGGTTTTATTTAGTGGGTCACTGGTAGAGATTTGACAGGACCCTACGTCAAGTTTTTCAGAGGGCGGGGAGTAATGACAATTGAGAGGGGGGACATCTTCATACTGACAATCATTGATTTATTTACTGTTGATTGAAAAGGAACCGAGACTTTTGCAATTGCATGGGAAACGTGGGCTAAAATACACCCACATATGATCAGGGTTATTAAATCTGATTCCAACATCCCCTCGATTGCAATATTGAATGGGTATTATATTTCTTATATTAAATAAGAATTTATGTTGTATAGATAAAAAATATGTGAGATTCATGTGTTAGAAAAAATCAGATATAAGACTCATGTCAACACGGAAATCGAAGAATGTTTAAGAAAATTTAAATTCTCATATTAAATGAGAAATATAAAATCCATATTGAATATTGGGTTATTGTTCCGATCGCTAGATTATTTTTCGTACCAGTTGATATATATAAAATTATGTTTTGTATATTTAAAAATTATTAAATTTATTAACTAAGTTCAAAAATTATTCATTCATATTTTCACAAGTTCATCATAATTAATCAATAAATTGCATAAAATAAGTATAAATAAATAAAAATACATGTTATTATTATGTTAATGGGCTCGCTTTTTCTACGGTTACTGCAGATAAATTATCTGTAATAAGTCCAATACGACATTGTTTTGGGATGGAAATCATAGTGCTTTTATAATTTTAATTTATTTCAGGGTTATGTTAGTCTTTATATTTATAACTTTTAAGATTTCAATATCAAAACGACGTTGTTTTCAAAATAAATGCAGATAACTTATAAGTATTTATTGCAGAAACATTTTTTCCATATGTTAATTTAGACTACAACTCAAAATCTCCACAAACATATCTCTTAATAACATCCAAAAGGTCATATGTTATGAATTTATATTTTTCAAATTCATATGTTATTGAAATGACATATGTCACGTTTTCTTAATTTATTATTCCGCAAATTATTTCAATTTTAGAAATTAAAATTTAAGATCATTGTAAAAAAGTATACTACTAACAAATAAAATTACAAAAATTTATAAAATGAATTCTACATTTTTTTTTTTTGGGACAACGATTGTTAATTTTTTGATTTATTTATGAAAATGCATGTCCCGCCGTTTTGGTCATCGGTTTGGACCCAATTTGATTAGATCTATATGGCTGGTTCCATACTTAAATCGGTTAGCGAGAATCCGAATTAACCTGACCGGCCGGATTTGATAACACTGGATATGACTTTCCAAATTGCAAATTCCAAGAGCTGTTCAGTTTCATTATCAACATGCGTGGTTATTAATTAATCGGTAAAGTATGTGTCATTTTAAAGGATGTAAAGTTGAATCATTTTAAGATAAAGAAAGAGATAGATAAAGAAGAAGAGAGAGTTGACAAAAAAAAAATGTGTGGGTCCCACTTCTTTGTGAGTCAAAGGATATAAGTTATGTCATTTAAAAGGATAAACATTTTTTTCCTTAATTAATTACGTTGATGAATATTCGATGAATGAAAAACATGTCTTAATTAATCATGTGTTCGCTTTTTCTATCAATGTAGATAATTTATCTACAGTGAGCCCAAAATGACATCATTTTAAGATGGAAATCAAGGTATTTTTGTAATTAAAATTTATTTCAGTGTTATAATAGTCTTTTTCATTATAATTTTTTAATTCTTCAACCCAAAACAACGTCGTTTTGAGAACGAATGTAGATAACTCATCTACATTTACTTTAGAAATATTAAAGCATTAATTATACTTTTTTTTATGGATTTAATTTTCTCATGTTGCATGAGAATTCAATTCTCATGTTGTTACTCAACTAGTGGTGGGCCCCATATTTATTAAAAAAAGAAAAGAAAAAATTTACACGTAAATCGAAGAATCACTAATATGAGAGTTAAATTCTCATGTAAGATGAGAAAATATTTTCCCACTTTTTTATACTAAAAAGTTTAAGATTTAGGATTTGGAGACGGGCACTGAATACATTTTTTATATCGATGAAAACTGTGTCCATTAATTATTTACTGAATGTGTTTTAATGATTAATTTGTGAGCTTGAAAACGAAGGGGTTAAGTTACTAATGTTACGGGACTGGCACCTATGTTACTCTCATGCAATGTTGTCAAACTCGAGTTTTACGTGAAAATAGAAAGGATGCGAGAAACGTAAAACATAGAAACGACACAAAATGTAAAGTTTCTACTTTCTACTACTTAAGGTTAAGATACAAAATTATATATATATATACATGTAAAAAAAATCACATAATGAACATGTGTGTTGAGTCACTTATAATAACCCTCACTAGTAGATGTGGATTTAATATAGAAGAATAATTAGAACTAAAAGAAATAAAGTCACATTTGGTGAAAAAAGGAGTTAAAATGACAGTTAAGAAGTAAAAATGCAGGTAAATAAAGTTATCCGAAAGTAAAAAGTAAAATCATAAATATTACCATAAAAATATTCTGGACTATTGTGCAAGGTTTGGTGGTGAATGGAGGTGCGTAGATAGATAAGATTTTACCCAATTAAACTAATTTAAATACTTTAAGTTTGCAAACAGAAACCTCATTTCCTTATTTTCTTCTCACGCGCGTGCCTCGTTCCTCTTCTTCTCCGTGCGTCGTCCGTAGCCATTGTTGGTGGAGAGCTTAAATTCCAACTTCTCCATTTCTTGATGAAATCAAGTGAGGTAAAAAGCAAAGTTGCTTAGAATTGAGAGACAAACACAACCCCTAATCCATAATCTATCAAAAAGCCTTGCATTTAGAGAAAAATAGAAGGGAAAGTGGCGCCCCGTTGTTGATTGAAGGTCCAAGAAGGCGTTTTGATCTCGTTTGAGGTTGAGAATCCACTCATTGGGTGATTCTAGGTAAGTTTATGTCAAGAAATCCTAGTTTCCTTTGAGTTTTGAGAAGGATTGATTTAGGTTTTCATTTTTTAAAGTTTGGCTTGATTGAGCATGTTAGAGTTTGATTGAGGCTTAGCTCATGATGAGAAAAGTGTTCATATGAGGATTTTAACGGTGAAAATATATTCGAAAAAATTTGAGATACCATATTTTTGAATAGTGAAGTATATGAATAGTACCGTATACGTGAATAGTGACGTATACATGAATAGTATTGTAGAGATGAACAGTACCGTATGTATGAATAGTTAAGAAATATTTGATAAGTAAACGATAAAAGCAATAAATGGTGTATCTGGTTAACTACTTGGCTTTAAACCATTTTATTGATAATTGTATGAATTCCTTCTCTATGTGTGCCTAGGGATTGTGAGCATTTGGATTCCTTTGGAGCGAGATAAGTAGCTTGTTCTTTAAGTAAGCAAATTGTAAAGCTCCAAGAGGTAAACTCTATGTTTATGGAGTTCGCTCCTACTTTGTGTTCCACCATAGTGTACGGACTGTGGTCAGGTTGTATGATAGGTATAAGATATATGATATAGATGAATTCATATAGAACTATATGATGAAGTGATGTGATATGTTTTGATGTGTTTACTTTGATATGTTTCGATATGGTTTCTGTAATGATTTCTGGACATTGATTGTTTATGCACTGATGTCCGCTTGGGGTCCTCCCTTGGGACTGACTGTGTATATATCTGTTATATGTTGAGTTCCGCTTGGGATCCTCCCTTGGGAACATGTGCACTGATTTCCGCTTGGGGTCCTCCCTCGGGAACATGTACGTTGGTTTCTGCTTGGGGCCATCCCTTGGGAATGACTACGTACATCTCTGATATGATATGCTTTGTTCTGATGTGAGTATTGTGATGACTTTTGTAAAAGATATTTGTTATGTGCGTTGATTTCCGCTTGGGGTCATCCCTTGGGAATGACTGCGTACGTCTCTGATAAGTTTTGTGTATATGCTTGGTTTAGTTATGATATTGGATTACATGATATGTTATATGAGATATGTTCAGCTATGATATTTGCTTATATGATGTTTTGTATATCATGTATCTGACTGTCATGCAGGAAGTGAGCCCAGTGTATGGAGAGTTCTCTATAAACCTGGAGCTTACTAGAGATTCGTCTCTAACCCCGTTTGGGGATATGATTTCAGGAACACAGTTAATTGAAGAGCCCTCATGGGACAAGGACACTACCCGTGGCTAGAGGTACTAGTATGAGGATATGGAGTTCTGGGTAGCCGGAGGCTACTATTTATTATAAATGTTAATTTTGGAGAACATGTACTGTTGTATAGTGTTCTATTCATTTGGTGATCATGATGTCTGATCCTTTATTTTGTATATGGCCTGTATATGTTTTGTACATGTATTTCAGTTGGATGCATGTACATTTGAGTATTCAGGCATGTTGATATGATGATGTAGTATTCAGTTTATGTGTTGGATTGCATGTTGTTAGACATAGTGGCACGGAGCCAAGTTATGCATGCGCCCATGGATGGGTATATGATCCTATATGGATATCTGGTATGTCTGAAAAATATATACTGTATAAATTGTCTATCAGGGTACCTTGAGAGTGCGATTTGCAAATCCCCAGTTGTCCGATTTACAGAGGTTACTCTGTCCGATTTTCGTCTCCGTCAAATAAGAATTAAATTAGAAGAAGTATGCAATGTGATATGTCATGTGAAAAAGGATTAAAGAAAAAGAAAAAGTTAACTCGTATTTTCGTAAGTTAAGTCTTCCGCTGTTTCTGTTTGTATCATATGTATGTTAATTGAACCGGCTCGAGACGGGGATGTTACATCACTTATCTATTTAAAAAAGAAAATTATTTTTGATAATCAAGTATCAAAATTATAAACAGTGATAACTAACAAGTAATGGGTAACAATTTGTTGTAACTGCTTTATACAATCTCCAGATTTTGGATCATCGCTCATCAAAATATAATTCCACTTCTTTTAATGTACACAATGATCCAGAAAAAACAAAATGATTCTCATAACATAATTTATAATAGAATCGCGGCTTTATAAGACATGATTATAAAAGACATATATCCAAACAAAAAAATATCAAGATACTCTGCATATGATTTAGGAAAATGAAAATTGGGTTTTTTTTTTATTTCTTTTGTTGTAAATCTTTTTTTTCTTCATTTTAAGTAAAAATGATAAAAACGTAAGTTTTTATCATTTCTATCAATTTTTACCAAAAATCATTTTTACTTGCGTTTTAACACGCACCACTATAGTAAAAATGTAAATTTTTACACTAATTTTTTACAATAATGCTCACGTGAAGAAGTATTTAACCACATTGTTTTCCCCCCTCCCTTGTTAAACCTTCTGATTTGCTCACACTTCTGTCTTTCTTTCTACATTGTCCGCACTAATTTGTACAATAGCGAAATAGATATTGTCATGTTAAAAAAATGGGAAAAAGATTTCTCATGTTGCATAAGAAATCTCTTATCCTACCACTTTTACTTCGATGTCCGTGCCAATCACTTTTCTATTTTTTATTTTTTTCTTTAAAGTGGGCTCCACCCCTTTCTCTTTGTAGGAAAACTTGCATTTCTCATGCAACATGAGAAATTGTAAGCCCTATATGACTTGGTTACGTGAAAAAATTATAATAATATAAAGATAAATTGACGGTAATAATTTTGTAACTAATTATTTCAATATAATTTTTCTCTATTTTTTTATTATCTATATGATTCATTTTTATATGATTATAATTTTCCATATAATCATATTATATATATATATATATATATATATATATATATATATATTAATATGAGATGATCTACTCCGATATGATGAAATGTTTAGGGGAGAGATTTTTTGGTATTGATAGGAACATCATATTCCCTTTTGAAAATAGAAAATAGAATGAATTGAGAGAAAAATATGATAAAAAAAAATTAAATGGGAATATTTTTTTCTATTTTTAGAAAAGGGAATACCTGAACCACTAAAAATATTTCCTGATTGGGGTGTATATATCAAAGAGATGGGTCGCAGAGCTTCCCAATGTCTCCCCTTAATGATGTGGTGGTTCAAAGACCTGTTGCCAAACTGAAACAGTCCTTTTTCTTGCCATTAACTTGACAATGAAATGTCATTTATTGGCTTTTGTTTTTTCCTTTTTCTTTTGTGTCCTTCGTCTTTTTCTTATTTGTACCTTTTTTTTTTTCAAAAAAATTGAAATCGCGCATAATTAAATAATAAATATTGTTGTCATTGTTAAATCAAATATTTTAATAATATGATTAGTAAACCCTATTCTCTCGCGCGCATATATATATATATATATATATATATACATATATATATATATATATATATTAAATTCACCTTTTTTTATAACAAAATTCACCTTTTTCAATTCTTATTATCAATGTAATCTTTCAATAATATAAAATATCATTAGTTTAGCATTAAAAATATTTTTGACATTAATTTAGATCTTTAATAACATAAAGCCTCATCAATTTAATTCTTCAAAAATATAAAATATCATTAAGTTTATATTTAAGATTATATTATAGAGAATTATATCTATCATGTTATAGGAACAAATCTTTTTGTCATGTTAAAAAAGGACAAGACTACTTTATCGAATAAAGTGATCTCTTACTTCTTTTAATATTATATATCTTGTCATTTTCTTAACATGATAACAAATTTGATTCCTACAACATGAGCGATATAATCCCCTATATCATACTCATTTTCTCTGGAGAAACTGAAAAGAACTTCAAAGGATTCATTGATTGGAAAATTCTAATTACAATGTACATTCTTCACAGTATATATATGTAGTGAAGAAGGAAGTAAAAGTTGTTACAGAAAATATAACAAACTCTAATTTCTAACTAACTCTCTTAATCAGAATAATAACTAACACTCAACTATCCACATCAGGTATATTAGTATGATATATATCAACACCCCCCAGACCCAAATTGGAAACAACATGCTTGAAGGCAAGAGCAGGTAAAGCTTTTGTAAAAAGATCAGCAATCTGGGCAGAGGAAGGAACAGGAAGCAAATGGATCAACCGTTGAGCCACCTTTTCACGGACAACATGACAATCCAGCTCCACATGTTTTGTGCGCTCATGGAAAGTGGCATTGTGTGTAAGATAAATTGCTGAAGCATTATCACAGTATATAGAAATCGGTTTTAACCGGGGAAGGTGAAAGTCATGAAGAAGATAAGAGAGCCATTGTAATTCACACGATTAACTGGCCAAAGCTCGATACTCAGCTTCACATGAAGATCGAGAAACAGTCATTTGCTTCTTGGATTTCTATGAAATAAGTGCGGATCCAAGAAAAACACATTGACCAATTTTGGAGCGATGACGGGTATATGGGCAACATGCCCAATCTGAATCAGAAAAACCCAACTTTATACATTGGTTTAAAAATATTAACTCTCTTAATCAGAATAATAACTAACACTCAACTATCCACGTCACCTATATTAGTATGATATATCAACATTTTCAATTAAAAAATATTAATTTAATAAAATTTACATAATTAAAAAACCAAGCAATAACTCTTTTTCTCATATGACAATCATTGTGCCACAAAAAAGGATGAAGTATCGCAAAATTTGAGGTATTCTTAAATTTAAGAGTAAAGACCCAAATTCGTCCCCGACAAAAAACTCTGTGCCCAAATTAGTCCCTCACAAAAATAAACTCGTTAGATGGTCCCCAACAAAATGAAACAGGACCCACGTTAATCCTTCTGTCAATCCAAAACTCACGGTGTCAATAACGGTGATGACGTGTCACGTTAAGTGACATGCTGGAGGCCACGTGGGTTGAGGAACGACGTCGTTTTGAGAGACTCATCCACGTTGGTCAGTATGGTCCGTAACAGTTTTAACAAAGGGGACCAGTATGGTCCCTAATATTTTTATCGGGGTCCTTTTTAGTCCCTACTAAAGTTCTCTTAACACCAGTGCCACCATTTGCTATTAACACACCAGCAATGTCATTTTCCCTTGTACATACTGATATTAGTCATGCATAACACAATCAACTTCTGCTTAATTCACACCATGACATTCTTAGTTTAGTCTTTATACATTGTTTCCATTCCTTTTTTTTTATCTCCATCGAGTTTATACAACATTTTGTGCCAATAAACATAACTTCAAATGCATAAGTCATGCTACATACATTGCATGAACAACAATTCATTACACCAGCAAATCAAAATAGAACCACATTTTAAATTTCACTCTAGCCTACTTGCAAGATATATACATACTAGAAACACAACAATAATGGATCCAGCAAACACCCTAGCACACATACACACATGCATCATTTCCTTCTCAACACCATAGCAAACACCCATACACACATACATACCAGCAAACACCCTAGCACATATACACACATACACACATGCACACATGCATCATTTCCTTCTCAACACCCTAGCAAACACCCATACACACCAACAAACACCCTAGCACACATACACACATGCATCATTTCCTTCTCAACACCCTAGCAAACACCCATACACACGAGCAAACACCCTAGCACACATACACACATGCATCATTTCCTTCTCAACACATGCACACATATACACACATAACTTCAAATACATAAATCATACTACACATAACGCATGAAAAAATCAACCTCACCTTGAAGTTGGGGCACCCAAAAAATGATCTGTTAGGGTTTCTAAGTGTCTTGGAGGTTGATTTTCCCATGTGGCTTCATGCGTTATTTTTGTAATGTCAATGTTATTAACTGTATAGTTGAATTTGGTTTAGGAAAAGAAGCCACCTCGTAACTTTTTCACATGGGTGGATGATGCTACATCTGATACCATGGAGCTGGAAGATTGGACAATTAACAAGCTGGAGTTGAATGTAGCTGAAATGAAGTTCAAGTTGAACTTTTTGGACATGAAGCTCAATGATGAACTGCAGCTGGAGGTGAATGACCACAAAAAAAGATTAATGAGCACTGTATAAAGATTGAAGACATATCATTGAAGATGCAGGCAGACTTTGAAAGGGTTGAGAAGGAAATGATGCATGTGTGTATGTGTGCTAGGGTGTTTGCTGGATCCATTATTGTTGTGTTTCTAGTATGTATATATCTTGCAAGTAGGCTGGAGTGAAATTTAAAATGTGGTTATGTTGAGATTTGCTGGTGTAATGAATTGTTGTTCATGCAATGTATGTAGCATGACTTATATATTTCAAGTATGTTTATTTGCATAAAATGTTGTATAAACTCGATGGAGATAAAAAAGGAATGGAAACAATGTATAAAGACTAAACTAAGAATGTCATAATGTGAATTATGCAGAAGTTGATTGTGTTATGCATGACTAATATCATGTACAAGGAGAAATGACATTGCTGGTGTGTTAATAGCAAATGGTGGCACTGGTGTTAACAGAACTTTAGCAGGGACTAAAAAGAATCCCGATAAAAATGTTAGGGACCATACTGGTCCCTTTTGTTAAAACTGTTAGGGACCATACTGACCAACGTGGATGAGTCTCTCAAAACGACGTCGTTCTTCAACCCACGTGGCTTCCAGCATGTCACTTAACGTGACACGTCATCACCGTCATTGACACCGTGAGTTTTGGATTGACAGAAGGACTAACGTGGGTCCTGTTTCACTTTGTTGGAGACTATCTAATGAGTTTATTTTTGTGAGGGACTAATTTGGGTACCGAGTTTTTTGTCAGGGACCAATTTGGGTCTTTACTCTTGAGCACAAGTTTACTCTCGTGGGTCATACGTTTGTTTGATGGTAGAAGACACTAGGGACAGGATAGCAAGAAAGCACCGACACCCATTTTTTTTTTTTTTTTTTGAAAAATGCTTGTGGAACACTAATAAGTTCCGAACATTCTGATACCCGTTCTAACACGTAGTCAAAATTTTGTAAAATGCGGTCAATATTTCGACAAGGATTCTGACATGCTGTCAATTTTTTTGACACACATCCGGCATTTTTTGTAACGTCTAAATTTTATTTTATTTTATTTTATTAATTAAACATAAATAAATAATTTATAAATCAATTTTTTTTTATTATAGAATTTGTCACGAAAGATTAATAAAATACAAAAAATTATTTTTGTTTTAAATTTAGGGTTTTATTAATATCACGTTAAAAGAGATAAATTATCTCATATCATAGAGATAAATTTATGGGCTCCACCACCTGATAAAAAAAAGATGGTACAATTATCGAGGATGTCTAAGAGAGAAAGTTATCCCATATAACATAAGAATAATTTTTCCAAAAAAAAAAAATTATGTTATAAAATTTAAATATTTGATATCTCACATCTTATCTCATGTCCTGTCTCCGTGAAACATCGGAGGATACTAATTAGTGTTAGTTATGATGTGTTCAATCACAAGAGTTATAGATAAGTACAGAGTGATTAAATAAGTACCAGGGCAATGGTAATCCTCATGTATGTGTGTAAGGAACAGCCACATCAACCTGTGGATAAGGTTTCTTGAGAGGAGCGTCTTTACAAACTTCTACTTCTCTCTGCCACGGTCGTCCATATCAGTTTTCATGGAGATGGTGGTTTAGGTTGAATTGGTAGGTCAGTGAAGTTAATGGCATGAGGTTATGGTGATCAGTTGATAGATATTGTTGAGAAGAAACCGTGACTCACTTTGGTTGGTGAGTATCCTTGCTTATTTTTTACTTTTAAGTGGTTCATTCAAATTGAAATTATCTTAATTAGTCTTGTGGTGTGATGGGTAGAAAGAGATGGAGGCTATATACGGTTTAAACCATGTGTCTGGCGTGTTTTTATATAAATGACAAATGATACTTTTTGATTCTATTTATTTGCTTAAACGACATATGTTGAATTGTAGTTACATACCGCGCATGATTTGAGGTATCTACTTTTTTAAGGTATCTACTTTTTTAAGCAAAGTAAATGTTAATATTTCATCTGATTAAGTACTGAAAATATCTTAGCCACATGTTTTATATTTAACAAATGAAATATACCATCAATTTTCATGTATTTCGATAAGCATTGCATCGTGGTACCTCCCACCCTACATATATATAACACCTTTCATCTTGATCATGTCACACTGCTTACTTCTTGGATCATAACCCAACCTCTTTTGCCTCATTAGTTTCTCTGCCTAGAAATGGCTTGTGAGACCAAGACATGGTTGGTTATGCCTCTTCTTTTCATGGCTGCAAACTACATGCAACATTGTGTCCAAGGAGAACCCCAAGTGCCATGCCTTTTTATATTTGGTGACTCTCTGTCTGATAGTGGAAACAACAATAACCTTCCAACTTCTGCAAAATCCAATTACAATCCATATGGCATCGATTTCCCAATAGGCCCAACTGGAAGATTTACCAATGGCCGAAATACAATTGACATAATTAGTAACATTTCTTTACTCTTATTATATATGACCTCTAATTTCTCTTTTTCTCTTTAAGATTAGGCATTCAGTACTGCAATTCAAAATTTTAAACCCAACTCTCGTTTTGGGGGTCAAATTTTTAAGTTGGAGTGAACTATCTTCTGTTAACTCACCAATTTTGTAATAGTTCTGAAAGAATAAAAGCTATATTTTTTTGAACCAAGTGTCCATTCTCTAACTCTAAACTTTTTGTTTCAGCTCAATTTCTGGGATTTGAGAAGTTCATCCCACCCTTTGCAAACACTAGTGGTGCAGACATACTTAAAGGTGTGAACTATGCATCTGGTGCAGCTGGAATTCGTGCTGAGTCCGGGGCGAATCTGGTATAAATCAAAGACCCTTTTTCTTTTTCTTTCTTCACTTGTTCATCTTGATCTTCAGTTGATTTTTGGTAGATGGCTAGAGGATTTGTGTTGCAAATTTGCAATGCTCATGCATGATACTGAATTAGCCCTATGAAACGCAGGGTGATGAAATCAGCTTGGGTTTACAGTTAAGAAATCACAGAGTCATAGTTTCTCAAATTGCAACCATACTTGGAAGTGTAGACAAAGCTCAAGAATACCTTCACAAGTGCTTGTATTATGTAAACATAGGCAACAATGATTACATAAACAATTACTTCCTCCCCCAGTTCTATCCAACAAGCAGCATTTATACCCCTGAGCAGTATGCAGAAGCTCTGATTGAAGAGTTATCTCTGGATTTACTGGTATCCAATGAAATTTTCTGTGTGTTTCACTTTGTCTCACAATATGATTAGGATAATAATAGTAGCATATCAATGGAAGTTACATGTTTTTTCTAAAGTTACTTTAGATAACTTTATCTAATGTTCATCAAAACGACGTCGTTTTGGGATGGAAATCATGGTGTTTTTGTAATTTTAATTTATTTCAGGGTTATAATAGTCTTTATCATTCTAATTTTTTTATTTTTCAACCCAAAACGACGTCGTTTCGATGAACATCAGACAAAGTTGTCTAAAGTAACATCATAAACTTTTTTCCCTTTATAATATGATGGGTTTAATAGAACAATTTTATTTTTGTGGGCAGGCTCTACACAATGCTGGAGCAAGAAAGTATGTGTTGGTTGGGTTGGGCTATATAGGTTGCACTCCAAATGCCATGTATACTCATAGGACAAATGGATCTTGTGTTGAAGAGGAGAATGCTGCTGCATTCCTTTTTAATGACAAGCTTAAATCTCTTGTGGATATTTTCAATAACAAGTTCTCTGCTAATTCCAAATTCATCTTTATAAACAGTACATCCCAAGCCACTGAGAATTCAATTGGTAATTTTTTTTGATTTTCTTATACTTCAATCCACATCTTTAGATTGAAAAAACAATTGTCTTTTTGCTTGCTTGAGATGCATATGATATATATATATATATAACCATGCATGGTTCGTGAATCTCAGGCTTTTCAGTTACAAATGCTGCTTGCTGTTCATCGGGGTTGAATGGAGAGTGTATTCCTGATCAAATGCCATGCTATAATAGGAGTGAATACTTGTTTTGGGATGAATTTCATCCCACTGACGCTTTCAACGTACTCACAGCAATAACATCTTATGATACTTCTAATCCAGCCTTCACTTATCCAATGGATATCAAGCACCTTGTTGACCAAGAAATTAACATGGAATTTGAGATCATAAATGAGTTCACATCACATCTTAGTGCATCTCAATGATTTGAAGTTAATCATGTAGTATTTCATATGGAGCTCAATAAGTTATGAGTTGAATATGTATTAAGTAACGACCTGAACGTCGAAGTGGAATAAATCAAGTGAGTAATTGTGGTTATATATCCTGCTTCAAATTTGACCCAATTTGTAATGAATAAGTTAGTTTATCAACTTCAGAGTGTATGCGCTGTATTTATACAAATACCAATATTAAGTTAGTTGATTAATGTTATACTTTTGTGTCTTATTGAAACTATGGTTCGCAGCCGATTCAAGTTGCTTTTGAAGAAAAAATAAAATAATGAATGTAAAATCAAAATCATTATATCCTAATTATTTGGTTTTTAAATTAATTTTATCTCTGAACTCCTTAGTAACCTTTTGTAGTTCTCTTTATCCTCTTTTCTTCGTTGAAAATAGCATTTGCCATTGCCATTTACAATATGGGAAAAATGTTTGTCTTCTTAGATGATACACAACTTCATTTTATTCTCATAAAAAGATAAGATCCATATTTTTATTTTTATTTTGTTCACTCTCTTCTCCTTTATCTATATCTTTCTCTCACTTAAGATGACATAATTTTACATCCTTTAAAATGATATATATTTTTTCCTTAGAACACAAGTACAAAAAAATGTCAAGGGTATAATGTCAAAATTACCCTTGTTGTGATCGTCAACTTTGCGTATTTCTTAGAATAATTTAATTACTATGTTTTACCTCGATTAGCAAATATAAGTCAATGCGGTTATCACATTAATATAAATTGAATCACAACCATAAGAAAGGATGGTTACAGTTACAGCGAGAAAAATAAAAAAAATCAGAAAACCGTAAACCGTATCTCATATTTTCGGCAAATCATATTAGGTTCATAAGTAAAATTACATCCGGAGAAGAATAAAGGTTAAACATGTTTTCAAAAAAAAAAAAGAATAAAGGTTAAACAAAGCCCAACATGTGTCAAGCAGGAGTATGGGCCTATGGGCTGCAGTGGTTATAATGTGGTAATTGATGGATTGATCAAATGAATGGGATTACCAGGCCCAATGGTTCGAATAAGTACACCTGTTCAGTTACAAAATGCCATAAATAAAAGGGCTTATACTTCTTAGTAATATAAGATCAGAATTTTTGTAATACACATTTAGGTGGGTCTCATTGGAAAAAAGTAAATAAAAAAAAAATATTGGCACGTAAAATGATGTGAGTGTGACACATGATAAGGCTATTATTATGTTGCATAAGAAGTATAAACCCCTAAATAAAATGGGATGAATGTTTTTTTATGTGGTAGGAGATAATTTTATTTTCTATACACACATAAAAATATGGGATCCATGTGAAAAGAAGAGAGGAAAAAGAAAAATATGAATCTCATACACTTTTATGTATATGTAAGAACAAGAAAAAATCTTATTATTGATGAAATTTAATCACAAATTCCTGCGTCGCAAGTCTATTTGTGACGAAATTTGATTATTTGTGTTAAAAATTGTCATTTGTGATAAAATTTATGACGAAAATTTTCATCAGAAATAAATATTTTCTTGTCACGTTCTTTCCAAAACTAGTACTATTATTCTATTATGAGAAACCCCATTCTCTCTCTCTCTCTTTCTTTTAATATATCGTGCGGTAAGTCGATGTTCTAGTTAAGCCCTCAATTGTTAAGTAAGTCTCCACCTTTCGTAGAATAGTATATGGATAAGATTCGGTCGTTGCAATCAATATGAGGACACGGACTATAACAAAAGAAATAAAAAACGATTCTTCGTATTTGGCCTTAAAACTTGTAACCCATTACCTATATATGAAACCTTCCTGCATGGCTCCTTAATTAGCATATGAATCGTAATTGCTCTTTTGCTCATCTTATTCGTTGCTTGGAGATGGCTCGTGAAAAAAAATTATGGTTGATTGTTGCTCTTTTCTCAGTTGCAATATTACACATGCAACTTGGTGTTCGCGGTGATGCGAATGCTAAAGTGCCTTGCCTTTTCATTTTTGGGGACTCTTTATCTGATAGTGGAAATAACAACAATCTACCAACTGATGCCAAAGTTAACTACTCACCTTATGGAATCGATTTCCCAGGAGGACCAACCGGAAGATTTACCAATGGCCGAACCGCAGTTGACATAATTGGTAATATTAATTTGCTTATAAACCTCAAGACCTCTCTCTTTCATTGGAAGATTCCAGCTTCAAATTACATTAGGAAAAAGGGATGTAATGTATAAATATACGAGAAAAATGTCTCTTCAGCCACAGCAGAGATACTGTTCCGTGTAGGATTGGCAAAATCCAACCCGAAAAAAATGAGTCTAGTTAGGGCTGGCTCGAAAAAAAAAAAAAGTCAGAAAACTCAACCCAATCCAACCCGACTCGAGTCGGGTTAGAGTTGGCTCGAAAATTGCTCACGGGTTAGCTCGTTTTCAGCCTATTTAAATGGCCCTATAATATTAATGAACCAGCTATGTGGCTTCCATTAGCTTAAACAAATGGTTACAAAATAAAAAATAAAAGAAAAATATTTTAATTTCGAATTTTCTTCACAACAAATTTGCATTAACATCAAGAAACAATCAGAACCACTTACTACCAAGTGAGTAAGATATTTGAACCAAACAGAGCCAACACAGCCTAACAATATAAAAATGACAGGGATGTGAGAAGATTAGGGACTTAGATTTAGAGAAGGAAGAAAAATGATGACAACATATGTGACGTTTTGTCCATTTTTGTATATTATATTTTATATTTAAAAAAAAAAAAACTCAATCCGCGAGTTGGCTCATTTGACCCGCGGGTTGGCTTATTTTTTCACGGGTTGAAACGAGCCGGGTTGGTTCGGTTGGCCGCTCGTTTTTGCCAACCCAACCCGCCTCATTTTTGGCGGGTTACGAGCCAACTTGTCGGGTTGGTTCGTTTTTGCCAACCCTAATTCTGTAAATAGACACATTTTTTTTTAGGATACATAATTGTATCCTGAAAAACATATGTCAGCTTTGTATAGCAACAGTAGATTAATGGAACCCTAAACACATATCCAATATTCTTAAGCATATAAGATCATTTTACTAAATCTCTAGGTAGATAAATATAAAATATTTTACTTTGATTTTGTCAATTTTTCAGGTTTTTTCTTTTCTTTTCTAACTTTTTGTTAATGTTTTGTCAACGCAGCTGAACGTTTGGGGTTCAAGGATTTTATCCCACCTTTTGCAAATACTAGCGGTTCAGACACTCTTCAAGGCGTGAACTATGCATCAGGATCAGCAGGAATTCGCAATGAAACTGGCACGCATCTGGTAGATATTAATTACTATATTTCTCTCTAGTTTAACAATAACAACTCACTTTATCATAAATTTGTTTGTTATATAGAGTTAATGAATTTTGCAAGCTTTTAAATTGGGATTCTGATCAAATAATGGTTATGTTGCATATGCAGGGTACTGATATAAGCTTGGAGTTACAACTAACTCATCACAGAACCATAGTTTCGCAAATCTCTAATAGACTTGGAGGAGTTGACAAAGCGAAACAACACCTAAATAAGTGTTTGTATTATATGAATATTGGTAGCAATGACTACATTAACAACTACTTCATGCCCCAACATTACCCAACAAGCCGCACTTATAACCTAGAGCAATATGCCAAGGCTCTTATTCAACAATATTCTGAGCAAGTAAAGGTATCCATTACAATTACAATTTCTTTAATTTTATGATGTATATATGTTCAAAATATTCTTAATTTACATGCTTCTCACTATCTTGTACTTTATTAATCATGTAGTGACAATTTGTGCTTTTTGTTGGCAGGCTTTGCATCAAACAGGAGCAAGAAAATTTGCATTGATTGGGTTGGGCTTTATAGGTTGCGCTCCACATGAAATTGCTACTCATGAGAAAAAAGGACCAACTGGATGTGTTGACGAAGAGAATGAAGCAGTGCTCACTTTTAATGACATGCTTAAATCACTAGTTGATCAATTCAACAAGGAGTTATCTGACTCTAAATTTATCTATGTGAATAATGCTTTGATCACAACCAACAGCACCGAGTTAGCTGGTAAACCTATCACTTGTCAACATATGATTTTTTTATTTATTTTTTCAAAACAATTATTTCTACCATTTAATGTAATCACGTTCCTAGTTTTGTTAAAAATTAAAATCTCGACCGAAAGAATGTCTTCAGTTTTTGTGTTGGATGTTTTCAAATTAAAAAAATAATTTTGAAATGTGAAATATTATTTGAATAAGATGATAACATTTCACTCATTAATTTTTATCATGAAAAAATAATCTCAAAAAATTAACTTAATGACTGAAAGTACACACACAATTTTACATCTAACACGTCCTTTTAGTTTAGTGCACAAGAGTTGAACTTTAGATTTATATAGTTATAAAGATTCTGGTATAATAACTAATAATCTCCAACTAATAAAATCTTTATTATGGGAATAATATCTTTCTATTTTTTCAAAGCTTATATCTTTTTAGTAACCGTTGATTTCTGTCTATCAATGGTTATAATTTATTGGATCAAAATTATTAATTAATTAATAATAAATTTGGCCCATTAAGTTTGACCAAATAAATTATAACCGTTGATAGATGGAAATCAACGGTTAGGATCTAAAAGGATATAAGCTTATATCCTTTAAAATGATATATATTTTTCCCATTTATTATATGTAATAATATTTTGTATTTAGAAATAAACTAATATGAACTTTGATTGGTATAAATATATATGGATTTCAGGTCTGAAGAATATTAGTACCGGATGCTGCCAAGTTGGGGATAACGGACAATGTCTTCCTAACACGACACCATGCAAGGACAGAGAATTGTATGCATTTTGGGATTCATTTCATCCCACTGAAATCATTAACAAAGTAGTCGCCAAAAGAACTTATCGTGCTTCCACTCCCTCCTACACTCACCCAATGGATATCCAGACTCTAGTGAAGTTATAAATTGAAGAAGATGGAGATTAATCTCTTCTGTTAAACACGGAGAGAGAAGAGAGGAACATTGAACTAAAACTGTGTGTATTGATATGATGAAGAATGTACAATATATAGACATACTAATGGGCTAAGCCCAGACCTAATACAAACCTAATGAAATAAGGAAAACGCTAATGAAATAAGAAAAATACTAATTACAGATATACAAAAGATATATTTCTAACATCTTCCATCAACATCAGTAGCTAATGTATCAATACAAAAGCTTATGCAGTAATGCAGTCTAGTCAAGTCCTAAATTAAGTATCCCAGGCAAGGGACTTTGACTAATTAGGCTCTGGTTGTAGGATCTCTTGTGCCTCTATCTCTCAACTTAAGTTGTAGCTAGGCATCTTTATTATAACAGAAATAATCTTAGGCCTCGAGTAGTTTTAATTGTAATAGAATTATATTCAAATACAAAAATGCGAACCATTTAGTTTAATAATACTTAATTTGGCTATTGAGTCTTTGGAGAAACTACTGTCACAAACATTTTAAAATAGAAATGATACTATGCATGTGTTTGGGTGAACATTTCTAAACTTTGTTTTAGATAATCCTGGTTGTGCAAAATTGATTTTAGTTAAAAGTTGGTTTGAAGTGAAATGATTTATGTTTGAATACATTTATTTTAAAAATGGACACAAAATAATGTTATTTTGATAGTTGGGATCAAAAGTAAATTTTAAATGTGTAATTACCATAATGAATACACGCACTTTCTACCCCATAATTTTCATTCTTTGTATATATCTCTCTCCTGAAATGACATAACTTGTCCTTTAAAAAGATAAACATCAAACCCATTTTATAATCATATACATGATCTTGGAATTTTAAATCTTTCAGGACAAAATAGAAATAGAAGTTTGGATTTTTTAACTTTTATATTAACGGTCAGCAAAACCTTACCGCAGTTGTAATTGTGAATATAGAGAAAACAATTGTAGTTTCAGAATATAGAAGACCTTTTTCTATCTTTAAGATCCTTTTTGGTTTATCAGCCATAGATTCTCCCATTCATGATGACCTCACAAGTTTGAACTAGTTATGATACTTTTCCTTTCACAGGTCAATTCATTGGTCAGGAGAGTCCTTTCAAACTTACAATGCCAAATATAGGGTAGTATGTGTGTGTTGCAATAGCAGATTTATGCCAAAAATTTCCGCAGAATTTAAAGATCATGACCATAAGTTTAAACTCAGATTCCCATGCATATGCAAATTTTATGCTTAATCAGACAGGAGAATAGTAGCAACTAGCAAGTATAAAATAGCGGGTTTTAATTGTGAATTCAGAACTGTTTTTTGCATATATATTATTGTTGTTTGGTTAAGAAATAAAATTCGTGAATAGATCTGCAAGCCTATATTATGAAAAGTAAACAAAGCTGGTTGACAAACATGTCAAGAGGTCTTCTCCATACTCTTAAGGCACGTACTAAACATATATCAGGGAACGTTTCACAATAGATACAGGATATGGTCTTACCGAAGTCTACAAAGCCACTACATAGTACTGAGGGAATACTTAAAATCCCCTCCACATAGTTCTGCTTATATTACCCTTAGCATTCATCTGCTATCATACTAGATGGCAAAATACAAGTAGCAGAAAATCTTAAGTCTTAATGCTTCTCAAGCGCAAACACATCAACTGCATAAGAGTACAATAAAAAAGCACTAGTTAGATTAGGTGTTTGTTTACTCCGTAGATACATAGTGAGTCAAGTATCCATGATTTCAAGTCAGTAGGTAGAGGTGGAATATAAACATATGTACATAAATAATCTTGCCAAATTATGAGCTCCAAGAAACATAAATGGCATGAATATATATATATATGGGGCAAGTTATATTTACAAACTTTTTTGTTTACAAATTCTTACAAACTACACTGAGTACGACCGGTCATACTTTAATCATGCAGTGTACGACCGGTCGTACTTAGTGTAATTTGCAAAAAAAAGTTTGTAAACGGATCCTATCCCTATATATATATATATATATATATATATATATATATATATATATATATGTTTACATTTCTGCCGCTGCTGAATGTGCAGCAATCAAATACTTGCCATATATATACTTGAAAGCATTAAATGCGGGGAATCATAACCATACAAAGGATGAAAGCATTAAATGTGGGGAATCATAACCATACACATGTCGTTGCTGTATGTAAAGCGGCTACAAAAATGATTTTACCATATATATATTTATATATATATATATATATATATATATATATATATATATATAAAGCATATATATAAGAAAGAGAAATTATCAGTTATTCTTCAATATCAAAAACTTAATTTCTGTTTAGAAAAGCACTTATTTAAGCTAAGAAAGAGAAATTAATTAGTCATATTATTCTTTGATTTTTTTCTATGTATAAACCCTAATAATTTCTTTCTCATATCATTTAATTCTAAAGGCTCAAATCACCTAATTTTACTCTCTTCAATTTATGTTTCTATGAATGTCAATTTATAGTATAAATGTCAATCCTGGTAAGGGAGATTCTTACACTAATTGAAGGGACATCTGGTCTTGCCGTGCATACTGATTATTGGGTTGTAATCCAGTCACTTGGAAGTAGCCACGAGAGTCAAATTGCTGCTGAGACTGCATAGAGTCATAGTTTGTGCCTCCAGGCAACACGTTCATGTTATGGTGGCTCCTCTCACTTTCAGCTATCTACACCCCCATCAACAAAGCATAGCCATTAAGTAGTCATAATATAAACAACATTGCACAAAGAAAGCATGTGAAGAAAGGACAGAAAGAGATAGAGACAGACCTTTGCTCGAAGAAGGTGGTTATTATTGTGCAAGTCAATCTCCTGCAATATACATTTTAGTTATGATAACTTGAAATCCATAATAGGTAGTAGCAAAATAAGTGTTTTTATTTTTAAATCAAACCTATGCCCAAAACCCTCTAATTCCAGTTTGATTCTCCAAAGTGTTTGGAGGAAACAATAAAAAATCTTTTTCGTCTTATTAAATCAATTCTTTCCTTCTCTTTTGATCTCTTCCCTTCCAACTACCTAGGATCTAGGACTCAAAACACATCAACTCTTGGATTATGTTGTTATACTTGAGTTTGTAAATAAATTATTCTTTTCTAACTCCATCGTACGGCTATACCATACTACAGACATACACACTTCCTCAAACTCAAGCAATAAAACAAAAATTCATTGTTTACTCTTTGGGTGCCAAAATTGAAAAAGGTATACTATGTGCTTTCAAGACTCAAACGAAGTAGTAGTACTATTTATGGATAGTTTGCAATTAGAATAAGCAAATCTTTTCAGATGACGTACTAGCAGTAAAAAAACCAGAAGGAATACACCAAGGTTGTCAAACTCGAGAGTCTATGCAAACTCGGAAGGGTGGACCAAAATCGTAAATCGCAGAATCGTAACACGGATCGTAGAATCGTAACACGAGATACAAATTATATTTATAAATATTTATATGCATATAAAGTAATATAATAAGCAAATTTAATTCAACCAACTTGCAAAATAATGTCATACAATAGTCATAATCACACACTATCTCAAACACATAAAGCCATAGCATAAAAGATCAAAATCCAAAAGAAAATATCAAATATGTTTTACTTAAAATCCATATTCAGAGTTATGTTAGTTATACTCCCATGACTTCGGGGCTCCCAAATCCTCCACAGAGCCCTTCATGGAGAAATTGGAAGAGAAGAAAGCGGAGAAGCAGAAGGACGACGACAAAGCACGTCAGAGAAGACGGTGGAGCAGGAATCGCGATGTCGTCTCTCACTGAGCAAGGAGGTGGCGGCTGAAACCGGGTATTAGGGTTTTTTGTGTTAAAAAAAAGCCATGGGTTTCTTGGGTTTCGGGTAAAATTTTCAGGTCCATGGGTTTTTCTCCATTTTCTTGAAATCGTTAAACTCGTAAGAGTTTAAGAGTTTGCCAAAAAACACGAAGCTTCTACCGTTTGAGTGCCAAAAGCGAGTTTGCAGTGAAGCGGAAACGGTGAGGGTGACCAGAAGCGTAAACTCGGTAGAGTTTGCGAGTTTACTCGAGAGTTTGACAACCATGGAATACACTCAAACTCACTAAGAAATTCGCTTCATTTGATTTTCTAGGTTCACTTCCGAGAGCACAAGTATAAAGCTAGCTATTCATAGGTCACAAGGTACCCCTTAGGCCCTTAACACATCTAATTATGAACATAGTTCAAAATAATCTATTAATTAAGTATAAGAAGAGTTAAATATTTTGAACTTACAAATACATCAATGTATCAATAGATAAATAAATAATTAATTAAACAAATATATCAAGTTCAAATTTCCAAAAGTGTATAGATGAGTGGAAGACAGAAGAGATGACAAATGCGAGATAAATGCAAATGAGACAGACAGACATTACTTTTTGTTGAACAATGCAACTTATCATCATCAGATTCAAAAAAGGTTACAAAAGTGAGGTAAATGCAAATAAGAAATGCATCAATAATTTTAAGTACATATTCAAAGTTTCTCCTGTACATATCAATTATATATACCAGCAATTCTAATCATAATTTCCTATAACTTCATTCACAACATTCTGGATTTTGTAGTCTTTGCAACTACACATTGTGTTAAGTTCTTACGCATCAATAATTTTTGTTGTTATTTTTTCATAGGGACATGATCATTTGACATTAAATCTTAATCGTTACTTTCTGTCAATCTTACGATTATAATTTATTGGGAATTACTAATTAATTAATAAATATGATCCCAAAAATTATAATAATCAGATAGATGAAAATCAACGGTTAGAATTTGGTATCAAATTATAATCATCAAATAGACGAAAATCAACGGTTAGGATCGTGCCCTTTTTTCACATCATGTTTGTTTCTCCTTCGTTTTTTTTGGCATTACGAGTACCTTTTTTTTCATTTCTCTAAAAATAAAGCAATCATGTTCACATTAGTGAATATCTTTTACATGATATCAAAGCATAAGTGACTTCAAGGTCACGAATTCGATTCTCACCTCCCTCACTTTTTAGTGGAATTCAATAAACACAAGGTAAACAAAAAATTTGAGCCTTTACAATATCCACACTTCAAATCCAAAGGGCTCTTGCGTAGCTGTGTTATAGAATAATATAAATCATTAAAAAGTATTCGCCTAACACTTTAAGGTTTTGGGTTGGAATGGTTCTTTAGTATTCTTTATTGAATTTATTTTTGTTAATCGAATTTCTAGGTCAGTGTATGAGACTGAAATTTCTGAAATAAAACCCAAAACTTACAATGTCGTGAACTGTTAATTTTGGCAACCTCAAAACTTGACTAAAAGGAGACAGACAAACAAACAGAAGGGAACACAATTGAAGAAGTCCAATGCAGATAATCAGATACTACTTAAATTGCAATCTGTTAAGCCATATAGAAAAAAATCACATGATAAATATTATTCATCTTTCAATACCATTCACTCAGGACCAATCAAGTTCCGATGTGGTGACAAAGACAAACTTATACAAAAACAAAAAAACATGAATACAAAGAAAATGTTTACCCTCTTCTGCATGTACTCAATTTCAGCAAATAGCAGCTCGTTCTAACGTAGATGTTTGGGATGTAGTACAAACAAAAAGGAAGAAGGAAAAAGTCAGATAATGTCGGATTTATCCTTTAAAAAATTATAGAAAGAACTTGTTCATCGAAAAAAGGCATACCTTTTTGGAACGAATCCTACTAATTCCTTTTTCTAATTTAGTCTCCAGGTTTTTGAGTTCCTTGGCATTCATACTGCCCAAAGACTCACCCATCATTTGCCTGCAATTCAATTTTTTTCAGCAAGGATGCTTAAACAATACCTATTATTACAAACAACTACATGGTCTGAATTTTTATTCAAGAATTTTATCTGTGCATGTAATTTGTAAAAAAAAATTGGATCTTTCTCCTCAAACAATACCTATTACAAATAACTACATGGTCTGAATTTTTTTTCTTATTTTTTTTATCTGTGCATTGTTTGAAAATTGCAATCCCTTCATTCTTTCTTTTTTTCTATTTTTTTCTTTTCTTTGTTTATTTTTTGAATTCTTCTTATGAATGAGAATTTTCTTGTCCTAATGCATCAAAGGTCAAGACACTTGCCTGTTGTTATTCTGCAGGTTACTAATTTGCGCACGCAATTTGTCTGCTTCTTGTTGGTAAAACTGTATAATATATATGCGTGAAATCATGGCTATAAGTGTTAGTTTATATAATAATATCACAATGGCTATCAATGTTTAATTAGGCTCCGAAACATACTGACATATGGTCAAATTGATGGTCTCAATCTATCTCACCCGAAGGAATATAAATGGATCAATCAATACCTGAGCATTAGCCTCAGAAGCAGATCCAGCGCCAGAAGAATCTGAACATGCTTTCTTGTACCTATCAATAGTTGCTTTGACACTGCGATGATTAATAGTATCATTTAAAATAATGTTCATTGTATATTAGCAAGCTAAATGGATAAGCATCTAATAAGTGCTAGTAAATTATCAGAATTTGAATAATCATGTAGAGAACAATTAATTGTTAAATTCATTAGTGTATGTTGGGCAACAAATTTTTTTGTTTACAAACTACACTAAATATGACCGGTCATACTTTAATTAATAGTGTATGACTGGTCAGACTCAGTGTAATTTATAAAAAGAAATTTGTAAACGGATCATTCCCAGCGTATGTTACCTCTTTTGGTTACATATTAACAAAACTACAAGTCCTCAATTTGAGATCATTTTTTGTATTTACTTGGTGAGGGAGTTATTGTGTAAACAATTGCAAGTGGGGAAAGTTAAAACACTAACAAAAGGACAAGAAAATTGGTTTTATTATATTGTTAAAATTTTCAAGACCTTGACTCTTGAGCTGATAACATTCTTACAAGTATATACCATCACTAGTTGTTATGTACAGCCCAAAAATCACTATAATGGACATAAGTTACAGCCTAAATCAGATAGCATGCATCTGCTTCTCCAGTGACATGGTTTCTCGTGAAACATTTCAACAGGTGGTTAAATATGGAGTGAAAGAATGGAAAGATTGAGACAGATAGACATCAAAATTAATGCAAGCAAGTTCAATGAGTGCTTTATAAACTAAGTCTTAGAAATAGTTATCATCCTATTGAAGAGGATGGAATGCAATATTTTATAAAGTATTGCATTTTCTTTATTTTATATCTAAATAAATCAATATAAACTTACTGATTTGGAACAATTGGTTATATAGGTCCTGGATTGCAATGATTCTTGTTATCATTATACCTATGATTTGATTGAACGAAAACAAGGTTGGAAAAAGATTTTTCCTTATCTGGATGAAGTAAAAGGTAGAATATAAAACAAAATATAAATTTCACATTTCAAACTAATAATCTTAAATAGTCCCTTCATTTTAAATTTTTAATATCTTTGCTTTGTCATTTTCCAGAGCCATTGCTTAATCCAAGAAATTCATGAGTACTGATCAGAAACTCCAAGAGAATTATGTAATAAACTGAAATGGAGGCGTAATTGTAACAAATAAAATGTAACGTCCTGCTGAGGTCAGCACGTCTGCTCTAGAATATTTGCAATGTTTCATACGCAACAGCATACTAGCATACTGCTCAGATATGAACAAAAATGGCAAAATCTGCTTAAAATTTCTAACTTTTTCTAAAATATCAAGTCAAGTATAACATTTGACACAGAATCATGTATCCAGTTTCCGTATAATTGTAATCAAAATGATTTGGTGAATTCATCATAAAGAATCTAAAGTGTGTTTATCTGAGAGTAATTTAAGTCTTGAAAGTCTTTACCTCAGTGTATAAAGTCGCTGGTGTACTGTGTTTTCAAACCAAAAAACTAAAAATTAATGTGTAATTAAAGACTTAAAAGTGTTTTATTAAAATAAAAATCTTGTACTGTGTTGTTCAAATCAAATTACTAGATAATATTAGCAATGAAATTATATATATATATGGGAAAAGTTATATGTGTAATTAAAGACTTAAAAGTGTTTTAACAAAAAATAAATTAAAATTAAAATCTTGACTTGAGTATGTTAAATCAAATTACTAGGACAATATTAGCAAATAATCTTCTCCTATATATATATATATATATATATATATATATATATATATATATATATATATATATATATATATATATTTTACACCAAATATTAACCGTTGATTTCTGTGTATCCAATGGTTGAGATTTTTGGGAATTAAAAATTAATTAATGAGTGAATTTTAATTTATTTAACCGTTAAATAGAAAATCAATGGTTAAGATTTTTTAATTTTTACACCGGTGTAAGACGACTGCCCGTATATATATATATATATATATATATATATATATATATATATTAATTATTTTCAGATGTTTACAATTAAACTTTTACTACCTTATTAATTTCATTTCATTTAATGTGGTTTATCTTTCACTGTTTTTTGTCGTCAATTCTTACCTAAGCATGAAACTACCATCTTTTATTTCCTCGTTGAGTGGTGGGAGAACTAATCCTATCTATATTTCTTGTTTGGGACATATAAATAGGAAGAAACTGAAAAATTGTAGTGAAGCCGTGAAGGTGTCAATTATAGTGTTCAATTCAAAATTGGAATTAAACACAGCAACATTTAAATTGGAGATTAACCAGAAAGGCGGTCTCTCTGGTTGATGGTCAAATCATCCAACTCACTCAGTTAACTGAACCTTAAACGCAACACTTTAAAGGCAACATCACATGATCTCATTAGTCAGTCATCCCCGTCAAAATCTGACTGGATGTGATAAAAAATAAAATGTTAAAATAACAAAAACATAGGGGGGGGGGAAAAAAAAACACTTTTTTCTATATGCAATTTCCCTGATACCTTAATTTCCTCGAGCCACTGATTGGCTGCCTCTGCCACGCTGGCACAGGATCTCATATATGATTGGTTCAACCATTTCTAGGGCTATTTTTTCTCTGCCACTTGGCGGAAACCCATTTCACAATGGGTATTACGCTAAGCCTCATTGAAATATCCACCTCGATGAACCCACAAGAGACTCAAATAATCAACAAAACACAAGCTTTTTAAAATCCCAAGTGAATAAATTGAATATAATATGATTATTATTATTATTATTATTATATTTTTCTCAGTCTTTTCAGTCTGTGAACATCACAGCCGTCCATTTCAGCTTCTGCAAAAACAGCAGGAGCAATAGTTTTACGCTTCCCATTGCATGGAAGAAGCCAAATACTCAGAACTCTCCCATTGGCTCTCTCATATTGTCGTACGTTGTCTCTGCCACCATTTACCTCACTCACTTCCATCTTTATTTACTCTCTCTCTCTCTCTCTCTCCTCATTGAACCTTGGAAACCCTTTTCTTTGTTTGTTTCTTTTTCTTTCTCAGACTCAGACCATTACTTTCATAAATATATCTATACAAAATCTTGAGCAAATGCAAATCCCAGTCTGGGATACCAACAGTGGTGAAATGTTATGATAAGCCAGTTTGGTCACTCTTATTGGCTCATCACTTCTTTCACTGTCTTTTTGCTTTTTCTCAAGCTATGTAATGTAAAAGAATTTTTACTCTTTGAATAAATAGATGAGAAGGGAAAACAAGGGAAATAAGGAAAAAATTTCCCAGAGAGGGGTGTTTGCACCTATAGAAGATAACATTTAGGGTTCACATGGAAGAGGGAAAGAGAACCAAGTATTGGAATCATGACATAAACTCTTTTGGTCAGAAGTCAAGAACTGAAAAATCATGTGTGACGTGACCAAAGATTCTTTCAACCAAGACAAATCCTAGACTAGTCCTTAAAACCCTAACCAGATTCACCGAACCTCATTTCCCAAAAGGGTGGGAAAATCAACCAAAAAAATTTGAACTTTGACACCGTTTTGACTATTTTGATTGGCTCAAAAGAAAAGAAAGTTTTAACTTTTTCTTACACTTGATTAAGTCTAATCACCCAACTCCCGTAATTGCTAATAAAACCCTAATCTTTAGGGTTGTGTTTGACCTAGGTTGGGATCTTGCACGTGGGTGCAAGTGAGATTTCGGGAAACCTCGGTTCAAGTATTTGGTGGTGTGGAAAATCTTTATCTGGGTGTGAGTGTTTCTGAACTGATTTGGTTGGAATGGGTTAGAAAAGAGAAAACTTCTGAATAATCTGAGATAACCCTAAAGATCCTTTCTTTTTTTCCCCTTTCTTGTTTACTTACTTCAAATTTGATATATTGACAAGTTTCTTGAAATTGTACTGTGTCAAGAAGATGGAAGGATTGGGCTAATTGGAGCATGACAGCTTTTGCTTTAGGCCTTCTTAGCTTAGCCTTATAGATGTGTAAGAGAGAGAAGATGAGAATAATGGAAGGGGAAAGAGGAAAAAGGAAACCAAAAAATTAACAAGAATGGAGAGGGAAGTTAGGTGAAGTGGCTGATCTCACAGACCTGCATAACTTCCCAAATCCTTACCTGTTGCTACTTACAACCATAGTGCTTCTATTTCTATCTATTGCACCAGATCTATGTATCCAACAAACCAAAGAACTAGGAAAATTATCATAAGCAGAAAAAAAAAAACCCCCAAGAGAAAGAACAGAAGAAAAGGTTACACAAGGAAAAAGCCAAAATAGAACTAAAGAAGGACAAGTGATCTTTGGTTGCAGAAAACAGAGATAGAAAGAGGAAAAACTCTACCTTAACTGCATCACAAAAAAATGATTATGTTCTTTGTGCTCAAATCCTTCAAAATATATATTTGCAGAAGCAAAAATCTAAATCTCAAGTTCCCAAAGAGAAGCATGATTATTTCTAACTTAACCAAAAACAAAAGTCTCAAAAGGGCTTCTGAGAAGGGGGAAAAATTTTGAGAAGAACACAAAAGCTTAAAATCCTTGAGTATTTAGAAAGCAGATACCTGTTATTAGCATATTCATAGAGACGGCCACGGGCAGAGAAGACAATTAGAGCAACCTCTGCGTCACAAAGCACAGATAATTCATAAGCTTTCTTGAGAAGGCCATTTCTGCGCTTGCAGAAGGTAACTTGGCGATTGGTGGTGTTCTCAATCCGCTTAATCTCAATCTTCCCCCTTCCCATCTTTCTCTGTGGAGAAACTGACATGGATTGGTTTGGAAAAGCCATAGCTGCAAGCTGAGTCAGGTGAAAGATAATCAATATTTTAAATCACCCAAAAGGAGTATATATTATATGTATGTATATCTCTGTGAAGATCATAAGCAAATTATTGTCTTTCAGCTAGCTTTTTCTGATTGGGGAGAATATGAAAAGAGAAATGGAAACTTGGAATCTCATTACAGCATCTTTACCCCTCACTCTCCAACATTTACATCAATAGCTCAAGATTTTCATTTACTAGTAATATAGTATGCAAACAAACTAGCACAGTTTGTGTTGCCAAATCTAGGTTTGAAGTGAAAAGGTTTAATTGATCCAAAAGAGTTGAAGCACTGAGAATGGATTTGAAGTAATGTTTCAGTATTTTTCTTACTAACCTGGTGAGGAAACAAAAGGAGAATATAATTAAGGACACAACAAGTTTCAGCTCTTGATTTTTTTATTTTCTTTCCTTCCTCTTTTCCAGTTATTAGAACAGGAAGGAGATATCAGAAAATAAAAGCAAAGTGGCCAAAGAATTGGGTATTTATAAAGTGAAAAACTGACCTTTCATCCATCATGGTTTATGCATCAGAAACTACTACACACTCATCTGCCATATCTCAAATATTTTATTTACTTTTGTCTTTTCTTTTTCTTTTTCTTTTTTTTCCCTCTGCCCCCACTGGTTTAGTGGCATATGTTTGTGATGAATCAAAGTGAAGGATCGATAAAGATAGAATAACTATTAAAATTAAGCTACATTAACAACTTAATATTAAAAGGAAAATAAATAAATAAATAAACAAGTGAACGAAAAAGGGCATTTGAGTGTGTGTGAGAGAGAGGAAGTTCTGAAAAGGATATTAATGGGGTGAAAAGGACATTGGGCTAAATTGCAAACTTGGCACCTAGCCATTGATATTCCACGGTGTCTTTTACTATGTATCTCCTGAAGAATGGTGCACCGCACCGGTGGATTAATCTTTTTTACCTGATTATGTAAGTTTTACTAATTTATAAAAGTGTGCCTCTTTATGGTGCACCTTTAAGTTTACCTAATATCATAAGTTGTGAGGATTTTATAATAAAATCTAATGTTGGAAGGTTATATCTACAAGTTTTTTGTTTATAAACTCTTACATTTTACATTATGTTTGACCGGTCATTTTTTAATTAAGAGTGTATGGTTGGTCAGACTTAGTGTAATTTGTGAAAAAAGTTTATAAACATATCCTTCCCCAAATCCTATATATATATAATTTGTATTATTGCCTTACTTTTATTATTTTTTGCATCTTAGTCTTTAAGAATATTTTCCCTAATCCCTCCATGGTAGCACCCATCATTTGGCTCTCTCCACCGTCCCCTCTTTCTTTTTCATTCTCCAATCTAACTTTCAATTTGGATATATATATATATATGGTAATTTAATGTATGCTTTGTTTTTAATGATTTTCTTTTCTGCCAATTTTCTATAGGCTTCTTCATATAAGGATGATGAATTGGGTATATTTCTTTTGAACCTGGTGTAGATGAGGTGAGACAACGGAAGATCACCCGAGACTGCTATATTGAAAGGAAACGAAGTTGGCCTGTTTAACAAGTATCATGTCATCATACCCATTCATTTAACTAATAAAGTATCCATCTATCAAAAATAATAATAATAATAATGTATCCAATGGCTCAACTTTCACGGTCCATCAATGCACCATTTTTGGGGTGCACCATAAACGACCCTATAAAAAGGTCATTATAGTATTTCACAGTAGAATCCTATTAAAAATGAGTATTTATATCTTAGTTCTCACTAGTTAATAAAATGTTGATCTACGCTATGGAGGTTGATCCCTGATGGCATTAGGAGATGATTGTTAAGTTTAATTATTGCGGTAATATGGGACTTTTTTGCAATTACTATTTCAATCATAAAATTTATTCGTATGGACTATTTTGCAATACCAAAATTGAGAAACTTACCATTTCAACAAGTAGCATGTAATCATTTCTAGCCATTCATTTCCTTTCACATAAATCCAACAACTTGTAATAACAGGACCACCGATACATCTTTTTTATGGGGCGCACCTTAACGGAGCCAATATTCTACAAAATTATTTAGATCGACCTATTTATCTTCTTTGTAAGTGAGCATATTTCTTGTTAATTAAAATTAGCTAGCTTTAGTGGATAGAATTATTGTCTTAATTAGTATTAGACAATGAAAAAATAGCCCAAGAAGAATTTTCCTTTAATTTCTGTACATATTTAATACAACATGTTTTCGATTTTCCTTTTTCAGTATGCTTGATATCCTTCAAGTAATTCTTATTCTTCCGTTATTGTATTAACTTTTCTTGCAAACTGACAATAATAACCAATGCGTTTTGTTCTTTTTAGCCCTTTCTGAAGGTCTTAGTTTTAATATTCTTACAATAAAATTGAAAACCATTAAACCGTTAATGGTAATCTTTATGTTCCATCAATCATCCCAAGGGCTTCGTATTTCTCTTAACTCTTAATTACCATATTTTTTTTTTTTTGGATCCTATTATTGTGGGGACTTCTTGCATCATTGATAGCATAAATGTATCTATCAAGTGGTGACCCAAAATTGAAGGCGATTGACATGTGACAGCCAGCCCTTCATCTCATTAGTGCAATTCATTTATGTTAATGACAACAACAAAAAAAGGGCTTCATCATCATAGAAATCAAGTTGCATAACTATGCTCGTAGTGGTGCCACATTTCTTAATTAACTACCAGTCTACTATGCAATTTTGCTTGATTTCCCCAAATAAATTTATCTTATAATAGTTTACTTATTATTGATTTGATTTAGCTACTTTACTTTATGGGTTTATCATCTATAATTTAACATGACCACAAAAATTTTCCTACACTCATAACATTTTGTGGGGCCCGCAGCAAAAAAAAAAACTCTAACACGCAAAATGAATCTCTATAACATAACACAATCATTTTTCCTACAACATAACTCTTATAAAACCCTTATTTTATTTCATTTTTTAGTTTCCCGAGGGTGTCCTCGGTTGAGATTAGCTAATCGCTTTCCTGGGATAGAATGTGAAAGATTTTTGTCACCGGCCCAAAGTTGTTTCACCTAGAATTCGAACCAAAGACCTTTCAGCACTAATAATATGTTTTTTGGGCACAGTTCGCTTATCAACTGTGTCACCCCTTGAAATTTTTTTTTTTTTTTTTCATTACAATTTACTTTACTTTATGTTGATTGTGTATATAATCTAATAATCTAGGGAAAAATATCACTTATCGATTTAATTACCGTACAGAACCAACTTTGTAACTCCCATTTATTTTAGTTGATTGGACCTAGCAAAGGAAATTGTCGGGTGGGTACAATTTGTTCTAACATGGATTATGCCTCATCATTCATTCATAGTGGCATAGGACATGTCAACTATCCATGCCAACCTTAGCAATACATGTTAAGCATAGCGTTGACAGGTCGTTCTATAGCAAGCAATTGTTAGATATTGGCCATGGACATGGGAAAAACAACATCCACGTTCCTCACTCAGTACATGTGGTCAAATTTCATTTTTTATCCTTGGTGTGTTAACTTCTTGATACTTTGCTTTTTTTTTTCTTTTTTTTTTTTTTGGGTAGGTACTTTGCTGTTTTAGGTCTACCTAAATTGTAATGTAGGCTTCAGCGTTTGGTCTTGCTTTGGTAGTGTTAAAGAGTTTATTTACGGACATACGATTTTATTAATGATGGTGTAGCCATTTTTGTTATTGAGGATACAGGGATTATAATAAATGGATCGTATTAAACATCACAACTATGGAAATTTAACTGACGTACGTGACACCAATTAATTGAATTTTTAAGGTTTTCTTAATAATTAATTGGGTAGGATATTATAACAACCAATTAAGGTTACTACCAATCAAATTAACCATTAGATCGATTATGTTGATCCAACGGTTATATTTATCTACATCTTTGTATGATTATGATTCCTTATATTTAATACTTTATATTTATTTTCACCTTTGTATAGTTCGGATTTTCCATATTTAATGTGAAAGCATTAAAGATGGAAATAAATATAACCGTTAGATCAATATAATTGATCTAATGGTGAAATTCATTGGTAGTAACATTCATAATAACCCTAATTGACTATTACAATATCCTAACCCGCGATAACATATTCTAACATATTTCTAACATGTCATTCTACTTATATAGATAAAATGTGAGAGAGAGAAAATATTGGAATACAAGTTGTGTCTAAGATTGAAGGAAGAGAACAAGAAAATTAATAATATTGAAAATTGGTAGAAGGTTAGTTTTGTAAATATATCACATATTCCTAGCAATATTTTACAATCAATCAACATCAGGAAAACTAACTCAACATTCTCGGGAATATTTTGGTACCATATAACCTTTTGGTAACATTCCCAGAAAACTTATGGGGTGTATTGGATTGAGATTTCAAAAGATTTTAACGGATTATTTTTAAACAAAAAAATTCACTGGTATTCAAATATTATTTTAAAGGATTGAAAAAAAGTCATGTGGTATTCAATTAGGATTTTAAAAGATTATTTTAGAGTCCATCCAAATCCCCTAGTATTCAATCAGGATTTTAAACAAAGGAAAAACAATTTTGTGGTATTCAAAAATCTGACAATTTTAATGGATTTTCTATTGGTGTGAGTTTCATAAGACTTTTTATTGAGAAATATAAATAGGATGCCTTCCTCACAATCTAACCCCAACCCCTAGAATTTCTTGAGATTTCTCTATTGCAGTGTCTTCTTTATCCTTTGACGGGTCGACCCGCTCGAAATCGGGTTCCGCCATGGGAGCTTCGTCAAAGCTTAAAAACAGTAAATTTTTTAGCAATTTTCATTACAAAACAACCCAAAACAACAACCCAACAATATTTTAATATATCCCATATTAAAAGCATATTTTTGAGCGATTTTAGAGTTTTGGGAGATTTTAGTAAATGATTTTTCAAGCTATTGGTTGCGATTTTTCTTGGCACAAACAATATGTGATTTGTATTGAAAACAACATAAAACAGTGGAAAAATAGCCGGGATTGAAAACCCCTAAACCAATTTTTGTTTCACGTCAATGAAACAAGATCGATTTGAAGAAAGATTGAAACTTTCATAATATGAATCTTATGTTTCATAACAATACATTCATGAAAGAAAATCTTTTCCCTATGGGAAACGATTAGAAACAATTTTTGTGCCAATAGATCACTAAAAACTTATTTTTCAAAAGCCCCAAAACAATTTAAGCCCCAAAAATTTTCCTACCCTCACAATAAAGAAGAGAGAGAAAGTGATTACCAAAAAAAAAAAAAGAAGAGAGAGAAAGTGGAATGATGAAAATGAAAAGAAAAAAAACATGTGGACCCCACCTCTTAATTGTGTGTGTAGGAAAGTTTTATTGGGTTATGTAACATGATACTAATAAAACCCTTTAATGTATGGATTGAGAATAACTTCAGAAGATTTTTAAACTTTAATGTAATAAAATCCATAAATTAAGATTTTAATTTTCTTGGAATACTCAATGAATATATGGTTAAAAAACTATCATCATGTAGAACAAAAACCCTACGGTTTACAAGATCAAATTCGGAAAATTCCAAATAAAATTTTATCCTAAATTTTACTGATTGAGAAAATTATATTAGGTTTTACTTTTTTTTATTAATATAATTGCATTTCTTTGTTTTTTTATAGACTCTTGTAATTTGAATATTTGTTAAAAATTCATATGATTTTTCAAAATCTTATAAATTCATATTGTCTTTTCAAATCTTATAAATTCTATTAAAATTCTTTAAAATCCAATTTTATGAAATCTTGATTGTAAAAAAAATCTTTTAAAAAAGTCTCTAAAGTCTCTCCAATTCTAAATAGTCTTTTAAAATCTATAAGATTTTTTATCTCAAAAAATTCTTTTAAAATCCTAATTGAATACACCACCTTAGTTTTTCATTAATTTCAGAAATCATGATTCCCGAGTAAAAAAAATTTCTACTCTACCACACGCCTAAAGATAATCATTAATTTATCTATAAACGTGATTCTTTCACATCACATCAGATGATCATATTAGATCACAGATAAGATGATTCATTCTCAAGTTGTTTTTTAATTCTCTTCTTAGAAGGAGAACCCAAAATCAAATACATTTTCACAAAACTTAAAAAATAGTTTTTTAATAAAGAAAAAACAGAAAAATACTTTATATGAAAAGCTTCTAATCAGAGCTTCTGTAATAAAATAAAATAAAACAACAACAACCACCCACATGTTACTCTCATAGTCATCTTTTAATGTTCAGTGCCAGGCCATATAGGTGCTTTGAGCATCCTTCATGATCTCCGTGCCACTGTCACCTTCCTATTCATTGATCGAGTTATGTAAAAATCAATTTATTTTTTATATATATTAGTATATTGAGTTTTTTCCTAAAAATATTTATTTATACGAATAGGTATTTGATAAAACAAAAATTGATATATTTATAAATTGATATGTTAGTATACAAACATTTATTTTTAATTTTTGAATATATTAAAAAATAAGTTTTTGTCTTTCAATTTTTAAAAAATATTTGTTTATCTGAAATATTCTTAGTAATATCCTTATGAGGTTGTGGAACTATGGACAATGGAAAGTGAGCTGTCATAAGTCTGCAAAAAAGATTTGGTAGTAGATTTTCACTTTTTGCGTAAAAATTGAGGGTATGGTCGTCATGTAATTTTTCACTTATTTTTCCATTTAGGTAGACATCGTCCGATACCACATCTGAAATGGGAATATGTCGCCTTGCATCTGGGTCCAATTGACATGCAAAGTCAATCATGGGGGACTGATTTCGCTAGCGAAGCTTTGGAAACTCTTCAACCAAACAGGATGAATGATGAATCCCACTTATCCGAACCTTATCTATCTCATCAGATAGCTCCAACCAAACGCCACCCTAGTGTTAAATAAATTTGCAACTTTCCACGTATGGGTCGATATTGTTAGAACATACTTGGAATTGGGATTTGGCTGAATAACCCGGCTAGATTCTAGATATTAGAAATGCATTATGGCAATTGATAACGATGGTTGTGTTGTGAGGAGGAACTGTGGATGTACCTATAAAGGGACTAACACTTAAGTAACTTAACGCTAGAGTAAGTTTTTAAACAAATTATAAGTATTTTACCTATGCATATTTATCCTCATTCATATAGGTTTGGGATGTAACTTGGTGAGTTTTGTGCTGCAAACATCGTGTAACGGATACTTTTACATAATGAATGTGTGAATTGAGATATAGTGCCAGTTTCGATCTTTCTTTTTTTAACATTTCTTCTCTTTATAAGTAGAAGATAGGTCAAATAAATTTTTATAAAAGCTTTTATAATAAAAAAAAAAATTATAATGAATAAAATGGCCAAAAGTTCCTAGAAGAATTTTTTTTAAGCTCTTATTGATTTTTCTTGAAATATAATTTGAGCTTTTAAGCTAAAAATTTTATGTAATCACCAAACAACTTTTATTTTATTTTTTTAAGTTTTTTTTTTTACTTAAAAATAATTTTCAGTTTAAAAAAAATGATCCAAACGGGCAAATTGAACTTGAGGGTTGGGTTATGGGCTATAACCCGCCTAAGTTATTGGACCGTATTATAAAGATACAGAACGAAGTGCTTAAAAAGTGCCGGTATGGTAAACTAGCGGTATTTTCATGTGAGTAAATACGTTGCATTATTCCAACGACTTCTTTTTTGTTGCCTTTCATCTCCGGAACTGATACTGTGATATATTATTTAAAGGGAAGCATGGAAAAACTTTTCTATGTCGCAATCCTACTTTTTTACATTTTTATGACAAAGAATAACAGTATCTTTTGAAACTAATTTTCAGTAGCTAGCTAGTCCTATTTTATCTTCCTAATTAGTTATGCATATTTATTTATTTTCTCCTCCCCTTACTAATTTATTTATCAAAATGAAAAAGAATAAAAAAAAAAGAATATTAGACACTAATCTTCAAAGCAAGGTACCCACCATGTGCTATCTTTTCCTTTGAACCAATACTCACTTGTAAGTTGAAAGTTAACTGAACAAATATATAGAAACAACAAAACGATAGAGTATAGAAAAAAAGTAGCATTATCTTTAGATGGAAAATTAATCCGGTATAATTGAGGCATAATTAAGGTATCTCAAACTATATTATCATATATCAATTACCTTTAGGGTGCTAAACGAATCAGGGGCCTTTGGCTCGGCTCGTGAAGGCCTGAGCTCGTTTAATAAAAGCTCGTGTTGGAACCAGGCTTGAATTTATATAAAAGCCCGCTTAATAAAAAGGCCTCATGCTCTAATTCAGAAGCTCGGCCTTAGAGCCTCCCAGGCTAGCCTAGTATATAAAAGTTTATTTTATATTTTTTATACTACTTGTAATAACTCTCTCTCATCAATTTATTTCACCCCATTTTATTGGTTTAACAGACTTTTTGAATGATTTTGTTCTATATTATGCTGTTTGGATAGATATTAAATTTATGAATATTTATGGAATTAGTGTTATTCTATATTATCCTTCATCCTCCTTCACACAAACAAACCCACAAAAACTCATTCGTTCTACTGTGCACTGCTCGCTTGTGTCAATTTATTTTTTATTTTTTCTTTTTGTTGGCATTTTTTTTTATAATGGGCAAAGATAAATCTACCTTCTCTAACTTTAATTTTTTTATTGTAGATTTTGTAAATTATTGCTGCAAATTGGAAGCTAAGGTTTCTATCTGGAAATTGATTTTTTGTGGAATTCTGTTCTCTTATTTTTATTATTTAACATGCTAACAGACTTCACACAGGTTTTTATTTTTTGTAAATAAACCAGGCCACAGGCCAATATTATATTCGTAACAGGTAACAGGCTAAGACCAATCGGATACGCTTAAATACAGGCCTAGCCCGTTAAGACCAAAACTTGCCTCGGCTCGGCCCATTAACATCCCTAATTACCTTACATCGCTTTATCTTCCCTTATTGGTTCATTTGCATAGTTTCCTTGCCATCATCTCTTACCTCATATTATCTAGTATATCTATATCCCCTAGTACACACGTCACGACTAACAAATGTGCGTTAATACCTCATGGTATTGACAGAATGTTCCAGGGGTAGTCTCTATTTGCAGGTACTTAGAAATTGAGGTATCACTATAGTGACAACATTATTGCTCAGGACAAGTCATTCCCATATGTTTTTTTTCTTGCTATGTAGCAAATTGCTTAACCTTTTTCTAAACCTTCCAACTCACCTTCTACTCATAACTTCAATTCTAATTATATTTAGCTTAGAAATGGAAAGGCCAGAGAGATAACCCATTTTCTCATGGGTCAAACTCGTTATGTTTCACAACAAGAAAATCTTGCCCATATCTTGCTATGAGGACCACAACTTGAGGGTAAGTGGTACCACATGGCTCTTGCTTCAGCCATCCAAATGCTGCTAAAGTTAAAGAAATGCATGTGTCATCACTCGGCATATATAGACCTCTCAATTATTGGTTATGCATGGTTTTCAATGTGAACCAATTATGCAAAACAAGTAGTGGAATACATGAAAAAGAATTTTTCTTTTTTTTTTTAAATCAGAACCTTAGAAGGGCCGGCTTGGCTCAGCGGTAAGCTTGCTTGCCGTGGTGTGTCAGGTCGCGGGTTTGAATCAGTCTCTCTGCAAGGAGCAGGGGAAAGACTGCCTAGAGTATTCCCTTTCCCAGACACTCACGAAGTGGGTATTTGAACTGGGTCGGCCCTTTTTAAATCAAAACCTTGATGCCTTATGAGAAGTCTCTGATTAAGGGCCTGTTTGGGAGGAAGGGGAAATAGCAGAGAAAGGTAAGACAAGAGAGGAAGAGGTCCCCCTTTTATTATTGTTTGGGAATGTGGGAAAACCCATTGCCCCCCCCTTTCTTCTCCTACTTTTAATAAAACATGTAACCATGATGAGTAATTAGTAACTTTTATCTTTCTTTAAAATCCCTATCTTTTAGCTCCATCAAGCATAGTCTAGTACTTGTTCTAATAGTTCTATGTACTTGGACTTTATATTGTTGTAATTCAAAGAACTGTCTCAACAAATAGAGGAAAGTGTCATATTTATATATGTTTTCTTTATAATTATTTTCCCTTAATATATACAAAATTAAACTTCAAAATCAAATGCCATTATTATGAAATGAAAAATTTATGGATGAGTGAGTCTTGGAAGAGAATGTCATTCACTCTTTCTTTACTGTAAAGTTGGAAGAGGATCAAAGTACAAGCTGCAGTTCCTTTGAGGAGTAATATATTCTTTGTTGCATCAGGGGACCACAAAGCAATTACATGATTCTCTATAGGGCTTTCAAATGATGCTACGCGTTGCAGTTCTTCAATGCAAGACCTAATCTCATAAATGCAATGTAGGTTGTCACAATCTCACCTTCTTTGTCGTCAAGCTATTGTATGATTTCAACCGATTCAAGTACTAGCTTTCACTCCCACATGCTTAAATAGAAAGTTTAACTCAAATGGGAACTAAATTGAATTCAAAGAATTGGGTTGTGGGTTACAAGGAATTTGCTCTTGTTTAAGTAGCTCTTTCAGAACTAAGGCATGAACTCATGAGACACATTTTAAGCTACAATTAACATCCTCCAAAGCATCAAGTAAATTGTTTATGTTAATGACATGCCACGTAAGATGCTTGAAGCATGCTATGTTGAGCCTGTTACTTGTAAGTTAATGAACTAGAGATACCGTAAACTCCTGTCTACTGCAATCTTAGAAAGCATACATATTTTTTTCTTGTTCTCTTTTTTTTTTGGCACAAATGAATTTCAGATATCAAGAATGAGTTGATTATTTTAGCATCAACAAGACCCTTACGTTTCTATGTTGTGTTGAGATATATAAAATCATTAATGTAGTCTCACCCAACAACTTAAACTTTTGGGTTGAATTGGTTATTTACATGGTATCTAAGCCTCGTGTCATGGGTTCGATCCTAGCCGCCCCCACTTTCTTTCAAATGGAATTTCTTTGTTCGCATAGGTAGGTGGGCCTGTGCATTATCCACCCTTCAAGTCCAATGGACTCTCGTGTGAGGAGGCGTTTTGAGATATATAAAACTAGTAATATAGGTAAGTGGGCCCCTTCACGCCCAATGGGCTTTAGTGTGAGGGGGCGTGTTGAGATATATAAAACCATTAATGTAGTCTCACCTAACAGCTTAAGCTTAAGCTTTTGGGTTGAATTGGTTATTTACATGTTGGTTGATTCTGCAGCTAGTAATATGTCAAAATATAGGAATTGGTCAGACTATCAGAGTTTCTTATGCTGAATCCTATCATACTTTCAGACTGTTATGTTTTCATTTCTTCTTTTATGTTTTGAGTGTTGCAATTTTTTTTTAAAACGCAGGATTCTCCACCCTCCCATAAAATTTGTTGTTCTGCACTGGGCTTCAGCCCCCCTACTTAATGGTGGATGATAATGATACCCTCAACTCTCTTTTTTTAATACAATATTCACATAAGTTTTAACATATAACCTCATACAAATTACCCAATTCCCTCATCACTAGCTCACTCCTAGTGGCTTTATACCCTCAATTCTGCATGCAATAGTGTGGAGAAAAAGACTTTGTACAACTTTCATGAATCTGAGTGCTATGACGGCACTGGATTATTGGAGGAACAGTCATCCTTTCAACCAAAGTGAATTGAACTAGATATTGAAATAAATAACAATCAATTTGTTTAACAACCTGATAAGGACGTCATGAAATAACAATCAATCCAATCAACCCTTCCTTTTGCTAAAGAAAACCCACAATGATAACTGGTAGATGCTAGTAATTCCCTATTACAGTATAAATCTGTTTTCCATTTTCCTCCCATTGTTTATTTATTACCTTTGGCCTTTTGCTATAAGCCTATAAATTTTAGTTGATGGGTCCAAATTCAACGACCCAAAAAGATGTAGAAGATAAATTGAGTGTCCTCTGCCACCACTGACTAGTTAGATCAACAGAACTAGAAAAATCTTAGTACTTCTTTCTCTTACGAATGAAAAGTTTATGCAAGTATTTGTAATGTGATGTTTACCCATGATGCTTCTCTGTAAAGTTTCCTAAGTGGTGCCAAGCTTTAACAGAAGAAGTTTACTACAAGTTATATAAAATGGAGTATGAGGATCAATGAATTTAGCCTGATTAAAATTTTAAAAGGCAACTGAAAAAAACAAAAAAAAGTGACTTATGCTTGTGTATAATGTTGATTGCTCTTTTGGATTTGGAATGTATAAAGTCTACCTTTTTTGCCTAAAGGTTCCACTTATTCAAAAAACCATTCTCATGCTTCAGCCTCCCTTTTTTTCCTGTTGGATTGAGGGCGTAGGCATGATGTGAAGGAACTTTTGTCTTGGCAATCACATGGAGCTGAATATAATTTTTGTTATTTATACGGCCTCCTATATCTCTCTTTTTTCACATTCTACAGGGCAATGATGTACTTGGAAAAAACACAAAGCAGTTGGAAGTTGGTACTGTAAAATTATTTGTCTCATGTGTTATATTATGTGTCAGTTGGTTTAATTAATGAAAAGGGCATTATGGTAATTTTGGCTATTAAGGGAAGTTATTTAAAAGTGTAACTGCTGATAGGTGCAGTTACATAAAAGATATAAGGTCAGTTTTCTATGAAGCGTATCTGATAGAAACAAAAAGTTCCATCTGAGTCTGCCCAGAAAGGTTGTATCAAATCCCTATCAAAGAAGATACAAGAACGGTGAAAGGGTTAAGGCTTAGAGAAAGTATTCCACCATCAAAGTTCTTCCGCACTAATGGAGAAAGGTACACTTTATGTGAAACTCATAAATTCTGAAGATCCCCTTTCATGTTCTTAATTGTTTATTGTTGAACATGAATGAATGATTAAATGCTTACATGTGGTATCAGAGCATGTGTTTAAGAATTTGTGTTTTTTTCCATAAATAATTAGGAATGAATTCCTGATTTATGAAAAGTTAGGGTTTTGAAAATAAAAGGACTTCTCAAATTTTTTTTTTTTACAACCGAGAAAAATCGGTTTATCCGTATCAGTTCCTCAACGTGGGATGAAATGTGAAGGTTATTTACATGATTAAATACCTCAACTGAACTTGCCAAATTGACGCTTATTTGACTTGTCTGGAATTATGGCATTTGAAAGAAAAGACGTTACTGTGCAATTTTGAACTTGCCAAATTGACGCTTATTTGACTTGTCTGGAATTATGGCATTTGAAAGAAAAGACGTTACTGTGCATTTTTTATTCAACTTTTATATAACAGGCACAGTTGAATAATCTATTCGGTGTGTTTGTATTCACAAAAGGACAAAGCATTGAATGGATGGATTAAAACGCACATTCAATTTTACCCAGTACCGTTTTTTGTGCCCAGTACCGTTTTGTGCCCAGTACGTTTGAAACACATTAGATGCATATTACGGTTTTTTGTGTTCGTACTGCATTTAAACGCATTCGATGCATATTACCGTTTTTTAAAGTACTACATTTTTTTATCGGCATATTATTTTGATGTGGTTGGATTAATATTGAATGTGAAAATTTAATCCTATTATTGTTTATGACATATTAAAGTTTTGAAATTAATTATGGTAGATTTGTTAGTCACCAAAGTGGCCAAATCTTGAAGAGTTGTTTTAATTTCAAATATTATGATTTTTATCAATTACCATGACCATGATGCTACGAATAGTATGATATAATTTTTTGGTTGTGGTATATTGAAGTTCATTATTATAGAACAGTTGGGGATCAACCCAAAGGTTGGTTATTTGTTTTATAAAATGAACATGGATGTTGGTATTGTTGACATATTTCCTCATATTTGGACATCCAAAGATGACAAATATTTATGATAGGGGTATGCATCATTGCCAAATTATGTGAAATTTATATAGCATCATTACAGTTAATGTTGTATGTTAATGGATCCCCAAAGGTGAACATTGATATGCATTGAAGTTAGTATGTTTGAATCTGTGAAGTATGTTAGTATGTGACATGTATGACTCAAAGCATTAATGTTTTAAATATTATTCCTTGCAGTACCCGTTGCCACACATTCCATGTTCTCAACTGTTGCAGTTTTTAATGGGCTGAACTTCTCTGAATGGAAAGAGCAAATCCAATTTTACCTTGGGGTAATGGATATGGATTTGGCTCTTAGAGAAGAGGAACCTCGTGCTATCACTCCTGAAAGCACTGAGGATGAAAGGAACCATTTTAAGAACTGGGAAAGATCCAACAGATTAAGTTTGATGTACATGAAAATGAGCATAGCAAGCAACATTAAGTCAGCTCTTCCACAAACTGAAAGTGCCATTGAAATGATGAAACTTGTGGAAGAGCGCTCCCAAACTGCTGATAAGTCTCTTGCTGGGACACTTATGAGTACACTGACCACCATGAAGTTTGATGGTTCGCGTACTATGCATGAGCATGTTATTGAAATGACAAGTATTGCGGCAAAATTAAAAGCATTGGGAATGGATGTGGATGAGAACTTCCTGGTGCAGTTCGTATTGAACTCATTACCGTCTGAGTATGGTCCTTTCCAAATGAACTATAATACCATGAAAGACAAATGGAATGTGCATGAATTGCACAGTATGTTAGTTCAGGAGGAAACCAGACTTAAGAATCAGGGAGCTCATTCCATCAATTATGTAAAACATCAAGGAGCTGAAAAGAATAAAGGTAAGAAGCATGAGAAGAAAGGAGGAGGAGGAGGACCCCTTAAAGTTGATGAGGCCTCTTCTTCTAAAATCCACAAAAAGGAAAGTAATGCAAAGATGAGGTGCCATTTCTGTAAAAAGGAAGGGCATTTCAAAAGGGATTGCCTGAAACGTAAGGCTTGGTTCGAAAAGAAAGGTAAGCCTAGTGCTTATGTGTGTTATGAATCAAACCTGGCTGAAGTTCCTTATAATACTTGGTGGATTGATTCTGGTTGTACTACTCATGTTTCTAATACAATGCAGGAATTCCTTATGACCCAAACCACAAGGCCAAATGAAAAGTTTGTCTTTATGGGCAATAGAGTGAAAGTTCCGGTGGAAGCTGTTGGGACTTACCGTTTAATTCTCGACAGTGGATATCATTTGGATTTATGTGAAACTCTTTATGTACCTAGTGTATCTAGAAATTTAGTTTCAATTTCCAAACTTGATGTTGCTGGATACTCTTTTAAATTTGGTAGTGGTAGTTTCAGTTTGTACAAGCACAATCATTTGATTGGTAATGGTACTTTATGTGATGGATTATATAAATTATGTCTTGATAATCTGTATGCTGAAACACTTATGACTCTGCATCATAATGTTGGTACTAAACGTAACTTAATTAATGAGTGTTCCGCTTACTTGTGGCACAAACGTTTGGGACACATTTCCAAAGAAATGAATGAAAAGATTGGTAAATAATGATATCCTTCCGGATTTAGACTTTACTGATTTAAATGTTTGTGTGGATTGTATTAAAGGAAAACAAACAAAACACACAAAGAAAGGAGCCACAAGGAGCACTCAGCTTCTTGAAATTATACACACTGATGTATGTGGTCCGTTTGATGTTAATGCCTTCAATAAAGAAAAATATTTTATCACTTTCATTGATGATTATTCACGTTATGGTTATGTCTATTTGCTGCATGATAAGTCTCAAGCTGCAAATGCTTTGGAGATTTATATTAATGAAGTTGAAAGGCAATTAGACAGAAATGTGAAGATTGTCAGGTCTGATAGGGGTGGTGAATATTATGGAAGGTATGATGAAAGTGGACAACATCCGGGCCCATTTGCTAAATTTCTGGAAAAGCGTGGTATTTGTGCTCAATACACAATGCCCGGTACACCGCAACAGAATGGTGTATCTGAAAGGCGTAATAGGACCTTACTGGATATGGTTAGGAGTATGTTAAGTAATTCTTCTTTACCCGTTTCATTGTGGACTTATGCTCTAAAAACTGCCATGTATGTATTGAATAGGGTTCCTAGTAAGTCAGTTCCAAAGACTCCTTTTGAACTTTGGACTGGAAGGAAACCTAGTATAAGACACCTGCATGTTTGGGGTTGTCAGGCAGAAATTAGATACTACAATCCGCAAGAAAAGAAACTGGATGCAAGAACAATCAGTGGTTATTTCATTGGTTATCCAGAAAAATCGAAAGGGTATAGATTTTACTGTCCTTATCATACTACAAGGATTATTGAATCTGGAAATGCAAGGTTCATTGAGAATGGTGAAGTTAGTGGGAGTGAAACACCACGTAAAGTGGATATTCATGAAGTGAGAATACAAGTTCCATTGACTTGTAGCTCTAGTAAAGTTATTGTTCCTTATGCTATTGAACCAATCAATAATAATGAAGGACAAGTTAATGATCCCACTACTCATGAAGAAATCATTGTTAATGAACCGAATGAACCCATAGTAGAAGAACCGCAACAGATAGCATTAAGAAGATCTCAAAGAGAAAAGAGACCTGCTATTTCTAATGATTATGTGGTATATCTACAAGAGTCTGATTTTGACATGGGTATTCAGGATGATCCAGTAACGTTTTCACAAGCCATGAATGGAGAAAATGGTGATAAATGGTTAGATGCTATGAAAGATGAGTTGAAATCTATGGAACAGAACAAAGTTTGGGATCTTGTTGAGTTACCAGAAGGGTGTAAGAGAGTTGGTTGTAAATGGGTCTTTAAGACCAAACGTGACTCTCATGGTAACTTAGAACGTTACAAGGCCAGACTTGTTGCAAAGGGATTCACTCAGAAAGATGGCATTGACTATAAAGAAACTTTTTCACCAGTTTCAAAGAAGGATTCTTTAAGAATTATTATGGCATTGGTGGCTCATTATGATCTAGAGTTACACCAAATGGATGTGAAAACTGCCTTTCTAAATGGAAATTTAGATGAAGATGTGTACATGGACCAACCAATGGGGTTCATAGAAAAGGGTAAAGAGCACATGGTGTGCAAACTTAAAAAGTCAATATACGGACTTAAACAAGCTTCACGGCAATGGTACCTTAAGTTTAATGATACTGTTGTTTCCTTTGGATTTAAAGAAAACATTGTTGATCGATGTATATATCTGAAGATCAGTGGGAGCAAGTTTATATTATTGATTCTGTATGTTGATGATATTTTGCTGGCAACTAATGATCTTGGTCTTTTAAATGAGACTAAGAAGTTTCTCTCTAGTAACTTTGAAATGAAAGATATGGGTGAGGCAACTTATGTGATAGGAATAGAAATATTCCGTGATAGATCACAAGGACTGTTAGGTTTGTCTCAGAAAGCATATATTAATAGAGTTCTAGAGAGATTCAGAATGGAAAACTGCTCATCATCTCCAGTTCCAATTCAGAAAGGAGATAAATTTAGTCTCATGCAATGTCCTAAAAGTGAATTGGAACGAAAAGAAATGGATGCAATTCCGTATGCATCATTAGTTGGGAGTTTAATGTATGCTCAGACTTGTACGAGACCAGATATTAGCTTTGCAGTTGGGATGTTGGGTAGATACCAAAGTAATCCCGGTATGGATCATTGGAAAGCTGCAAAGAAAGTTCTGAGATATTTGCAAGGAACTAAAGGTCACATGCTTACTTATAGAAGGTCTAACAACCTTGAAGTGATTGGATACACAGATTCAGATTTTGCAGGATGCGTAGACACAAGAAAGTCTACATGTGGTTACCTGTATCTTTTAGCTGAAGGAGCTATATCATGGAAAAGTGCGAAGCAGACTGTAATAGCTGCGTCCACTATGGAAGCTGAATTTGTGGCATGCTTTGAAGCCACGATTCAGGCTAAATGGCTACGGAACTTTATTTCAGGGCTTGAATTGGTCGACAATATTGAAAAGCCGCTGAAAATTTATTGTGATAATTCCGCAGCAGTCTTCTTTTCTAAAAACGACAAGTATTCCAAAGGTGCTAAACATATGGAATTAAAGTACTTTGCCGTTAAAGAAGAGGTTCAGAAACAAAGAGTGTCTATAGAGCATATAAGCACCGATCTTATGATAGCTGATCCCTTGACGAAGGGATTACCGCCCAAGACATTTACTGGTCATGTATGTAGAATGGGCATTATGTCAGCTAATGAATGATGACAATTATTGTTATGTATTAAGTATTGACACTCTGAGCTCATTGATGAATATATGTTTCTGATTTTATCTTATTTTCAATTTATGAATGCATGCAAGTTTATGTAATGATATTGAAAATGTTTATGGTCCATTATGAAGACATTATTGTTGGACATAATGTGTACTTCCTATTAAAGTATCATGTTAGGAAGAAGAGTCAATATAGTAGTACATGGAAGGGATTATGCCGACTTGATAGCATACAACCGCCATGACTCTTGTTGATTTTATTTCTAATAATGAATTATGATAAGGTCAATGTATAGAACCTTTAGCCTAGTAAATGCGCATTATAATGAATGTTGATTAAATCATGAAGGGACACCTCATGACATGAGCCAAGTGGGAGAATGTAAAATTATTTGTCTCATGTGTTATATTATGTGTCAGTTGGTTTAATTAATGAAAAGGGCATTATGGTAATTTTGGCTATTAAGGGAAGTTATTTAAAAGTGTAACTGCTGATAGGTGCAGTTACATAAAAGATATAAGGTCAGTTTTCTATGAAGCGTATCTGATAGAAACAAAAAGTTCCATCTGAGTCTGCCCAGAAAGGTTGTATCAAATCCCTATCAAAGAAGATACAAGAACGGTGAAAGGGTTAAGGCTTAGAGAAAGTATTCCACCATCAAAGTTCTTCCGCACTAATGGAGAAAGGTACACTTTATGTGAAACTCATAAATTCTGAAGATCCCCTTTCATGTTCTTAATTGTTTATTGTTGAACATGAATGAATGATTAAATGCTTACAGGTACTTGTTATAACCATTTTTTTTTCCTTGTGGAATCACCATTAGTAGGAACCCCATGTTATGTTGAAACTACAACCTTGGAAAGGGAGAAAATTGGAAATAATGAACAAGATCTATTTTTTGGCTGACATAAATCATTATGTTTATCCTGGCATATTTGCATCTCAACCAAGAAAAACATAACAACTAATATTTTCCATAGTACTCCCCGTTTTCCATGGCCAGTGATGCCAAGCATGATGGTTTATTTTAGAGCCAAAGTCCCCCCCTTTATAGGGAAATCTTATTATGAGCATTTTATTAGGTGGTTGGCTCCAAGTCCAAAACTATATAAGGTGCATTAATTTTCTCCCATCCCCGCGTGAATAATCACAGGAAATTGTAGCAATAATATTGCCATGTGATTGCAGTTGTAGCAATAATATTCAGATAATATATGACATAAACTTTTATGATGAGACTAACTTAAAAATTAAATCTGAATTATGGAGAGCATCATTCTGAAAATATTCAAGTATATGAACAATTTTATGTTAGACTATGCTCATCTTCTAGAAGATAATTATTGGTTTTTTTTTTTGGTAAGCAATTATTGGTTATTTTTACAGACATTATATGTGATAGAAGGGGGTGTATATGAGAGAATTTATTCTGGTCCAGACCACCATTCTTTAGTGGTCCCTTAGTGTAAATTGGAGGGTAAAATTGAGAAAGAAAAAATAACAAAAATAAAAAAGGGAAAGAAAAAAATTAGTCTAGTGAGAGGGAACACCAAATCATTGGGTGGTCCTGGAGCATAAAAAATAATTTTGGGTGTCTATATACACACACATTAACTAGGATGCATTTGATTTATTTTGTTTTTATTTTTAGTTGCTATGTTTACACTAATAATTACATTAACAAGAAAAAAATTAGTTGCTATGTTTACACTAATAATTACATTAACAAGAAAAAAAAATAATATAGTATTTTAAGATTATACATTAAAATATATGAACTGAGAATTAAAAAAAATTAATAACATACATTTTCTGTAAAGAAATAATTTAAAAAAACTACACAGCATCCAGAATAAATCAGAAAAGAGTAAAAGAATAAAATTCAAATTACCGAGTGGTTCATCAAAGTTGCCTTAGAAATGCCATTGTTAGAACTTGAGCCTGACAACTGGAATTTGATTGAATCATTAGGTGATTAGTTGTGACCATTGTTGTCAAAAACTAGTGTAAAAACGTAAAAAGTTACATTTTTACGTTTTTACTAGAGTGATCCGTGTTAAAACTCAAGTAAAAATTATCCTTGATAAAAATTGGTAGAAACGCCGTGTAAAAACGTAAAAATGGTAAAAACTTACGTTTTTACCATTTTTATCGTTTTTTATTTAAAACTAAAAATTTAACAAAAAAAAAAAAAGATTTACAAAAAAAAAAATTAAAAAAAACCTAATTTTCGTTTTCCCCAAATCATATTCAAAGTATCTTAATATCTTTTTGTTTAGATATATGTTTTTTATAATTATGTCTTATAAAGCTGTAATTCTATTATAAATTATGCTATGAGAATCGTTTTGTGTTTTTGGATCATTGTGTGCATTGAAAGAAGTGGAATTATATCCTGATGAGCGATGATCCAAAATCCGCAGAGTGTATAAAGCAGTTAGAGCATATTGGTTATCCATTGCTTGTTAATTATCACTATTTATAATTTTGATATTTGGTTATGAGTTTTTTTTTCTTTTTAGATAGATAAATAGCTTAACACACATGTTTATTTGTTTATTATGTGATATTTTTTTACATGCATATATATAATTTTGTATCTTGACCTTAAGTCGTAGAAAATAAAAACTTTACGTTTCGTGTCGATTTTACGTTTTACGTTTCTACCACCCTTTTCATTTCTATGTAGAAACTCGAGTTTCATAACATTGGGTCTGACTAGGGGTGGCAATACAGGTATTGACCCGCGGGTTGACCCGTGACACGACCCGCCCAATCACGTGTTGTGTCAACCCGCGGGTCAGGGCGTGCCGTGCCCGGGTCTTAAAAAAGTGACACGTTTTTTGCCGTGCCGGGTTACGGGTTGACCCGCGGGTTCACGTGTCAACCCGGGGAGATTTTTGTAATTTTACGATGTTGGTATACTTTAGGGTTAGGTTTACTCATTTGAAGCATTTCATTCCAAAATCAAAATTCAGCATCTGCGTCCTTCTCTTTCTCTCCCCCTCACAACACAACATTGCGTTGCTCTCTTTCTTTCCCCTTCACAAGATCGTCGTTCCTCTCGTCGTTCCTCTCTTTCTCGCCCCCTCACAGCGTTCGCCGTTGCCCTCTTTCTCGCCCCCTCACAGCGTTCGCCGTTCACCTTCTTCTACTCGTAAGTTCTTCTTCCTTTGTTTGTTTGTTGGGTGAATTTTGGTGGGCTCGGTAGGATCTGTCTCGGTTGCTAACAAATTGTAAGTGAAATCAGTTAGTTTAAAAACACATCGATTTGTTCTTCGCTAATGGGTGATCAGTATGCTTTGTTGAACAGGTAAATGGAGATGGCAGGGCGTAAGTGAAGCTGAGGTACTGTACCTAATCCAACCCCTTCACTCATTTTTCTATTTTTTTTTTGGTTTAAATATTTAAATTTATCTCCTTTATTTATTCATAGTTTTTCTTTGTTAGCTTCTGATGGACTGATGGAAACAATATATCCTTTAGTTTATTTATTCACCAGAATTGGAAAGGGTTTTGAATGGAGACAATAAAAAAATTTGAATGGAAACAATAGCTCTTCCCTGTTACAATTCAGTCTAGCTATAAATTTTTGGACCCTAGGTAGACGTGAACAATTTACATATAGATTCAAAGTACTTGTTTACAATTCAGTCTAGCTATAAGTACTTGTTTATCCGTTTAGTACTTGTTTAGTGGACCAAAAAAAAAAATAAAGATGCAATTGTTAAGTACTTGTTAAATAAGTACTTTGTTTAGTACTTGTTAAGATGCAATATCCGTTTAGTACTTGTTAAATTTATTAAGTGGACCAAAAAAAAATACATAAATCGTTTAGTACTTGTTTATCCAAATACAATTCAAAATAAAGATGCTCTCAATGCCAGAGAATTTTTTTCAGGATAATTTAATTGTTAACCAGTTGAGGACTTGAAAAAAAGTGAACCAGAAATAATTATGTAATTAGTTTTATTTAGTTTGAAAAGGTTAAGAGATTAAAAGGAATAACTTGTTTTATTTGTGTATCGAGAAATTATCATTTTTTAGTATTTGCTATTCCTCAATTCACTTTAGCAGCTATTTCATGCACCTCTATGATTTTCATTGAAATAAAGCTTTATCTCAAAGGGCTCCTGTTTTGACTTTCTTAAGCTGCCTCTTTTGTCTTTTGACAAGTTTAGACTGCTTTGTTCTTCTCATACTAGGATTGTAAGAAGTGAGAACTAGTTTTTACATAATGGAAGAGGAAGAGCTGGATGTTGGTGACTCTGAGCTTAACACTCTATTGGATGAGGAAGTTGACAGTGTTGGTGATTTAGATGCTGCAGGTCCAGCAAAGAAAAGGAAGAAGTTCACATCACAAGTATGGAACCATTTTGATCATATTCCAGCAACCACAGATGGTGAGAAAGACCACTGCAAGTGCAAACGTTATGAAACGACATATATATCAGACCCTAGCTATGGAACTGGTAACATGAGAAGGCATATAGATAAGTGTGTTAAAAGGGATAGCAGAGATGTTGGACAGCTTATGATTTCTACTTCTAGTAACTCTATATCTGTTTGTCCTAGATTTGATTATGATAGATTTAGAGAGTTGTTGGTTCAAGCAATTATTATGCATGACTTTCCATTTCAGTTTGCTGAATTGCCAGGAATTAAGAATTTACTTCTGTTCTTGCGAGGAGATTTAAATCTAATCACTAGGAACACTGTGAGGGCTGACGTTCTGAAAATGTATAAGAAAGAGAAAGATAGATTGCATGCTTTGTTGAGGGGAAACTCAAGTAGGGTAAGTTTAACTACTGACTTGTGGACTTCTATAAACACGGATGGTTTTATTTGTTTGACAGCACATTTTGTGGATCGTAGTTGGCAAATCCAGAAAAGAGTTTTGAATTTTAGTCATATGCCTCCTCCTTATAATGGAATTTCCTTGGCTGAAAAAATACACAGTTTTTTGATAGAGTGGGGCTTAGAAAAGAAGATATTTTCAATGACATTGGACAATGCATCTGCAAATGATTCATCTGTTGAGTTCTTGAGTGGTCAATTAATGCTTAATGATGGACTTTTGTGAGCTGGAAAATTTTTCCATCTGCGTTGTTGTGCTCATGTTCTAAATTTGATTGTTCAGGATGGTTTGAAAGAGGTTGACACTTCAATTCTAAAAGTGAGGGAAAGTATTAAATATGTGAGGGGTTCACAAGGTAGAAAAGAAAAAAATTTTGACTGTGTCACTCAAAGTTCAATTTTTCCTAAGAAGGGTTTGAGGCAAGATGTTCCTACTAGGTGGAATTCAACATTTATTATGCTTAACAATGCTTTGTATTATAGACGTGCTTTTGTGCATCTTAGATTAACTGATTCTAACTATAAGCATTGTCCATCTATGGAAGAATGGGAAAGGATTGAAAAGATCAACAAGTTTCTTCAAGTTTTTTATGAAATTACTTGTATATTCTCTGGCACTAAGTATGCAACGGCTAATATGTATTTTCCCTTGGTATTTAAAGCACACTTGACATTACACAATGCTTTGCAAAGTGCTGATGATTATATTAGGGAAATGGCCACAAAGATGTTCAATAAATTCAACAAGTATTGGTCCCAATATAGTACGGTCTTGGCCATAGCATGTGTTTTGGACCCTAGGTATAAGATGAATTTTATTGAATTCTGTTATGGAAAGTTGTTTGATGAAACTTCTGCAATCCAAGAAAATGGAAAGGTGAATAGCCAGTTGTTCAAGTTGTTTAATGAGTATGCAAAGCATGGACCTGACCCTTCTTTAATATCTTCCTCAACACAACACACAGCAGGTGCAAGTGCAACCACTGATCCTAGCTTAGCTTCATTCTCAGAGGTTGATGATGATGTCTTGAGTGTAAGTTGACATATTATTATATCACCTTCTATTTTATTTGTTTCTTTATTTATTTTATTTTTTTACTTTAACTTAGCTTAATTTGTGTTTGTTTTTTGTTTAATTTTATTAGGAATTCATGTCTTCTAATGTTGTTACTGGGCCCCTAAAGTCACAACTTGAGCTATACCTAGATGAGCCAAGGGTTGATGCAAAGCTTAAATTAGATGTATTAGCATATTGGAAGGGTAATCAATACAGGTATCCACAAGTTGCTTCAATGGCTAGAGATATCTTTGGCATACCCATCTCTAGTGTTGCTTCTGAAAGTGCTTTCAGTGTTGGTGGAAGAGTTCTAGACCAATATAGAAGTTCTCTCTCATATGATGCAGTGGAGGCTTTAATTTGCACAAGAGATTGGCTTTATGGAGCCATTGGTAATATTTTTATCTTATTTATGGTTGTGATGATATCTTTGGCTACATAATTTTTTTTTCTAACTGTTTTTATTACTTTTTTTATAATAGATGGTGAAACTTTACCCGTGGAAGATTTAACTGAAGACTTGATGAAGAACTTGATGGTGGAGGAACCCTAAAATGAACTTGATTCATAATCTGGTGTTTAATGGAATTTGTGTTTAGTTTATAATATTTATTGTATAATTTTATTTTGATGAATTTGTACTTTGCACTAGCCACGAGATATTTAGATTGATGATGGTAGGATGAAATTATGAGGTTGATGATATTTGTTATATTCTCGTTTGGATTATTTAAGGTTGTTGATGTTTTTTTAGGTAGATGACAATTCATGAAATTGAACTCATCATATTTTTTTTTATTTGATTTTGGTTTATCATGTATGTTAGTATTATTTACTTTAGGTGCACATTTGTGTCACAATAAATAGATAATAAGAGAATATAGCTATTGAGAATATTTGTGTCATTTACATAGAAGGAACAAAAGTTCTCATAAATTAGCAGCTAGTCTTTTTTTGAATTTTTTATTGTATTTAATTTTTTTAATTTCAAAAAATCGGATCTTTGTAAAATTTTAAATTTTGTGGGTCGTGCCGTGTCGACCCGTGACCCGCGCGGGCCGTGTCCGGGTTCGTATTTTTTGACCCACTTACAAAACGTGCCGTGTCAAGGTCGTGTCGAGTTATACACGTGTCAAGCGCGGGTTGTGCCGGGTTGACACGTATTGCCACCCCTACGTCTGACACCAACGATGGCCTTTTTGCATTTGGATTGATTGATAAAAGGAGGGAAAGGTAAGTGAATTGACATTAATTTTTTTTAACATAAATAATATTAAATTTAGTGATATAAGGAACGAAGTCATCGGTTGAAGAAATAATAGGTCAATTATGAGTATTAATATATGGAAAAAGTGTTTATACTTTTAAATGACACAATTTATATTTTTTCATTCTCACAAAGAAGTGGGACCTACACCTTTATATTTTTTTTTGTCCATTCTCTCTCTTCCTTTATCTATCTCTTTCCCTCACTTAAAATGACATAACTTTATATCTTTTAAAATGATACATATTTTACCCTTAATATATATGTACCATTTTGATGTGATTCAAGTATTGAATTTCTATTACGTTTTCATCTTTTTATTAATTTTTTAAGTTTATAAAGTCACTGTAGTAATATTTTAAAAATTTTAAGTACTTATCAGTGTTTATATGTTATGACCGATCTTAAAAGAATTGAAATCGGTAACTCTGTTAACGGCTTAATAAGATATAATATAAACTCTGATCATTAAGTAGGTACGTAAATTTTAAACATTATTAAAAGATAAACAAGTACTTTATGTGATGTCTTAATGCCCGTGTATAAACAAAGGTATTTGATTTTCTCATATTGCATAAGAATTCAATTCTCATGTTATGACTCAATTAGTGGTGGGCACCACATTTATTATAAAAAAAAAATTGCACGCAAATCGAATGATCACTAACATGAGAAATTTTTTCCCATAAACAAAACACTCAGCTTCATATAGGTCTTACTTTTGACCCCAACGTCATTTTATAATTATCTTTACATTGATAACAAAGTAAGAGGGAAAACCGAATTTATATCTTGAAAATGTGATTCAAGAGCAAGATTTCAACCACAATTTGCAGGAGTAAGTACAACAAATATATGATTACAAAGCAACTCAGTTATATTATTTAAGAGTTTTCCATGCTCAGCAACATTGTATTTTGCCCCATATATCTTCAATTGAAGCAAGCACACCTCAAATGTTCCGTACGAAAATACTAGAAAGCAATAACTGTCGTGAAATTAGAAGATGAAACACTTTAGTTGAAGTGAAGCTTACATATCCATTACGTGCAAAGCTTTCTCAAAATGATATGGTTTGGGTTGGACTCTATGGTTCATATGGTTCCCCACTAATTGGAAAATTCATGTTATTAGATTCTTCATTATGCTAAAGTTGGACGACTATAGTTTGTGCTATATAATATAGTTTAGTATGTCTTTTGTATTTTGAGCCCTTTGCCTTACGGCACACGCTCTGTGCTCAAACAAGAAAAAGGTAAAGGCAACAAATTTGCTTGCAGATTTGAAACTGTCCAAATGAGGAAACGTTGCTTCCACACTCAGTGATATATCAGATTGGAAAATTTGTTATCTCTTCACAAATATGTAAGCATACCTGCCATTTGGATTGGCTTCTTTAAGTTTTAGACTTTAAACCATTTTCAGCTACCAATTAATATTTTGATTTGAACGTGCCCCTAAAGCTTCTTAAATTTGCTTAATAGAGTAATTTCCTTGGTCTTGTTCCGTAAGGGGAAAACATGTATGCTGCTAAATGTCCTGCAAATATTTCCTATTCAGTGATGCCACCGGTTACTAAATCTATCGTTTAATTGAAAAATGGAGCAAGTATATATCATCAGATAATAATCGTACTCATACTAGATAATTATATTCGTTTCTATCCAATTGTATATTTGACTTTGTATTCTTACTGTTTTTTTATTATTATAGGGTTTAATATTCTCAAAATCAGAAGATCATGAGAAGAAGCCACAAAGGTGTACTTTTTAAGTGATAAGTAATTTGAAATCTAATGAGATTAATTTTAATCAAGAAGTCAAATTTTGGTTCTTAATGTTTTTTCTAAGAATTAATCTCATATTTAAAAAGTATGGAAATATATACATAATAAGAATAATAAAAAATTCATGAGTGGTAGAAAAAAAAAACGAACAATTGATTCTTCATGAATTGAGTACAAAAATTACACTTCAATCTCCCACATGGCGGAGCCACTTGACCCGGGCTAAATTTTAACAAATTGTATTTATTATGTATAATTATATAATTAATTATAATTTGGCCCAGTCTAAAATTGTTATTTGGCCCGGGCTAAAATTTATAATTTGGCCCTATCAAAAAATTAAACTATATTTGGTGAGAGATTTGGGTAGGTTGTATTAAGTTATGTGTTCCATTTTCATTTATATAAAAAAAAATTAAAAGATAGGGAAAACTTCAAAAAAAAATCCTATAACTTTCTTCATAATCATTTACTCTCTCTCAAAATTTTGAATCATTTACCCCCTGATTTATTTATTTTTTATCATTTACCCCCTGACTTATGGGGGTAAATGATAAAAAAATTTAAGTATGGGGTAAGTGATAAAAAAAATCTAAATAAGGATGTAAATGATTCAAAAAATTTGTGAGGGGTAAATGATAATTAAGAAAACTAATAGGATTTTTTTTGAAGTTTTCCCTACAATATATTCAATAAAATTTGAAAATATTTAGTAAAATTATAGTTCTTTTTTATGTTTCTTACTCAAGTGTTTTGTATTTAATATAATTTAAATATATTATGATATGAATTAATTAAAATTAAGAAAAATAAATATACATAAATTTTTTTAGCTCAGTCTCCAATTCGAGCCTGGCTCCGCCACTGCTCCTCCAGTAAATAAATTATATGCATTAACTTTAAACGGATAAAAATCATAAAAAATAAGGGAAAACTGCACGTTACTAGGAGAAATAGTTAATATTAAAAATAAAAAAGTCTTCCAAGTAAAATGATATGCAAAAATTTGCTATAATGTTAGGGTTCGTCTCTTATGTAACAATAGCAAATGAGAAATTTTGCAGCAAGCATATTTACATTAAGACCTGCGTGCTTATTCTGACTTTCTATGTGTTACTGCAAAATTTCTCATTTCCAGTAACATAACAAGTATTAAAGTCATAAATGCTATCAATTCTTTTGCCCGGTCGTTCAAAAGAAATAAACTTTGCCATGGAAGCAGTGTTGAAGAAGGAATGGAATGGAATGGATCAAAATTTTCTAATATTACTTACCAACACAAGAGTGTCATGTTATAATAAAAGATATAGAGTAAATCCATCAATTAATCTAACATAGGTAAAAAATGGTCATTACTTCTTAGTGGGAACCTGGGGATGCCGGGTTCCCCTCAGGTTTTTAAATTTTTTAATATTATTGTGTAGTTTTTAATTCATGGTCCCTCCAATTATATAAAAAGATTTTCTTTTTTTCTTTTTTTCTTTTTTTGATAAATTATTATTATTTTCTTAAATAAAGCTGATCTTTACCCATTACCAAAGTTTGAAAAATAATTCCTAAAAGAAGTTAACTTGAAAAGTGGTGAAAAAGTCAAAAAATTAAATTTTACTTTCATCAACTATTATCTATTTTGCTTCTAATAAGAGGAGTGAAAAAGTCACTATCACTTACCAATTTTAATTAATAATTACTCTTCCTTTCTTCGCAACTTTTTTATTTTTCTTCCACTCTTCCACGTTTCATTTTCTTTCTTTCTTTTCCATTTTGTCTTTTTCTATCTCGTCATTTGTCTTTTTTTATTTCGTCATTTTGCATTCACTTTATGCTGTTTGCTCTAGCAACTGTACCAAAATCCTGGCTTCGCTCTCGGGTTTTACTCTCACAACATAGCCTTTTATGTTAGTTAATAATATAAGAATGTCTTCAAGCATCAAGACAAATTATCATCATTTCAAATTCTAGTTCAATTAACAAAATTTGTTTAAAAAGTTTTTTTTTTATAAAATTAACTTGGAAAATAATAATAATAAATTAGTTTTTAAAACTAAAATTTAAGAAGGGATATGCTTGAAATTTACTTTTTGTTTTTTTAAGGAAGACGGCGAAAAAGCTATTGAGAAACAACTAATTTACAATTATGCAACGCTGCCTCATTCTCCTTAGTTGGGGTTTGATAAAAAATAATTTTATTATTTTTTATAATTGTAATTTTAAAGTTATGAAGATTTATTAATAAGGGAAGGTTATATTTATAAATTTTTTTGTTTACAAACTACATTATGTCTGATCGGTAATACACTCTTGAATAGAGTATTATCGGTCAAACATAGTGTAGTATGTAAGTTTGTAAATAGATCATTCCCCTTATTAATAATATTTTTCAAAATAAGAGGGAGGATATTGTTACTACCAAATTTTTCTACTACTAACTTACTACCTATCTAATCACCATTGAATCACAGAGAGAATGCTAAAAAAATTTGAAAAAAAAAAGAAAATATTGATCTAATGGTGATTAGATAGGTAGTGAGTTGGTAGTAAAAAATTTGATAATAAGAATATCCATCCTCTCAAAATAAAACCAACTTATATCTTAAGTGCATGTGAGAGTGAGAGGATCTACACTTTCAACAGAGAAAAGAAAATACCCTTTGGTACTTGGAGTTCCACAGGAAAATATATAGGAAGATGTGCTCTAACTGTATTTCTCCCATGATTGCTAAGAGAGGATCCGCTGTTACAACTCACAAGATGTCCAGTGGGGCTTCTCAATCAGATTATTATTGCTATGACGATCCATGGAACATAAAATATTTTGGGAACTTGAGCTAACTCTTGTTAGCCCCATATTTGGTAATAGATTTTGTGATCGTCGTTATTGTCACAAAACTCGTTGCTTAATTAATGGTTAGATGCCACACATTTATATTATTTTATATGCCTTTCCTCTGAGTTAATAAATGGTTACTTGACAATCATACAAATATCAACAGGAAAACAATTTATATCATGCTGAAGTAATCCCTTTGAAGGATAACGTGAATCAAAATTAAATCTTATTTGATAGTTCAATGCTTGAGTGCAACTGTGCAAGGACAATATTTTAACTATCTCCTCTACATTCTTATCTTATTTAGTTTTTTTTTTTAAAAAACTTTCACTTATTTCGGGAAAAAAAATATTTATCCTTCTACAAAATGGTCCTTTTTAGTTAAAATTAGAGTTTTCTTATTTAAAATTAAAAAAATCTCACTTTCTCCTCCTATAATTTTTATTATCTATCTCTTTCTCTAATTTAAAATAACACAACTTTATATCCTTTAAAAGGATAAACACTAATCTCATTTTCTAATTATTGAATTCAATATTTAAGTGTACTTTTAAGTTTTAATAGTGACTCTCGTAAGTAATTAATAACAAAAATATTTAAATTAATTTAGGTTCCCATGTCAAAAAACATTGCTTAGTATTAATGTTATACATGAGTCGAATTTCCAGTTTCACTTTGATTGTTGAAGTTCTTCGGCTAAAAATCTATTGAAAAGTCTTATTGCATCATGTTCACCCCAAAAAAATCGTCTTGCTACATAATACATACACAATGTACATGAGTAGGAGCAAATTCCTAGAACATGTGCTTATGTTACATGCAATTCTATAGCCAGATATAATTTGGTCGGAAATAAATCGTTGAGAGTGTAATGAATCTTGAAAGCCAAAAACACAACCATGAACCTGGGAATACACACGTGAAAACGTTGCAATGCTCCATCTCAAGTCAAATCTGATTGCTATCTTTATCATCAAGCCAATATTCAAGTTACAGGAGAACACCAATGTTCTCCTTCATATACGGCTTGCTGTGGAGCGAGATGAACCGCTCCTACTGCTTCTATTTGAATGATCACTCTTCAATAAAGCTTCCAGATTCTGGAAGCATCTCAATGGTCTAACCTGCACACGTTTCAAGGAGCAAGAGGAAAACAGTGTCAATGTTACAATTCCTTTACATGTTCTGTAATCACCAAAATCTGTTTAGATAAACCAAACACGGTGCCATTTTTTTTTTCATGTTGGAAAAAAATTTAAATTGCCAACTGCTATATTTGAATACAGAGAACATCAAATTTAGCTGATGTGCTATGGACCTGCCATAAAATTTGTAATTTCATTCAGCAGGGAGCAAGTGGATAACGTTAGTGTCTGGCAGTGTATGATTTTTTAACTCGAAATCCGATCATAACGATAGAGGTAGACCTAAACTTACTTGGAGGAAGGTAGTAAAACAAGATTTAATGGAGTGGGATATAGATTGGCGGACGGTATGTCTTAGTACGGAATGGAGAAAAATTATAAGTATGGGTTAGACCTGTTATTATTCCTATGTTCCAGATGGTCCCTTTTTAGTCTTTTTCCCCTTCATTTCCCCCTCTTCTTTTCCCTTTCTTTTATATATATATATATATATATATATATATATATATATATATATATATATATATATATATATACGGTTAAAATGTGTAGATCATGTGTGTGTGTGTGTATATATATATCGTTAGATTGACTCAACTGTGTGTGTGTGTGTGTGTGGTAAGAAAAAAAGGTAGTAAGTATAACCTCCCCCTATGTATATATATATATATATAGGGTTAGGATCATTTTACACCAGTATAAGTTACACTCTCAATCTTGTCCACTGATCCCACTTATATCTAAGGGCTCAAAATTTTTAGAAATGAGAGCCATTGGATACAAGCGGATCAATGGTCAAGATTGAGTATAAGACTTCTAACTCTTATACCGGTGTAAGAATATCCTGCCCCATATATATATATATATATATATATATATATATATATATATATATATATTCTATTTTTTTATTTTTACTTTTATGTTTCTTTTTTCAACCTTTTTGTATCTTTCGTTTGAGTTCATCTATCACCGACCCCAATTAATTTGGGATAAAGGTGCTGTTGATGTTGAATCCGATCATAACATTTTAAGTAACCCATTTTTTGTCAAGTATGAAATTGTTTTATATATCCAGAGATCAACTGATAAAATATCCATTAGTAAAATCTGACATTTATAAACTGAAAATAAGCATTCAGTCCAGTTCACACACTTTTGAACAAGCATATGAAAGCAATAGTGTCTGGTTCAGGGGAGGGGGAGAGATATGTGAGAGAGATGATAACCTTCCAACGTCTTTTTTGACCAACTATATTGTAGATGGACTCCAGTCTTGTTATTATTTGCCTAAATGTTGGCCTCTTTGCTGGATTCTCATTCCAGCACTCTTCAATCAATCTGTACGTAGATATCATTGAAAGATCAGTAAAATGTAAATAATGTAACAAATCATTATTAAATGAGAAAAAGGAAAATTCGGCAGAGAAATTATGTTAAATCATAAGTTCAGTTTATAATTTCACGCTGATACAAGAGGGTGTACAAAACATACTACAAAACAGACAACACAGTAATGTATGAGTGATGCATGCTATTGCCTACTAATCACGTTTACTTAAAAAGTTAGCATGACTTGTGCTGTAAAATGAGAAAGGTTGTACAGACATGAACATACTTAATAATTATCAAATCAGATGGGAAAAAAATACTCATATCTTATTAATAAATTCATTAGCAAAAGATTATAAGTTACAAGTTAAGATGAGGAAATAGTTCAGCATCTTGTTAGCTATTCTCAAGAAAAGGAAATCACAAGACAGGAAATATCACCCAAGAAAAAATCCAAGACTTACTCTCGAAGTCCATGGGAATAACGCTTGGCAGGAGCTAGGAAAGGCGGTCGCTCTTTTGCAGCATATACCTTAGGAACCTCATCTTCGTTTTTTGCAGAAAAAGGAGGACAGCCTTCAATCATCTGAAGCATAACATATAAGAAGCATCAATAATGACTATAGCAAGTTAGGATCTTACCATTCACTGGACATCAAAATCAAGAGCACATTTATCCAAAACTAGTGGGGGTTCGTGGTAGATGAACTCAAATGAAAGGTACAAAGAGATTGAATATATATATATATATATATATATATATATATATATATATATATATATAGGGATAGGATCTTTTGACACCGGTGTCAAACTTTGAGATTTGACACCAAATTCGCCAATCGACGGTTATCATTTCCGCCAATCAAACTTATTAATTAATTATTAATTCCCAATAAATGATAACCGTTGATTGGTGGAAATCAACGATTAGGATTTGGTCTCAAATTTCAAAGTTTGATACCGGTGTCAAAGGATCCTATATATATATATATACGGGGAGGGTTATATTTACAAACTTTTTGTTTACAAACTACATTATGTACTCCCGGTAAAAAAAGTTTGTAAATATAACCCTCCCCGTATATATTTATATATAAAGCAGGAAATAATTAAAAGGAAAAGTATTTTAAAATAAACTAAAGATAGAGAGAGATATAGGAGGACAAAAAAGAATGAGAAAGTAAGAAATAAAAAAATAAAAATAAATAAGAGAAAAATATGGGAAAGGGGAAAAGAAATTAAAGAAAAGAAGGAAAAAAGAGAGAGAGAGAGAGAGAGAGAAAGAGGGAGATGAAGAGAAAAATGACTTAAAAAGGACCATATAGAACATAGGAATAACAACGGATAAAACCCTCTGTAACATCCCGAGCGCTGACGAGGGCGGGGAGTGATCGCCGGTGGAAAGAGGCACGGACAAGGAGCGGCTCCTGACAGGCTTCCAGCGGGGGGTTACATGCATGGATGAATCGAATCGACACCCGAAAGAGAGGGATTCCAAAGACTGTACAAATGTGACACTGCACAGTTTGAAATAGCTTATAAGAATTAATTGGAACTACCTATACTAACAAGATGCATCTTCTTCTTTTCGGTAGCCCAGATCGGAAGAACTCCACAGTTAAGCGTGCTTGACTTGGTGCAATTCTGGGATGGGTGACCTCCTGGGAAGTTTTCCTAGGAAGTGTGCGAGTGAGGAAAAAGCACACTGAAAAGTCTCGTGTTAGTATATGGGAATAGTCGTTGATTCTTGAAGCGGCCGGGCGTTACACCCTCCACCATGCTTATAATTTTTCTCTATTTCGTCCCAAGACACACCGTCCGTCAATCTTACCATTCACGGGAAATATACGATAATTTCATAACACTAATAAATGTAGCCAGAAACTCCATACCAAAATAGCATGCAATCAGAGAGTTGAAATTATTGGATTTGCTAGGAAATAAGATAATTAAACCCCGGTGTATAAGGTTTCCTGACTTGCAAGGGTAAAGATGAAGGTCAATTATACATAACCTTACCCTTAAATTTTTGCAAAGAGATTATTTCCCAGACTCGAACACGTGACTTTCCAATCACAAGGAGCAATCTTGCCGTTGCTCTAAGGCTAGCCCTCTAATCACCAAATTAAAAAGATTTTGAAATTGGGCATAGCTGATTTACAAAGAAAAATAACAGTTTAAATGCTACGCAGGAAGTTGGTTTACCAACGTTATGGACCTTGTTGAGGTTAAGTCAACTTCGAGTCAAGAAAAGTTTCATACAGCATATGGACACAAAAAAATAAAATAGATCAAAATTAAAAAAACTTGGTTTATCTAACACTTAAACTTCTCCAAAATTTTCTTAGCCAGAAATTATACACAAGAACTAAAACTTCTCCAAAAACTGGTTGGAATGTTGCATGGCCAAGGAAGAAGAATAAGAAGAGTTGAAGGAATAATCATCAACAAAAATTTCTTAGCAAGTAATTACACTGTGCTAAAACTTCTCAAAATTTATCAAGAACAGCATTGGGACGCTTCAAACCACAAAACTACGAAACCAAATAAATTAAACCCTGGGCTCGTGTGAATTGCAGCAATTATAAGTCACCATTGGAAAGATCATTGACATGAATAAAAGTCACCACTGGTATGACCGCTGATGAATTTTCGAAATGATCATCAGCATTACGAGAAGTCACTAGATGTATGATCTTCGTTAGTGACCAAAATGTCATCAGCAAGAGAAGTCACCAATAGTATGATCGACTGCTAAAATGATCATTTTCAGAAAGGGATGTTACCGTATCACTCTCACTATCCACTAGTGCCATGTTTTGCATAGGAAGAGCAAAAATAATACCAAAAAGGGAAGAGAAAAAAGATGAAGAATTAACAATAACCTAAAGACACTGGAATAACAAGCAAACACCCCAAAAAAAGGCCAAGAAAAAACTAGATCAGACCCGAAAATACAGCAGTAGAGCGGGCAGGACAAGCAAGGAAATGATGAGACCCAAAATGAAGCCAAATACCCTTTGGAGGGTCACAAACCAAGACAGCAGAGGCTGGATGTCATCGGGTTGGTCCCATCAAGACAAGATAACAGTTGAAAAGAGGACTTCACGCACTTTCACACCCGCAAAGAGGTAAACTCTTCAGATGTATTGAAGAGCACATCATGGCAGGTTGGAGCTCCAATGGCGACGCAATTTTACGACCTGGCTGATCTAGACACGTCAAAGTTGTGGCAACATCAGCAAGGTAAAAAGATGAGTGGATGAGGGTAGATCTGACACCCAGAGTTGTGAAAAAGAGAGAAAGAGGAGATAGAAAGTGATGCTGGTCTTGGTTTCAGAGGCCAGAATTTGCTCACTACCAATAGGAATAAAAGAATTATGGAGATAACAATGTTATTGTAGAGTTCCAAATTTTAGCAAAGATAACACCGCTCTGATACGATGTTGAAATTATACAGCTTTAGGTAGGGAAGGAGAAAGAGAGAGGGTTGAATATTCATAATGATAAAATTATATTGGTATTGATGTGAAGGATGTGATACAAAATACGAAACACTAACGCCTATTTATATTACTAATAAAATCCTTATCATTATTCAATAAGAGATCAAATCATGAAATATAATGAAACTTGGAAACCACTCCTACGAAAGTATCTAAGTTACCTCTTGCAGAATTAGTGCAAATGAGAATACATCCACTTTAGTGTCATATTCTTCTTGTTTGAAAACCTCTGGAGCTACATAGCGGCCTATGAACAAAATAAAACAAATTTCCCAGTTTCAGAAAATTAGTCCATGAGGCAGCATGTCAAAGTCCACCGCATGAAAAATATTAAAATATTTTCCTATTTTTTATGAATAAAGATAATATAGTATTTCAGATATTTGGATATTTCAAGTGTGCATTAATGACAGTTCTGAAGAAAAGCAGCACCTACAAGAAGTTTCTTGGCAAGTTAGAGGCCTAACTTCTTTAACTGCCAGCAACTTGCTAACCCCGAAGTCTGCAACTTTTAGGTGCCCGGAATCATCCCGCAATATATTACTGTTAGCTTACTCACAAGCAACATTGATAAAAAGTGCATACTGTATCAGACTATTAAACTAGACATGGACTTCACATAAAAGAAAAGAGGAAAAAAATAATTGATCAAAGAAACTTACGAAGGCTCAAGATCACGGTGAATAATGGGTGATGGCTTATTCTCATGCAAATAACCCACTCCCCTGCATAATGTCGAATAAAAAAATGGCATTCAGGAACATGTTTAGTATCCCTAAAGACAAATATAAAAGGAGCAGAGACATCATTAACCATTAATCAGAACCCAATAAATGTCTCCTCTAAACATGATTCACATTAAATGAATTTTGAGAAACTATGAGTTTAATAGGTAAAATAGATTTTTCTCCAGCTAGTATGAATCCATGAGAAATGCTAAAGCCATGACACTCCTAAAACAAAGTTCCATGCATGGCATGCAATTACAAAAATTCAGACAGGAAAACTGTTGAATAATTATGTATGAAGAAGGCATCTTTCAAAATTGTATTGAATAACTATGTGGTTGTTCATCAAACTAATAACCTGTTTCTCTGTGGTCATATAAAAAGTAGGGCTGACAATTGTGAGCCAAACCCATTTAGCCACCCATATCCAACTCTATAAGTTGGTCCCATCCATATGCACCCACTTGAGTTACAGCACAAATGGATTTGATCATTACATAGTCCAATTAAACATGGGTTTCAATGGATAAACCCTTAGAGATCCATTTACCTATTTAACTATGCAAAAAAAATTAACTACATTATAAACCTTTAGCTTCTTATATTTATTCACTTTATTTCAATTTCTAGCTTTCTTTATCTCTCCTATATAGGCAACACTAGCCACTAGGGCAAGAAATCTGAAGCTCTTTCTACACTCCAAAAACACATTTTCTCTCTCCTTTATCACAATCCCACCATTTTCCACTCAATCTTAGTCAAACTTGTGGGATGACAGTTCTCTATGCCGAGATAGGGAGGGATGAATGTAAGCAAACTTGAAGAGGATCTCATATCCCATCAAATGATCAGCTGAAAGCAGAGCTTACCCCACTATACTAGAATCATGTGATGTAAATAACCATTAGCAAAGTAAGCAATGGCACCTGAACAACCACTTCCAAAACTGAGTTCGACCCACATTGGATCCAGAACACACCACCTCATTATCAGCACCCAATATGTCCATTTTCTAATCATGAGACCTTTTCCTGCTCTATGATCTCCAAATTTCAATACAGTAATGTCAAGACAGAACTGGGACCCAATTTCGTTCTGTATACCAAGGTTCACTCCTTTAGATGATATATACATAGGCAAGTTGAGTCTCATCCTAACAAATGGGTCAAACGTAATCATTATACAAGAATCAAGATTCAAGCCATATCCAGCCATGGGGAAGATGTGTATCTTTAAGCATGTCATACAAGCTTCGAAAAGCTTTCCGTTAGTTGGCAATTGCCAAACACAACCTGCCTCTTTATCAAGGCCTGGAACCAGCGATGTAAAGTTTTTTTTTTTTTTTTTTTTGCCGGGGGGGGGGGGGGGGGGGGGGGGTGGGGGTTGGGGGGGGGGAATACATAGGAAGAGTTACAGGTATTACTACTTTAAACGGGTGGCTAATCAATATCCGATCCATTATAATCCAACTCAAAGCCAACTGAACCCATTTGTTTGCCAACCTTAACAAATGGTATCATAGACTGAAAGATGTAGCCAAAAAAAAAACAATGAAGTCATGACTTGCAAAACAGGGGTGAAGAAATTCTTATGCATAGTCTTACCCTTGCATTTTTGCAAAGAGATTGTTTCCTAGATTCACAAAGAAGCATTTTACCAATGTTTCAAGCTCACCCTCATAAGATGTAGGAATAAAAAAAAAACCACTCCCCATTAAACCCGACTAGCAAGTGTAGGATGGAGGAAATCCTTGTACGCAGCCTTACCCTTACATAATTGCAAAGAGACTGTTCCCTGGATTCGAACCCATGACCTTTCAGTCATGAAGGAACAATTTTTACCACTGCTCCGGTTCACCCCCTTATGTAGCAATATAAAAAAAATAATAATAATATTGGCACAATTATATTTTATCCCCATGTTTCTTTACAATTCGAACATTCATGCTATTCATATATTTTGTGCTTCATTGCATTCCCATAATTCAAAATTAGATACTTTCACCCAATCTCAGTTCTCATGCAAACATATAGGAGAAGGAAATCAAGATAAATAAGTTTGTACGCTCTTTTCTCTATATAACTAATAATAATAACTTGCAAGTATCAATCAAAATGAAATCACACAAATAAAATTGACCCCCCTCAGAAAAAAGACAGCTGATTTTGGGACACAATATTGCAAACAGAAAGGGCCGACCCAGTTCAAATACCCACTTCGTGAGTGTCTGGGGAAGGGAATACTCTAGGCAGCCTTTCCCCTACTTTTTGCAAAGAGGCTGATTCGAACCCGCGACCTAACACACCACGGCAAGCAAGCTTACCGCTGAGCCAAGCCGGCCCTTCAATGTTGCAAACATAAGAACAAAAAAAATCAACGCACGAGTGTCAAATACCTAGCAATATCAAGTGCAAATTTCACAGCTGTTGATGGTTTCAAAGCTCCTTTTCTATTCAAAAAATCACGAAGATCTCCCTGCACAACATGAGGAAATAAGACCAAGAAAGGAACATTTTCAATCAGATTAGTGTTAAACTTAATCAAACAAATATCCCAAGCAATATTCAAGAAACCATGTTCCACGCCATTATAGGACAAAAAACCTTGGGAAGATATTCTGTCACAATCATCATTGGACTACTCTGGGTCACAGCACCCAGAAACTGGACTACATTTGGATGCCGGATCTTCTGGAACAGAGCAAGCTCATCTCTGAAAGCCTTCCTGTGAAAAGTCAAGTATATTAATTATCATGAAAGTATATTGCAGAAAAGCTAAAACAATCTTTGCACAAGGTTTATGAGCAACTCACACTTTTTCCTCATCGGTAATCACATCCTCCCCAAGCTTTTTTACTGCAACCCGGGTCCCACGCCACAATGCACTACAGAAAGTCCCCTGCCAATAAAGGCAAGTTTATAAGATGCAAGAACCATTTACATGAAGAGGAATTGAAGATGACTAATGCATTTAAGTAAATATGTACACCCAAAACTTTTTCTGAGTGAATCTGCAAGCTGGATCTAGATACTCAAAAACAGTCAAATTCCTTAAGAAAGAGCGAGTTTCCCAAAAATCATGTTCTCAAGACATGGGCATAAACAAATTTATCACAAAACTTCATTATTGTATAGCTCAGCTTATTAACAAAATTTACAAAAATCATTAAGTAGAACTTAGTATGATCATTGAAAGGGAGAAAAAAAGGAAATCACACAAATTTATAAGTTTGTGCTACAAATCTAAACGGTTGAAAATAAAAAAGATATCAACATTAACATCACCTTTATCTCAAACTAATCAGGGTATAAGAGATGTGATTATAGAAAATCTTATTAGTTCCTCGAGGATTCTTCAGAGAAATCAGTAAGCAAGGAAAGAGAGAGAGGAAAGAGAGAACGAAAGAGAAGATGAGAGAGAATGAGTAATTCATATTATTCAATTAGGTCAGAAAACAGTACACACGTTCCCTTTATAGGACACCAAAGTTTGTTACAAGCATTACACGTCACCTTCAGCTTACCAACTAATATATTGGCTATTTACACAAATAACCCTGAGTACAGCTGTGACTATAAACACGGCTGTCCAATATACAATATAGCTACTCTAATATGCCCCCTCAAACTCAGGGTGGATGGAGATAACTATAGGAATCCACCACATTGAGTTTGTCCTCAAAACAGCAAACCGTGATGCAGATAAGCTCTTGGTGAGAGTGTCAGCCACTTGACAAGAGCTGGAACATGACAGACTTGTATTTCCTTAGCAAGAACACGTTCCCTGACAAAGAAAATATCGAGCTCCACATGCTTGGTTCTGGCATGAAGAACAGGATTATGAGACAGAGATACGGTGCTGAGATTATCACAGAGAATCAAGGGTGTACAAAACTGAACTTGGAGTTCGTGAAGAAGAGATTTAAGCCATAATACTTCTGTTGTGGCAAGTGCAAGGCTTCGATACTCAGCTTCAGTGCTGGATCTAGAAATAAGATTTTGCTTCTTAGATCACCAAGAAACTAAATTTGATCCAAAAAAGACACAAGCACCTGAAGTGGACCGTCGATCATCAGGGTCACTAGCCCAATCTGCATCACAAAAAGCTGTGACAGAGAACAAATGACTAGGATACAATGGTTGCAGCAGCATACCATGATGTAGTGTACCATTCAAATAACACAAAATCCTCTTGACAGCATCCCAATGTTCTTCAAGAGGTTGAGACATGAATTGGCAAGCTTTATTCACCGAGTAGCTGATTTCAGGTCTAGTGAGAGTGGCATATTGTAAGCCTCCCACAATAGACTGATAGAAAGAAGGATCAGAATAATAATTTGACCCATACTTGGAGAGCTTGCAGCCAGATTGAAGAGGAGTAGATATACCCTTTGCATCTGCCATATGAGCTTTGTGAAGTAACTCTTTTATATACTTTGATTGATAAAGTATTAAAGCTCCAGAAGGTGCTTTCTGCACCTCAATTCCAAGGAAAAAATTAAGTTCTCCAAGATCTTTGAGAGCAAATGTAGAATGTAGTTGTTGAATGAGAGACTGGATGAAGGATGAGTCACTACCAGTGATGATTATATCATCTACATAGACCAAGAGAAACACGCAGTGAGCTGTTTTCTTGTAGATAAACAGTGAGGGATCACACCTACTAGCAGTAAAGCCAAGATGAAGTAGAGAGGTTTTCAATTTGTTAAACCAAGCTCGAGGTGCTTGCTTTAGGCCATAAAGAGCCTTATGCAACCTGCAGACAAGAGACTTATTAGAAGATTCAAAGCCAGGAGGCTATTGCATATAAACTTCCTCATCAAGAGTGCCATTGAGGAAGGCATTATTAACATCTAGCTGTCTTAATGACCAGCCAAAGGTAATTGCAATGGTGAGAACAGTACGGCTTGTGATGGGTTTCACAACTGGAGAGAATGTCTCTGTGTAGTCAAAACCAGCTTGTTGGTGAAAACCTTTTGCCACCAACCTAGCCTTATATCTATTTAGAGAACCATCTGGATTTTCTTTTACTCGAAAGACCCACTTACGACCAATGGCAGTTCTGTTGGGAGGAAGAGGAACTAAAGACCAAGTGGAGTTGACATGAAGTGCATCAATTTCAATTTGCATAGCAGAGAACCAATTGGGATTGGCCAAGGCTTGTTTGATTGTGCTAGGCTCAAGAGAAGTAGAAAAAATTTGAGGCAGGCAAGCTGTTTTGGAACAAGTAATGATGGGATGAGTTGGTGAGTTTGTAAGGGAACCTGAGGGAATATATTCTACACCAAAACTGGAAGGAGAAGAAGAAGAAGAAGTTGGACTAAAGGAAATAGAAACAGAAGAACCTGAATTTGAGGTGACAGCAGGTGAGACTGACCTAAAAGCACAGCTGTGGCTGGAATGTGATGTGTTTGGAGAAGAAACTGGACTTGAACTCGAAGAGGATGATGCTGGTTGGTCTGAGTTGCAGGCAGGTGTCGAGGAAGTGCTGCTAGATGCTTGGGAACTTGGACTAGTGGCACATGGCAGTGATGAGGAATGTTCAGTAGAAGTAAACTGTGTTGGTGATGTCACCAAAGGAATGAGATTAGATACAGATGGAGAGGAGTCATGTGCTGGAGTGGTAGAGGGTAAATCAAACCAAATAGGATAGGGAAACTTTGTTTCATTAAAGAGCACATCTTTTGAGATAAAAAGTCTACTTGAAGAGTTGAGACATTTATAGCCTTTATGTGTGGGAGAGTAACCAAGAAAAAGACATTCACTACTTATAAACTCTAACTTGTGACTATTGTATGGGCGTAGGAAAGGGAAACAAGCACACCCAAAGACTTTGAAGGATTTCTAGTCAGGAACTGTGTTATGCAGTTTGATGAAAGGAACCTCAAAGTTTAGTGCAGCAGTGGGTAAACAGTTGATGAGATAAACAGCAGAGATGAAGGCATGATCCCAAAATTTTATAGGTAAAGATGCATGGGCAAAGAGGGTGAGACCAGTCTCAACTATGTGACGATGTTTTCTCTCAACTACACCATTTTGATGATGAGTGTGAGGACAAGTAATCCTATGTATTATACCAAGATCCTTAAGTTTCTGATGAAAAGGCCTAAATTCCCCACCCCAATCAGTTTGAAGGGCTTTAATGGATGATTGAAAATAATTTGACAGAAGTGTTTGAAATTGATTGAAAACAGTTAAGGCTTCGGACTTCTGTTTAAGGGGATAGATCCAAGTATATCGAGAGTGAGCATCTACAAAGGATATGTAGTAGGTGAAACCCATTGTAGATTTAACAGGGGCTGGACCCCATAGATCACTGAACACAAGATCAAAAGTTTTTGGATACACTTTGGTGGATGGTGCAGAATGCAAATGATGTATCTTTCCCCAACAACAAGCTGAACAAAAGGAAATATCTGTTTTATTTGGAATGGAAATGTTACAAGATTTTACAACATAATTGAGGGCCTCAGTGTGAGGGTGTCCCAATCTACAATGCCAAAGTGAGTACATATAGTTTGATCCTACAGACTTTACAGAAACTAGCTTCATTGGTTGTGCATTGTGTGAGTACATTAGTGGGTAAGGTGCTTGAAGAAACTGAGCTACTACACATAGTCTTAGGACTACAGGAGACAAAATTGAAAACAGGAGTAGGTGAGCACTGTTGACTTGATTGCTTATCAGAATTCAAGGAAATATTGACTCCTTGAAAGCGGTACAGGCCATCTGTTCCCAAAGCACCATTCAGCAACACTTCATGGGATACCTGAGATTTCACACAGCAAGTAGAGGGGTGAAACTCAAAATAGACACCATTACAGAGGGAACAAGAAGTAAGTTATTGAGGTGTAAATGAGTGTGTGGTTTGAGAGGAGAGGGAAAAGAAGAGTGACCAGCAGCATTCACTTCCAAACCTTGGCCATTCCCTATGTAAACTTGGTCTGCACCTGACAATTGTGTGCTTTGGAGCAAAATCTGAGGATTAGCAATTACATGGTGAGAAGCACCTGAGTCAGGATACCACTCAATGGTTTGAACATTCGAAGGAGTTGGTAGAAGTCCTTGACCCCGAGCAACATTGCATTGCTGTTGAGTGGCTTGTTGAGGTTGATTTGTGGTCAACAGAGCTTGAGGTTGGTTTGATGCAGCAGTTCTGTTGTACTGATAGGATCTCTGAAATGAAGATTGTGTTGATGGGAAGTAATGAGGAGCATCAAGTGGAGAGAACTCAGGTATAAAGTTTTCATCAAACCTATACCAACAGCTCTGAACTCCATGTCCAAACTTATAGCAAAGTTGACACTGGACATTGTTACGTCCACGACCTCTTCCTCCTCTATTGCTTCGAGCATAAAACCTTCCTATGCCTCTTTCACTATTTGAAGCATAAGACCTTTGACTGTACATGTTCTGATTCTGGTTAGCTTGTATAGCAGCAAGTGGAGGTCTTGTAGGTGTTAACTCAGACCTAGAGACTTCCTTTTGATCAGTAGGAGATTTTTGAACTACATTCACAGACATTGATTCTGATAGAAGAGTTTCATTCTGCCTTGCAAGCATCATTTCGTAAGAAATGAGTTCAACTCGCAAATCACTGAGTGAATATTGATTTTCACGAGCTCTAACAGAGGTTACAAATGCATTGAAATCAGGAGGAAGACCAGCTAATATTAACTCAGTTTGTTCTTCTACAAAAATAGGACTTTTAACAGCTTTCAGCTCATCACAGATGGATTTTACACGTCTAAGATACTCAGCTATAGATCTCCCACCTTTCTTGATGGTACGAAGTTCAAATCTGAGCTGATGAGTCTTAGATCTCATCATTCCTTGAAAGAACTTATGGATCTGCTCCCAAGCTTCGTATGCATGGCTAACACCAAGGATCTCATTCAAGACTTCTTCTGAAACAGTAGAAAGGATCCACGATAGGAGCATCTGATCTTGACAAAGCCATTCAGTATACAGAGGATTAATGTCTCCTTCAACACGAGCTTGCTCAGATTCATACTGAAGAGGTATTTTAGGGTTTACAAGAAAGTGATGAAGTTGGTGAGAAGTGATTACCGGCTCTACAACTTGATTCCAGAGGAGAAAGTTACTCTCTGTTAGCTTAACGGAAATTTGATGAGTGAACAGCAACGGAGAAGATGATCGATTTTCTGTTGATCCATTTCTAGCGGTGGTTCCGGTGGCTGAAGCCGACGGAGAACGTGCTTGCGAAGCGGAAGACATCGAGTGAGACGATTTGTATCAGGCCCTCAGAAAGAGAGCTCTGATACCATCATAGAAATCAGTGAGCAAGGAAAGAGAGAGAGGAAAGAGAGAATGAGTAATTCATATTATTCAATTAGGTCAGAAAACAGTACACGCGTTCCCTTTATAGGACACCAAAGTTTGTTACAAGCATTACACGTCACCTTCAGCTTACCAACTAATATATTGGCTATTTACACAAATAACCCTGAGTACAGCTGTGACTATAAACACAGTTGTCCAATATACAATATAGCTACTCTAATAATTCTGAAATAAAATAATCCGAAGACAGACCAAATTGACTATAAGAATGAAAAATAATAAATCATAAAATCGTGGTTACCTTTGATAACTCCTCACTGTTGGTAAAATCAAGTTCTTTAGGATTGATTTCATATTCTGGGACTTCACGTGCATGATTAACATGCATAGGGGCCATCTGAAACAGTATAATCACACACATTGGCAACCACAAGCAGAATACAAAAGTCGAAACCGATATGCCAAGACAAATAAGTGCAACAACTTCGTAATTTTACAATCCTCCATACATACCAGAGGCTTTGCTCCATGCTTCTCCAATAGTTTGATCACATCATTGTTTTTATAATATATAGCATCTGCAAGTGGCTGTTTAAGAGACATAAGATTAATAATCAGCCCAGTAATTAAATATCTAATAGTACTAATTTATTTTCAAATGCAGCCCATACAGAAAAACTCTGAAACTCAGGCCTTAACAGTAAGAGATGTGCATACAATTGCCTCTGGCTCAATCTAAAATGCAATCATTTATTCAGACATTATGATATACAGAATGAATCCATACTACAAGAATCAAGATAAAGCATTTGACTAGTCAAGCAATATAAAAATCAAAGTTGGTAATGATAACAATAAACTGTGTCAAAGTATCAAAACCCCAATCAATTAGGCTATTAAACCAAATCAGTTACAGAGAAGTGTAGTTACCGTGCTCCCCCATCGATCTTTAGGATCAACCTCAGCACCTTTCTCGAGCAACAAAGCAACAACATCAGTTAAGCCCTGACACGCTGCAATATGAAGAGCCGTGCGGTCATCAATATCCCTGAAATTCACACTCACACCCAACTCCAACACCTCGCGGATACCATCTACATCGCCTTCGTTGGCCGAATACATAAGCCTCACTCCTGGATCAACAACATCTCCATCCTTTTGGAGCTCTTGATCTTCACCATGGCGTTCTGGGGCCAGCGATGACTGCTTCCCAAGCTTAAACCTTGCAGGGTTCTTCGATTCCATGGCCAAAAACACTACACAAAGTGTAGATCGGCTGCGTAAACAAAAGATGGGATTTTGAAGATTTGGGTGTGGATAATTCTACACAAAGAGAAATGGGGAAAGCTTGTTTTGACTCTTTCTTTTCTTTTTCTTTTTTTTGAAGTTTTCCAAGTCTCGACCCACTTGTGATCAACGTTGAACTTTTATTTAACGTTTGACATGTTTGAACTTTGGAGAATGAGGATTGAGGAGGAAGCGATGAGTGTTACGCGTTGATTTAAGCGCGTGACGCGTATGCTGCAATGCCAGCGCAAGGGGAAGGAAGATATGCATACATTGCGCAGAGTAAGCGACAGTTGACTAACGTGCGCTGCTGCGGCTGCGGATTCTATTGCCGACGTTGTTCTTTGTAGATTTAAGTTGATCCTAACCGTTGCTTTTGTGAAACACGTAGTGGGATGGAATGGACGGTTGTGGATATACGCCTTTTTCTTAACACATTTTTAATATTTTTAAGGAAAAAATATTTCTCATTTTAAATGACACAATTTTGTGTCATTTATAATGAAATTACGTTATTTTGGTGTAATTTTACATTCTCTATCTTCCATTTTTTTATTTCTAATTTTATAAATTAAAAAAATGACAAAACACACTAAAACGACATAGTTTCATTAAAAATGACACAAAGTTGTGTCATTTAAAATGACAAACACTAAATTCTATTTTTAAACACTTTTTTATTTATTTTTTAAGGGCTCCGTGTTTGTCATTTTAAATGACATAAGTTATGTCATTTTAGGAAAGAGATAGACAAATCATGTGAGAGAGAAAGTGAATGGTTTTTTTTTTAATTTAAAATTTAAATAAAAAATTTATTTTGTGTCTATCTCTCTCTTAAAATGACATAACTTTATATCATTTAAAATGACAAACATTTTTCTCTTTTTTTAAACACTTATTTTATTATTAAATAAAACTATAACCTTACTGCATTTGGATCCTCTTATATAAAAAATTGATCATAAGATTAATGTTATTTGATCATAACCACTCATTAATGATGACATAAGAGAAAAAATATATAATTTTTAATAACTACTTTTTAACGTGAGAGGATCTAAGAGGATAAGGCCTTATAGTATAAGACCTGATTAAATTTTAATACTATCCAGCGTTTGGTATGATATTGTATAAGATAATATCCTCCAATATTTTAAAAATTAATATATTAAAAAAATATTTTAATATGTAAATATTGAAATGATATATTAGGTCTTGGGAATTGATGTAAGCAATATTAATACATCAATCATTATCAGGCCTAATCCACCACTCCTAATCCGGATTAAGTTATACATCATTTTGATGTATAAAAGGGTCATAATGTATAAACTTATACTATACGATGGTCACTCCAAATAATTAAAAATGTCATAACATACAGTATAAACTTATATTATCATACGTTTTAGATCACATCGGGCCTTATTCTTCTATCAATGGAAATGGATGATTCAGTGAAATGTGTACAAAAAAAATTATTTAGTGAAATTTAAATAAAACTTCATACAATAATAAAAAAAAATTGAACGCAGTAGCATTTCGCTTTTTTTTTGGTTTGAGGAAAAAAATAAAATAAAGAAAAATAGAGAATTGACAACTACTTTAAATGGAATTGATGATACCACAACAAGAATTACAACGGTGGGGCCTATTGTCGTTGAGAATTGACAACTACTTTAAATGGAATTGATGATATCCACAATAAAATATTGCGATATTTTTAAGTCATTTTTAGTAGAGGAGGTTTTTTTTAATAATTTTTTTTTTAGAAAATATGGTGGAAAATTTTTTTCTTAATTAAGTTACGAGAAGATATTTGATAGGTCCAAAAAAATTTCGAAAAATGTTAGGTTAATTTTACTTACGCAATAAGAAAATAAAAAATACCTTGTATCAAATAATATTTTCATTTAGAAATATATTGTGTAAAATGGAATGATGGTTTGAAAAAATTTACTGCATCCCACTGTCTCATGATTTCAACAAAAAACTCTCGTACCAAACAATCGCTTAAAGTAGTTACAAAGAAAGCTAATGTATCAATTATACTACGGTAAACAATTAAAAAAAATTAAGTGATTAAAAACAAAGAAACATAAGGAGATAAGTGATGAAAGATTAAAAGAGCCGATAAAATGAGTCTAACCCAATGAGTTGGCCCGAATAAGTAATAACCTGTTATGCATGACGGATTGGGTTACGACATACAGCCCGCCAACCTGTTTAACCCACCGTCCATAAGTGCAGGTCAAAGCAGATTGATAATATTTAATAGTAATTATAATTATAATATTTATTAATAGATTTTAATGTTTCAATATTCTATTATTAATTCATTATATTATTGATAATATTTTTTCAGATTCACTATTCATCCTTTCAAAATTTGAAAAAAAACAGGAAGTGAAAGTATAAGGGCCTGTTTGAATTTGGTTTTTTAAAAATAACTTTTTTATTTAAAAAAAACTTATTTAATAAGGCCTGTTTTGTAAAAATTGTTCTAAAAATTATAACTATTTTTTTAATTTTTAGAATCAAATTTAGAGAATATGTCAATTTTTTTGTATATTTTTACTTTTAACTTTCAAAACAAAAAAACACCAAAATATTTTTTTTAACTATTTTACATAATAATTTTAATAAAAAAATAGAATACAATCAAACTATCCTAAGTAATTTAAACAAACAAACAAAAAATTCAATATGGAAGGAAAGAAAAAAGAGATAATTCTGAGAGCGGGAAAATTATATCAGCAGAGACGGAAACAATAATGATACATTCTAAAACGAGGATCATAAAAAATAAAAAAAAATAAAAAAACAGGATAAGAATTGATAACTTTTTTCTTTTCAACATAAATCACATGACTATTATTTTTTTTATTTCTTTAAATAATTGGACCTTTTTCTTTTCAGTTGGTAGAGGACTATGTTTGGATCATCTTATTTTTAAGCTAAAAATTATTTATAAGCTAAAGTTAAAAAAAAAAAAACTTAAAAAAATAAACTAAAAGCTGTTTAGTAATTACATAAAAATTTTAGCTTATAAATTACTTAAAAGCACATGTTTAAGAAAATTATCTCTCTCTATCTTTATAACTTTACATTTAAAAAAAAATACAATTCAAGAAAAATAAATAAGAGCTTTAAAAAAAGCTCCTAGGAGGAGCTTTTAGTTTTCAGTTTTTCTCTTCATTATTAAAAAAAACTTTTTATTATAAGAGTTTTTTTCAAAATCTATTTGGTCTAGCTTATACTTATAAGTAGTTTCTAATTCAGAAATAAAAAGGATCCGAACAAGCAAAAAAGGTTATGCACTGTAAAAATGATAATTTTATCACTTTAAATGTATATAAATTTATATTTTATATAACTTTATAGATGTATGATTTTTGGGGAACTATAAGTTTGAATTATATTAGTACTTTGACGTTTGGAATCGGAGGTGTATGAATACACCAAAGAACCTTAAACTATTATAACTTGTGAAATGAACTCACCTTCGTGCGAATTAAAAATTATGATTCCGGGACTGTTCACATTTTATATTTTTAACCTCTTTGGTAGACAAAAAGTAAAACAAAACATAAAAGGTACTTTAATTTTTTATTTATATTTATTGAATTTTTAACATTTTTTTTGTTACACAAGGAATTTTTAACTTTTTTTATGTATTCATATTGATTTAAACCCTTGAATTTCATCGACTTCCCCTGAATTTCAAAAAGCAACGGATGGTGATAACACATTCATGGATCGTCTAATATTGTTGATTAAATTTCATTACAGGAAGCTATATTATTGATTAAATTTCATCGACTAATAGACATGCTCATGGATCGTGAGGTACAGTTCATCTGATTCGTCTATGCAAAATTCTTGAAAACCTTGGAATTTAAAAAAAAATTGCTTGAATTGATTAATATTTTTACAAGTTGTAGTTATTAATATTTTTACAAGTTGTAGTTATTAATATTGTTTATGTTTTTACCAAAAAATAAATAATTTTGTCTATGTATAATTTTTTTTTTGGTAATCATCTATGTATAAATTTATTAATTTATATTTATACAACTAGTATTTTTTCATTTAATAAATATTATAAACCTTTACCTGTTTACAAATTTACTAATTTATATTTTTATAATTTATATTCTTCATGCTATAATTTTATTATCTTATCTATGTGTATGCATATTTATCAATTTATATTGCACAATTTATATCTTACTTGTTATTATTATTATTAAGTTTTGATACACTTCAATATTTGATCATCAACTTATAGTCATTATTGATATCATCAAAACTTTTTTAAAATTCTTATAGCACTCTAATACGATTTTGAGGTAATATATTGTTTAAATTAACCGTAATAGCTAAAGGTAAAGTTTTAAAAATAAGAATAATTATAGTAGGATAGAAAACAAATTTGAGGTAGGAATTGGCATGACAACTTAATAAAATTCAACGTACATGCATAATGTAATATATACACTTGAAGTGAAAATATAATAATTTCTATTAATCCAATTGAAATACTTACGGTGTGCATGACAACCATTTTGTTTCCTGACACTATTTCTAAAAATAAACAATTTTTTTTATTTATGTACATTGGAATAATTTCTGAGAAGAAAAAAAATGTGTTTGATAACATGTTTTATTTCTATTCCTAGAATGAGAATGACATAATAAAAAATAAGATTTTATAAGAGTTATGTTGTATGAAAAATGATTGTGTTATGTTATAGAGATTCGTTTTGCGTGCCAATTTTTTTTTTTTTATTTTGCTGCGGGCCCCACAAAATATTGTGTGTGTAGGAGATTTTTTGTGATCATGTTAAATAATGATAAATGATAAACCCTAAAAAATAATTCCTATTAAGCATAAAAAAATTTCGGATCATCATTTTCCTTTCCATGGTGTGGCTGTGGTAACAGCGGCGGTGGTGTGATGGTGGTAATGGTGGCGATGGCGACGGTGGCGACAGCGACGACGACAACGGTGGTAGTGGCGTCGATGGTGGTGGTGGTGATGATGGCATTGCGGTGGTGGTGACGACAGTGGTTGTGACGATCGTGGTGGTGGTTGGTGCTGGTGGTTGTAGTGGTGTGTGGTTGTGATGGCATGGTGATGGTAGTGGTGGTGATGATGATGATAGTAGCTGCGTCAATGGTAATTGTGGTTGGTGGTCGAAGTAGTGTGTTGATGGCGATGATGGCATGGTGGGTGGCAATGACGTCAGCGGCTGCGATGATAGTGGCGATGGTGGTGGTGACGGTGGCATGGTAGTGGCGATGGGTGGAGGTCGTGGTGATGGTGGCGACAATGACAACGATGATGGTGGCGGTGGTCGTAACAGGATGGTGGTGGTGGTAGTGATAATTGAGAGACAAGTGTTTTTCATTTTGTACCTGGGAACAAAAAGATAGAGATTTCTTGATTCTTTTTTTGCTCTTTTACACAAAAATTAAACTGGTTCATCTCGAGAACAAAAAAAATAAATCGATTTTATCAAATGAATTTTTTATTCATTTTTGTTCCGGGAACAAAAATTTAAAAAAAAAAAACTCATTGCGAAAAGATTCTTATGCACACTTTTAGTGACTCTCGTAATTATAAAAAACAATATAAATTCATTAAGTTGCATTGGTCAAAACTAAAAAAGGTAAAAAATTGAAACTTTTTAATTGAATTAATCAAAATTCAAAAGTCAATGGGGGAAAAATAGATTGTTCATTAATAATAAAAGAGGATTTAGTATTTTTCCCAACAATAGTCAACACTTGAATTTTTCCCCCCTACATGGTTAATATTTTATCATTAAAATTAATGATAATTATTACTATAAATTTGATGCATAGCATAGCTTCATATCCTAATAAGAGATAAGAAAACCGTGGTGAGTAAAAATCCCTATTAGAGAGCATATTAGCTGCAGCAAAAAACATTGAGAAAGAATGGCGAATGCTTCAATTAAGTTGGCCCTCTTTATGTTCTTGCTTTTTCTTGCATATGGTATTTATCTTCCCTTCTATTTGTGCCTTGGTTAGAAATGCGTAGAACCAACTACAAAATGGGAGTTAATATAAGAACACATATAGAAGAAATTACTTTAAATGTTTGCACAACAAATAAATAACTGGATGTGAAAATATGTTATGTTTGAATTGAATATTAGAAGTCGTAGTAAAACGGCCTTTTGACCTTTGTAATGTTCCATTTATAATGTATGACCTGAATGATGTGTGGGTCAAAAGTTTTGCCAAAATAATGCATAACAACGCGGTTGGTAAGGGAACGCTTTAGGACGTGATAGGTAGCATACCGCGTTCTTCACAATCTTCTGGCATGGTTCTCCGTGCAACCAAGACGTGATATGTCAGCTACCACGTCCAGTACAAATTTTTGCGCGCTCACCGGACGTGATCCTGTACATGCCGCGTCCAGTACAAATTTTTGCGCGCTCACCGGACGTGATCCTGTACATGCCGCGTCAGGAGGCGGCTGCACATCAGTCACGTTCGAAGCTGTCACTTCCCTGCTCAATGGTCACTTCAGCATGCATCAGACGCGGCATTCAATCAACCATGTTCCGGTTAGTCATTTCAAAACTAACGTGATTCTGGTTCAAACGCGTCCCACTAGCCAATCAGAATCATCCATGTATCGCGTTTTCAATTTCTCCCACCTGCGGCCAGGCCTATAAATTCTTATAGTCCGGTTCCCATATCATCAGTTTGTCTCTGCATTTTTCACTCAGTGTTAAGCTTTTGGTTTGTGTCTTTGTTCCATACTGCTGTTTGTTCTTTTATGGAAAAAAGAATTATTGTGGTGTTTGTTCTTTTATGGAAAAAAATTATTGTGGTGTTTGTTCTTTTATGGAAAAAAAATATTATAGTGTGTGTTCTTTTAAGGAAAAAAAAATATTATGGTGTGTGTTCTTTTATGGAAAAAAAAAATATTATGGTGTGTGTTCTTTTATGGAAAAAAAAATGTTGAGCTATTCGTTCTTTTTATGTTTTTTTTTAAGATACATTACGTTGCTTAGTTGAGGTGTTTATTCTTATATGAAAAAAAATTGTTGAATGTCATATTATGTTCGTAGGTAGTTATTCTTCTTTTTCTACCTTATTTCATGAATGTTTTATGCTTTAGTATTTATTTTCAACTAAATTTTTTGTAATATTTCTTTTATCTTTGGTGTTTCTAATATTAAATTTTTTGTACCTTATTATGTTCGTAGTTTCTAATATTAAATTTTTTGTATTTATTTCTTTTATGGAAATTCTTGCAGGAACAATGAGTTCAAATTTACAAACAGTTCGTGCACTTATATATTATAATGGTAGAAAGGTTATGGGTCGTCGTGGTGTAACATTTGAAGGTGAAAAACGACCAATGCGCATTACACGCGGTACTACATTTGCGCAGTTGAAAGCGAACATTCATCAGAAATTGGGATTACAAGGGAATCAACGTATTTCTGAAGTCACCGTAAGAGCTCTTGCTGGTACTTTTGAATACACAGCGATATCAATTACAGATGATGATGATGTTGATATTATATTAGACATATTTATGGAACAAGCTGACACAAGTTCTGATCATACAAATGGTAGAAAGTTTGTGGAGATATATGTAAATTTTGAAAATACCAATGATTTGTCACTACTGCAAAGGTCGCTTGATCTGAATACAACACCAGTCATTGATCATTTAAACATAAATGCATCATCATCTGCACTTCCAGTAGCACCCAACAATGCGTTATTTGATGATGAAGACATACCAACATATGACCGTAATGACGATGACGAAGAAGAAGAAGATGAGGATGCGTGCTTGGCAGCCGACATTAATGACGATGACTCAGGTAGCGAAGATGACGACCATCATAATCCATCTGATATACCTGTAGGAGGGTTTCAAAACAACGTCAATGAATCCACATCAACGGGTATCGTTGGGTATGCAAATGTGGTTCAAGGTTAGTTGACAAGTGATTTATTTTAAAAAAATTACAATCTACATTATCTACTTCAATTAACGATTTAGTTGTATGTATGTTATGTAGGTGACAATGTAACTCCCAATGTAGGTCCTAATGTGACGCCGTTTTGGAATGGAATATCACATTACTCATACATCAATTTTGAGTATCCAAATGAAGATCGAGAATACAACGAGAGGGAGTATCATAGTGCATGGGCCATTGGGGATGAGTTGTTTGTTAAACAAGAATTTGAATCTAAGGAATTAGTGCAGATGGCGGTGAAGTCATATTGTATGAAAGTTAATAAGGAAGCTATTGTTGTTGAGAGCACGACTATGAAGCTAGTATTGAGGTGCAGGAACCATGGGTCAGGGTGTCCATGGCGAATGAGGGCAATGAAACCAAAAAATGGATTAATGTGGGTTGTGAGTAGATGGGAGGGACCTCACAATTGTGTCACTTGTAATCTGTCCCAAGATCACAGACAACTTGATTCCGCCTTTATTTCTTCAACTATATTAGGTGAGTGTTTATTTCCAATTATGTTCATATTTCTCATTTTTAATATCCACTTCATTAAGCTAATAAGTTTATGTACATATATTGTTTTGGCAGAGATGGTGAAGGAAGAACCTCATGTATCAATCGGTTTGATACAAGAAAGAATCCAAAACAATTATGGATACTCTATTTCATACAGGAAGGCTTGGAAGGCTAAACAAAAAGCCATGGCAAAAATATATGGCGATTGGGACCAGTCTTATGCTTATTTGCCCAAATGGTTGAATTACATGTTGACATTTTCTGAGGGTTCTGTTTACCACATTCAAACAAATGATTACGTGGTCAATCACCGTGTTGTGACTGGTTCGCGAGTTTTCCATAGAATCTTCTGGACTATGAGGAGTTGAGGAGTTGACTATGAGGATTGCCTTGGTGCGTCACCCAATGTCCGTAATGTCGATCTATGAAGGACATTCGCAAATAACTACCCTCAATCTCATGTGGCTGAGGTTGGAATCCTAGCATTTCATGTATAACATTTTCCCAGTTCGCGGAAGTCGGTCCAATCAATGGTTCTCCGTCTGATGACAAACCAAGAATAGCAGCAACATCTTGAAGTGTTATCGTCGCCTCGCCTTGTGGCATGTGAAATGTGTGTGTTTCAGGCCGCCAACGCTCGACTAGAGCACTAATGAGTGCATGATCGATCTGCAAGACATTATACAACGATAAAAGTAGTCAGTTAACTCTGATAAGGAAAAGCACGTAATTAATCTCACTTTTAAATAACTAACCGGCATATGACGCATGCGTGCGACATGATAAAAACCTGCACGCCTAAGGTGCTGCTCCACTGGCTCCGGAATGTTATCTGGATCATGCGGATCTGCCTCAGACCCTTGCGTTGCTCTACGAACTTTCAGAACCCTCTTCAATCCCGAGTTCCATACAGCTTGTGACACATGTGTTTCTTGCACATCAATTCTCAACACACTATATTCTTCGGGGCCCGGATTAATCACCTCACGTGCCATAGACCTGTGTTATGCAAGTTTTATTATATAACAAATTTTATATAGCACTAATATTTATAAAATAATTAATATAATAATAACAATTTTATACAGTAATACTAATAAGTATTAGAAAATTATCAACAATAAATAGTACCTTTAATAATTATGCATAAAATATAAGACTAATAACCATAACATAATAATAATAATAATAATAATAATTTTAACAAATTGCAGAATTTAAATATAGCATATTTAACAACTTTAATACAGTAATTATTGCAATAACAGTTAAATTTTATTCAATAAACAATGAAACAATAATCATAAAATTACTAATAAATTCTAAAAACTAAAAATACTCCCCTAACATTTGTAGCAAAAAAAAAATAGGACCTTTACGAAACATTACAATTACGCATAAAATATAACATTACTACCATAAAATATTAATATATCAATTTACCAAATTTCATAAAATAATTAATATAATAATAATAGCCTTTATGCGATCGAATATAAAACATAAATACTAATAAGGCTAATAACAATAAAATATTAATAATAATAATAATATAATATTTTTAACAAATTTAACAATATAAATATAGCGTATTTAGAAACTTTTATGAAGAATTATTACAATAATAATAAAATTTTATGCAATTAAATATAAATCAGTAATACAAATTTCATAGTAAATTATTAAAACTAAATATACTAATGATGCAGTGCTTAAAGAACATAAATATAAACAACTAAAATACAATTATGCAGTGTTTAAACAACTAAAATATAAACACCTAAAATATAAACTACTACTCACTTGAACAAATAGAACAGCAAGCAGAAGCTTCTCCACGCCTGGAATGGAACCGCGACACTGAAGCTGCCGGAAATGGGGGGGATAAGTAGTGGTCCATGGTGGCTGGACGCGGCACCTGCAGGATCACTTTGAGGACGCGGTAGGTGCAGAATCACGTTCAGAACATGGCACCTGCAGGATCACGTTTGGTGCAGGAGATGGTGGTCCCCCATTGGCTGACGGAACGCGGCTGCACAGGGAACGCGTCAGAGGTCTCCTGACACGACTGGGACGCGGTCTTCTACATATCACGTTCAGTTCAAATCACTTCCATCACATCCGCTTCAGTCCACACCAGTCTTCTGATTCGCGAGTTGCAAGGAACGCGTAACAAATGGTAACGCGTCTGGAAACGGTCACATGTCCACCGCGTCGTCTTGCATTATTCTGGCAATACATTCCATCGTGAGATCATTCAGGCCATACATTACATATAAAACACTATTATGGTCAAAAGGCCTACTAGGAGGTGGTCACTGTCAATTCGACAAAGATTGCATTGGAAAATGTGCCCCAAATTGCCGCGCGCAGTGTATATCTGGATATTGCTTTTGCAGTTGTACTTCTACAAAAGTGTATACATAACATTACTATCGGTGTCAATGCCTTGTCCTTGTCTCCTTGAACGGAGATTGCATTAAAATATAATAAAATTAAATAAATTATAATTCTTAATAATTTTGTATTTTGAACGTTCTCTTGTTATCATCGTCAGAACTCAGAAATCAGAATTATACCGCCGTCTCACTAAAAGCTTTTTTTTTTAAAAAAATAAAAAATAATTGCGTATAACAATGTTTAAATAAAATTGTTATTTTATAGAGTTTAATATCTTAAGCACCGTAAGTTTGAATTAAAAAATAATGAAAGCTTATCTATCTATGTATTATATGATGAAATTGTCTACATTATTTCTTAAATATTTAAATTATTATTTAACAAGTGTAAAATTAAATTAAAAATGAATATATTCCTAACATGCTTCCAAGAATCTTACATATATCAAATGATTTGAATAATAGAATACGTTATTCTACTTATTTTTTTTGTCTACATTTACCTATTACTTTTCAACATCATTAGATCGGAATCTCAAGAGGAAAGAAAAAGATAAAAATTATTTGAGATTCTGATCTAATGATATTTTAGAGTGGTAAACAAAAGTAAGTAGATAAAAAAGAGTTAAAATAATGTAACTATATATATATATATATATATAGGATCATTTGATATCGGTGTCAAATTTTAAAATTTGACATCAAATTCTAACATTTGATTTTTGCGAATCAATGACTATCATTTATAAACTTTAACATCGGTATCAAAGGATCATGTATATATGACACATCATCTAAGAGTTGTTAGATCAAAAAAGATCAATGGTGTCATATGCTTACAAAACAGAGTCGTTGATCTTTTTTGATCTAACGGCTCTCAGATGAGGTGTCAAATTTGAAATTTGACACCGATATTAAAGGATCCTACCATATATGGGATAGGATCAACTTATACCGATGTAAGAATAGTAAATCTTACACCAAATCTTAATCGTTGATTTCCGTGCATCCAATGGTTGAGATTTATTGGGAATTAAAATTTAATTAATGAGTGAGACCGAATAAATCTTAGTCGTTAGATCCGGAAAATCAATGGTTAAGATTTGGTGTAAGATTCTGCCTATATATATATATATGTATATATATATGAAAAAAAAATTCTACAGCCACTTTACATAAAGTTATATACAACTACCCAAAAACAACTTCGTTTTGATTAATGAAAGATGTTTATGTAATTTTAGGTGATTAATGAAGGGTGTTTCAGTAAAATGTATATGATAAAAAAAGTAAGCAAAATTACAGAAACACCCTTCTTTAATTCACCTAAAATTACATAAACACCCTTCATTAATCAAAACAACGTAATTTTTGGGTGGCTGTAGACAACCTTGTCTGAAGTGGCTGTAGAAATATTTACTCCTTTTTTTTTTTTAGAGATACATATTTACTCCTATATATATATATACGAGTAAACACCTCATCTGAGAACCATTAGATAAAAAAAGATCATCGACTCTGATTTGTAAACATGTGACACCATTGGTCTTTTTTGATATAATGACTCTCATATGAGGTGTCAAATTTGAAATTTGACACTAATATCATAAGATCCTATCTAATATATATTATATATATATATAATTTGAAATTTGACATCTCATCTGAGAGCGTTAGATCAAAAAAGATCAATGGTGTCACGTGCTTATAAATCAGAGTCGTTGATCTTTTTTGATCTAACGGTTCTCACATGATGTGTCAAATGATCCTAGAATACAATAGTCTGTGCTCATTAAGTTTTATTATTCAGGTAAAAGCGTTTATCATTTTGAATGACATAATTTGTATCTTTTCACTCTCACAAAGAGATTGGACCCATACCTTTATATATATTTTTCAACTCTCTCTTTTCTTGTATCTATCTCTTTCTCTCTCTTAAAATGACATAACTTTATATCTTTTAAAATGACACAAACTTTATCCCATTTTTTTAAAAAAGTCAAAAGCAAGCAATTAATACTGTTCTGCTGATGTATTCGAGATACTATCAATTGAATAAAAGATTAAATGAGCCATATTTCAAGAATACATTATAGTATAAACTACTAATTTCTTGTAATAACTTAAATTTTTGAATTAAATTAATTTTAAAGTGGTATCACTCTTAATTGTAAAAAAAAAATTAAATATTATAGAATTTTTTAGTATCGTTCACTTTTTAAGTCTAATGAATTTGATTCTCATCTTAACATATATTAATTTATAATTCCTCAGGTCTATATACGATATTAATATACTTATAATGTTTTTTGTATTATTTATATCCTTAATTTCAATATAATATAAGCATAATATTTTATTTTAAAAAATAAAGTACGTATTTAACATCCGTTATATTTGAGAATGTTAATATCCATATTTCTTGTGAAAGAGGATCGATGTAGTATTTTCTCAACATATGCCAACAGTTTGATTTATTTTTTTTTTAATCTTTTATATGATCAATATTTTATAAAAAGGGTGAACCGAAATAGTGGTGAAATTATTCTTTAACGACCGAAAAGTCATCATTTCGAATATCAGAAACATTTAGAATGGATAATATTTTATCATTAAAATGGATAATAATTGGGATAGTGACCAATGTATCACACATTGATCTTTTTTTACTAGTATGCTATGCAAATAGTAATATTTGTCAAAATGTCACATGTCCAAGTTCGTAGCGAACTGAAAATGCTAATATGGCCTATTTCTTGTAGTTCGCTACTGAATGTAGCAGATTAGGTGGCAATTAATACCCCTATATTATGACAAAAATTATACACATGACAGTATCACATAAGTTCGCTAGCTAAGAGTGATAGCAAATTAAATAAATATATGTATGACAGAGACAAATTCACTACACTAAATAACGAACTACATGCAACTTACATAATCTACTCAGCAGCAAAATAGCATGGGAAAGACAAAAGCAATATAATAGCATAATTTTTTAGTACAATAATAGCATAATTTTAGAAGCAATATAAAAGCACAGGAAAGACAAAAGAGAAAAACAGTATAATAGCATCATCTTTGTCAGTTTACTTAGCAACAACTCTGCAAAAACAATTTTATGTAAGGTGCTTTACAGGTTGCACATAATTTTAGAAGCAAATATTTTTACAGGTGGCATGTAGTTTGCGAATAACCAAATATTCAGTGTATCCCACCAATGAAAATATCACATGTCAGTTAATTTAATTTTTCTGTCAAAATTTTTCTCTCTTCTTTGATGTGTACTGCTCTCATTGATGAGATGCACTGAATCTTAATACAGCAATAGTATCAAAAATTTATTCGTAGTTTGCTACTTAGCATCGTGAATTTGTGCATATCAAACATATATTTCAATTGTTATTTTTATCTAGTTTGCTATGATCCCTAACGAACTTCTGTGATATTGCCACATGTCCAATTTTTGTCAGAGTAGAAAATTATTAATTGTCACGTTGTTTTTTATTGGGTGTAGCGAATTAGGTAACCATAAAAAATACCTCACATCAACAAGTTTGTATCCTTAGCTTCTTAGCCCGTAGTTAGTTTGTTATGATTTGTAGGAGATTTTGGATCAGCTTGTAGCTGCTGATTGTTTAGTTTGTTTTTTTGCTATAATTTGCTATTTTCTTATGGTTTCAAAGTCTTTATTCAAAGACTTCAGTTTCATCAATAAATTCAAGCCATTTAATTATAGGAAAATATTTTTTCATGTTACATGAGAATTTAATTCTCATGTTGTGATTTTTCGATTTGTGTGCAAAACTTTTCTTTACTTTTTCTTTTTTAATAAATGTAGGGCCCACCACTAATTGAGTCACAACATGAGAGTTGAATTCTCATGCAACATGAGAAAATCAAATCCCTTCAATTACATATCAATTTCTAATAAATTGGTCACTGTTTCTAATAACTGCAAGTATAAATCTGCTACATAACATAGCTTCTTATCCCAAACAGAGACGAAAATAACATTTAGACATACCTACAGCAAAAACATCAAGAAAGAATGGCGACTGCTTCATTTAAATTGGCCTTCTTTATGTTCTTATTTCTGGTTGCATCCGGTAATCCTTGTACTTTCTTGATTCTTCTTTCAGCATCTTGATTATGATTAGCTTCAATTATTTTTGAAAAAAAGCCTTTTGCTTATAAAATTTTATTTTTCTCTTTTTATATTATTTTATTTTCAGATTTTACATCACAAGCTGTTGCTATGAATTATGGCCATCAGTGCAAAGTCACCGGAGATTGTTATCAAACTGCATATTGTCGTGCACGGTGCTCTGAATCACATTGTCGTACATATTGCGGAACACACTGTATTCAAGGATTTTGCCGTTGCGGTTGTTCTACAATACTGCATACATAAAACACAGCAGTTGTTGGTGTCGGTGGCTGCTTGTTGAATAAAGATTGTATTATAATAAAACTAAATAAATAAAGTTTGATGCTAAATAGTTTCTAAAATAATAACAATTTTATACTTAGAGCTCTCTCATATTATCGTGATTTTTTTTTTTTGGTAAAACATATTAGGGAAAAATAAATCTTATGTTATAGGAGAATTCTAACCTCATATCATAGATACATCAAGTGTGGGTCTCACCTATTTAAAAAAACAAAAAACAAAAAAAATGAGTGGCACACCTTTTTATGGTGTGTGTAGAAAATGTTTGTTTTCTCATGCAACATGAGAAAAATAAACCCCAACATATTATCGTGATTTGTTCCACCTCTTGTTACAATCTTATATTATTTAATTATTTTACTTTTACGTAAAAAAAGAGAGGAGCGATATTCTCACTATCAAAATTTTGTACTACCAACTTACTACTATCTAATCATCATTGAATTAACATTTTCTTTCAAAAACTTTTTAACATTCTCTCTCTTTGATCCAATGATGATTAGATAAGTAATAAGTTAGTAGTAAAAAAATTTGATAATCAAAATATGCTCCTCTTACGTACTACGCTAATAAGTATGTATAACATGAAATTGTAACATTAAATATCTAAAAAACGATAGTTTGAATTAATATTTGAGAGTTTATCTATCTAAATACCTATCATATTATAAAACTGTCTTAAAAGAAAAAGTATTTATCAATATAAACTTAGGGGTTTATACTTCTTATGTCACATGAGATGAGAATTTTTGCAACACACACATACTTAAGTGGGTCCCATTAGAAAAAAGTAAATAAAAAAATTAAAAATATTGGCACGTAAAACGATGTGAGTGCCATAAACTAATGTCCCTCAGAAATTAAAAATAAGAAGTATAAATCCCATAAACTTATATCCTTTTATCCCTTATATCTATGGACTACGTAATTATAATATGAAAGTTATAATTTTTCTCTCTTTAAATTTTTTTTCAGGACTTTTCGGTTGACGTAAGAAGAGAAAAAAAAATAGTTTTCATGTTATAACTATGTACTCTTCGAATAAAGAGTGAAAAGATACAAACTTATATCCTTTAATAAGGAGACACACTAAACCAATTATTAAATATAGGAAAAAAATATTTTTCCTTTTAAAGAATATATATATATATATATAGTTGTGTCATTTGAAGAGAAAGAAAGACACAATCTAGTACTTTTTTAAATTTAATTTTTTTAAAAAAATTATTTACTTTCTCTCCTAGATTTTCATGGTATTTGTCTCACTTAAAAATACATAATTCAGTTTCTTTTAAAAGGACAAACATTAAATCCTAATTTAAAATATATAATAATTTTAAATCAATTAATGATTATTTTTTAAAGAAACATACCCTATGTTTTTTATTTTAAAAATAAATTCACATAGGATAAGATTATTTTAAAGAAATAGTTGAAACAATGACCGAGAACATTAAATGTTGTGACGTGGTAGAAGAAAACAATTGAAATGTAGCTAACATATAATATTTTAGATTTCAACGTAACTGATATGAATAGAACGCGAAAGAAGGGAAATATAAATAAAAAATAAACATGATTTTCTATATTTTCTCAAATACTTAAATTATTATTTAACGAGTATAAAATTAAAAAATAAATATACTTTTAATATGATTCTGACAACTTACATATACAAAATCATGTGAATAGTCGGAGTGTATCATGCTCACCAAAAAGTTAATTTATACCTATTAAGTACCGACACTTCAAAATTTCTGACGTGTTATGTCCGACACTCACCGACACTCGACACTCGACACTCTAATACTCATTGCAAAGACTCAAAAAATGTTTAAAAGTTACGTCTCGTTGCATTTTGAGTTTCAATTATTAGATTCTTTGGATTACGATTAATGTTTTATTGAGTTTAATATAAACATTTGAGATATCTTATGTTTTTTTACAAAATTAATGGGTATTATAAGTTTATCTTTATTTTTTGTTAAATTATTTATTATTAAATATAATATACACTACATAAATTAAAAATATTATATAATATCAAAACGTGTTAAAATTTAATATTTTTCAACTGAAGTATCCTGTCTATTGATGCAACATATCTCCGTACAACAATTTCAGTTCATTAAATTGAAGCATTTAATGATCCTTAATTTGAGAGGAAAAAATATGTGCTTATTAAATTTGTATTCTACGACCCGTAATTTGTGCGGAAAACATGGGTTCTTTAAATTGCATCACTCAAAAGTCAAAAAAGTAAACTAAAATTGTTCTATTCATTCAATTGGGATACTTAATAAAATAAATACTCTTAAAAGATGGAACTGAAATGGAGAGCGAAAAAAAGGGGACAAAATTAAGGGAAATTGGAGGAGAAGAATGACAACCAGCTGCTTCATAACTGATGACGTGGTTGAAAGGGAAAAATAAAGGGAGAGAGCGAGAGAGATAAAAGTTAAGATGTTACTGGTCAAGTAATGAATAAGTTTGACGTAAGTTGTTGATGAAATGTTATAATGTCAATAATTGAAATATGCATAAACTTATAGCTGAACATGTGAAAATCAAATTGAATGCGGGTAATTCAAAACTAAACAATAAAAAAATTAATAATAATAATAATAATAATAATAAAAAAATTGGGTCAATGATAGCTCTAGGTTAAAGATCCCTAACGATTGTTATATATAAAAAAAATCCCAAACGATTTAGATCCTTCCATATGAAAAAATGTTCATGTTTGACCCATAAATATAGAGGTCATTAGGTCGAGTTTCACAATAAGGAGTCATTTGGTAGAGGATAATTTTTTTTTATTAGAAAAATACAATTACTAGACATATGATGAGAAAATAATTATGATAGGAAAATTTAAAAAAGGTTATTTGGTAGGTAAAAATATTACCAAAAAAATTGGGTTGAAAAACACTTTCAACAGTACACCAGGGACAATTTGGTCAATAAATTCATGCTCAAATTTTTTTTCCATACCACCATCAATATGGGTTTTTGGAACAGTATTTTCAAAGAAATTTTGCAAACAAAACGGCTTGCTGCGCAAAGCATTCTCCTACCCAAATTTTATTAAATCTTCTATCAATTTAAATTCAAAATCTATTTCGAGTTGTACGGAAAAAATACCAAAAGCCTCTACCAAACACTCTCTAAAGGGGTTTGCTTTTTTGAAGTAATAAGAGAAAATAAATCTTGGGAGAAGATATCATAACAAAGTGTTTCACAATTTTTTTTTTAAATAGACGAATCTCACACTTTTTATCTATGATATGAAATTATAAATATTCTGTAATATGAGACTTCTTTTTCCCAAATTAAATTTATATAAATTTAAATGGGCGAGTTAATGAGGTTTGACACAAATGAAACTATTCATGTGCGCTTAAACTTTTTGGAAAAATTAATTATCTGATTTGATATCAGATCCTATAATCAAATAATCAAGAGTTTCATTCAGAACTTCATATATCTACTCCTAATTCCTTATATTAGTATGTCAAGTTTCAATGCTCTTTCAAATTCACTCAAAATAATAATTGAACAAAAGCACTATTTTTAATAAAAGTTATGAATTAAAAAATAAAATAACTCGGAAGTTGCAAATATTATTAACGCGTATTTGAGACTGTTCTGTTTATTTTATTGAGATATTGAATATCCATTCACAAATTATGTTTTAATTCATTCAATGTTTTATTGAATGATCAGCATTTTCATAAATAAAAATAAAAAAATAAAAAATGATTATTAATTATATTATCCAAAGTCAAAAGTCACAAAATTAAAACTGTTTTGTTCAATAAATTAAGATATTCCATTATCATAAATAAATAATGGCTTAGACACGGGTTATCGTTATGAGTTATTGGATGGAAATGTACTCCCTTAAAAGCAATATATATATTAGTTATTATTTTCCTAAAATAAAAAATAGATGGCATTTCAAGGCAGATCTAAGGAAGATAGATTAGGCTAGACTTTCGCTTAAATAGGTTAGGCTTGTGTGAAAAATCTTACGTATGGTCTGCTTATTAGCCTGTGTAGGCCCAAATTACAAGTCTGACACTTACTTATATTTAAAAAAATAAAAGTCTTGATCTATTAGCGTATTTAATTCTATTAAACATTCCATAATTAAAAAATAACTAAAATAATATTTTTATTATTTAAAATTATTAAAATAATAATTTTATTTAAAATAAATAATATGATATAGGTCAGTTTGTAGATTTATTGGTTGGCCCGACATGTAAAAAAAGTTTATGGTCTATTTTCTAAATAATTTTTTTTTAAAATCTAGGCCTATTTATTTGATTATTTGTAATAGGTTAAACATGACCTTATATAGACTAAATCGTAGACTCCTATATATAAGTCAGCATATCTCATTTATATAGCTATGGACGTTCGTCCCTCCATAATTTCTACTAATGCAATTGAAATACTTGGTGACCCATAATTTGAAAGACAATTTAAACTCATTAAATTGTATTGATCAAAAGTCAAAAGGCAAACGGCAAAAATTTGAAACTGTTTGATTGAATTAATTAAAAGTCAAAAGTCAATGAGAAAAAATAGATGGTTCAAACAATAGTCAACAGTTGGATTTTTTTCCTAGGCAATGTTTTTGCAATTAAAAAAGTTTAATGTTTCTCATATCGTAAGGAATAAATTTATCTCTTATACATACATAAAAGTCTTTGGAGCTTATGTAGGTCTATGTGAGGAGAAGAGAGAAAGAGAGAAAATGATAAAATATGAATTTCACACATTTTTATATATTTTCAAGAGATAAATTTATCTCCTGTAACTTAAGAAATAATAAACCCTTAAAGCTAATGATAATTACAACTATAAATATGGCTTCATGAGATCAAAAACTCTTCTGAGTAAAAATTGTCATCAGAGAGCATATTAGCTGCAGCAAAAACATTTCAAAAGAATGACAAGTGCTTCAATTAAGTTGGTCCTCTTTATGTTCCTCTTTCTGGTTATATCTGGTATTCCTCTCCTTCATTCTTCTGTCTGCGCCTTGGTTAGAAATGCATAAAAGCAATTAAAAAAATATGTTTTAAAGAAAATATATATACTTAGGTATTAAAAAAATGCAAACTTTTTATTTTTATATATTTGTTTTTTCCTACCATCAAACAGATTGCGTTCAACAATTAATTATTTCAAAAGTTTTGTACAAAAAAATATATAATTGGATATTTAATGCTTGAATTGAAGTTTGAAGTCGCGGTAAAGCCTTATGCTTGAATTCATAATAATTAGCTTGAATTATTTATGAAAAAAAAAAACATTTTGCTTGAAGAATATAATTTCTATCTTTCATATTGATTTTGATTTCAGATTTAAAGCCGCAAGCTTTTGCGATGAGAAATGACGGTCGCTGCAAAGTCAAGGAAGATTGTAGGAAATATTGCGCTGGTCACCTAATTTGTCCTCCGAAGTGTGTGAAAGGTTATTGCTTTTGCAGTTGTCCTCCTACAAATGTGCATACATAACAATCATTGGTGTTAGCAATGATTTGTTCTTAAGCTTGTAATGCTAAACAATTTCTAGAATAATAATAATTTTATATTTTGAATCTTCTCATGTCGCCATCGTCATATTTCTTCTGCTATGTCTCGTTACAATATTTTATTTATTTATTTTTTACTTTTTTTTAAAAAAAAATTGCGTATAACAACAATAAGTCTGTGTAAAATAAAATTGTCTTAACGAATTAATAGTACGAATAAATTATTAATATAACTTTATCTCAAAAATATTTTTTTTTTTGGAAAAAGTATACTTTATTCTACCGTGGTTTGACTAAAAACACGAACTTGTCATAAAATTTGATACGTTGCCTAATCACCATTGAATCAATATTTTTTTTTATATATATATATATATATATATATATATATATATATATATATATAATATAAGTACTTACGGTATTTTTCATCCATTTTTTAGTGAAATGCACATATTCAAATTAGTAAGATATTTTAAATATCATGAACATTATTTTTCGATACAAGTGAAAATTAAACAGATAATCTAATATAAACTACTAAAATCCAAACCAAACCTAAGAGCTTATCAAGAGACATTTCTCTCACTTCAACCAAATGCGCAGTCACTGTTGCAAAAAAATAAATAAAAATAAATATCTTTTTCGGTCCTTTTACATTGCCCGCTTTAATCTTTAACAAATAAAAAGATTACTCGTGGTGCCTAAAAATTTAAAGTGGACTCATTTTTAGTCTTTTTGAGGGACTAACGTGAATCTTTTTTGGATTTGTGAGGGACCATAATTTCAACTAAATGGGTCCATTTTGAATTTCTTAGAGACCACGAATAGCCTTTTTATTTGCTAGGGAATAAAGCGGCGTCATCGTGAAATTTGCTGAGAACCAAAAAAGATATTTACTCAAAAAAAAAAATTGACTTAACAATTTAATTATACTCACTAAGCTGCATTATTAAAAAATCAATTTAATTTACCAAATTTTTTTTTAAAATAATGACAAATTGAAACTGTTGTATCCATTCAATGGATCGAGATACTTAATGAGACTTAATTGGAGAATAAATTAGTCGGTACTCGTTGAGTTACTTTGATCAAGGCGCGAAACCAAGAGCAAATAAATATATTAAGACATTAAATACGGAGTTATTGGTGACTCGGTTGAAAGAGAATGAAATATGATAATGATAATATATTAATAAATTCTTAAAGTAAACTTGTCTATAAATTATTAATATCACTAAAATATAAAGAATCAGTAAAGACGCATTTATTATTAATTCAATTCAAAATATATAATAATTTTATCCCATTAAAATTTAAAAATAAATATATCCTTACGTTTTTATTTTAAAAATAAACTCACTTAGTCTTAAAAAATTGAAATAATGACTGCTACTCAATACCAATATGGCAATGTGGTAGAAGAAATTAATTTTTTTTTTTTGGTAAAAGATAGAAGAAACTAATTTAAATGGAGTTGACATTTACGTAGCACCGATACCGATATGGGATACGACATTTCGACACGTTAATTCTAAAAAATGTTAGATTTCGACATGTTAGAACAATTTTGATATTAAATAATAATTTTAATTTATGTAGTGTATATTATATTTAATATTCAATAATTTAATAAATATATGAAACTAAACTTATATTATTCATCAATATTGTAAAGAAACATAAGATATCCCAAATATTTATATTGGACTCAATAAAATGGTAATCGTAATCCAACGAATCTAATAGTTGGAACTAAAAACTCAACGCAATCCAACCTTTGAACATTTTTTTTGAATTTTTATAACATGTGTGTTGGAGTGTCGGAGAGTGTCGGACATAGGGATGTGCAAAATAATCAAAAAATTGGGTCGAACCATGAACCGAACTATATTACCGCTGAATAAAATAACCGGTTTTATATACTAACCAGTGTATGAACCGAACCAATTTTTAAATCACGGTTCATTAATAACCATTGGATTTCAAAAGTTGGTCTTTTCTCCCGAACCTTTTCCTTTAATTCAACTAGTTTTGAACCGAACCACTTCTGAATCGAACCAATTTTGAACCGAACCGAACCATTTAAACCAATTCGGTTCGATTTTTCAAAAAATCCAGTTCAATTCGACCCATAGACATCCCTAGTCGGACACGACACGTCAGGGTTTTTGAAGTGTCCGTGCTTTATAAGCTGACATAACATAACTAATGTGGCTATAGAATGGAAATAAAGTTAAAATACAATAAGAGATAAACATGATTTTCTATATTATTTCTGAATTAAATATTTATCTTGTATAAAATTAATGGTTTTTATTAGTGTTATGTAACATAATGTGAGTGTTGTTTCCATATATATATATATATATAATGAGAGAGAAAGTGGAATGATGAAAGAGAAAGAAAAACATGTAGACCCCACCTTTTTAATGTGTGTGTAGGAAAGCGAAGTTATATTATGTTAAATGATAAACATAAAACCCAAAATTAATATATATATATATATATATATATATATATATATATATATATATATATATATATGAAGTAAGATCCTTTGACACCAGTGTCATATTTGAAATTAGATACCATATATATATATATATATATATATATATATATATATATATATAAATATATATGGTGTCAACATATTTTCCTTTACAAATCAGAGTCATTGATCTTTTTTGATCGTTAACTTCACTAAAATTTATGAGGTGTTAAACTTTAAATTTAACACTGGTGAAATCAACGGTTAAGATATTGTTCTAAGATATATATATATATATATATATATATATATATATATATATATATATGAGACAGGATCCTTTGATACCAGTGTCAAACTTTAAATTTGACACCTCATCTGAGGCCATGGCTCTAATTTGTAAGCATGTGACACCATTGATATTTTTTTATCTAATAACTCTCAGATTATATGTCAAATTTTGAATTTAACTCAAAGAATCGTACCTCTAAATATACACCAAGAAAATGACTCCATATAACAGTTTTGGTTCATTCAATTGAATTATTTAATAACCCTTAATTTAAGGGGCGAAAACTGTGCTCATAAAATCGAAGCATTCAATGTCCATTAATTCGAGGGGGAAAAATCTGTGATCATTAAATTGCATGACTAAAAGGTCAAAAGCACAAATTTAAATTACTCTCGTCATTCAACTGGGATACTTAATAATCCTTAGATTTGAACAAAGTTATTAGAACTGGATCCGTCATTGATCCTATTGAACTACTGATTTATTGGGTCAATGATTTAATCACATGGGTCGGATATATATATATATATATATATATATATATATATATATAAATTTATATTTTATACTTAATTATATAATAAATATTTTAAATGATGTCATCTAAACAATAGCTTGATGTAATTTAATGGTATTTGCTATATTGTATATCCTCCCATTAGATGCAATTTTTGAAATCATTCTCTTAACTTAACAGTTATATATTTGCAAAAATTTATAAACAGATCACACAAGTCTTAGGCTCCACACATGTTGTCTATCCCATTTAAACTCCTATTGCTAAGTGACAAAACAATAATAAATTTGATGTTGAAATGTTTTAAATTTTGATTGAAAATGTAAGAATCTATTTAGATGTGATTGAATCTATATTATTATTATTATTATTATTATTATTATTTACTAGTAGTATTATCATCAAATGCATAAATATTATATGAAAAAAATATAAAAAACTATTAACCTGCATTTAATTTTTTATATAAAAAAGTGTTTTATGAACTTAATTCATTCAAAATAATAATTAACATAAAACTATTTTTTAATAGAAGTCATCTTAAAAAAAAAAAGTCAGAAGAAGTTACTGATAGTACATAAGGTGAAAGTATGGATAAGGAAAAAAAATTATGTAGTAAAAGTGATAATATATAAAAGTAAATATTTTAAAATACTATTTTCCATCTCTTTGTGAATTTATTTTAAAAAATTTATTTTATGACTTAATTATTAAAAACAATGATAAAAAACTTTATTAGGGTCAATAGTTTTTTTTTTTAAATCAACTATAAATTAATATCAAATATACAATAACCAAATAAGATAACTAGTTTGGGTAAATTTACTTTGACTTTTATTTTATTGATTTGGAACAACAATTTTATTCTTATTAATTAAACCATTTAATATAAAATAAATATAAAAATTGATTTGCCAAACAGTTTTAATAATATATTTTCTTCAACTCTAAATTAGTAGAATATGAGCTCAATTGAATAAATAAGATTTCAAGGCTGGGCATATATATGTACATAAAAAGAATTCATATTGATTGCCCACTCTCTTAAAAAAGTTATGGAGAAGTCTTCCTTTATGTTAGCTTTCTTGGTTGTGCTTCTTGCTGCAAGTGCATGTCAAGGTACGTAAGATCTCTCATGATCCTATGTAGGTAACTTCTAAGCATACAGGCTCACTTTTATTTTCCGAGTTATTGAAATTGAACGCTGTTTTGTAGGTCTTCCACTTTCGAAAGTTTCAGATACCGTAAAACGGTGCAAGGTTGACAGTGATTGCATTGGCTTTATTGATTGTGTACGCGGGCCTTGTCATCGGCCATTTTGCTACGTGACAGCGTGTATGTGCGCCTGCAATGCCGTGCCAAAAACAAGTCACGAAAATAATATGTAACTGTGTGAGGTCATGTTTCTTGTACAACTTTTAATGGTAATGAAATGGAATAATGGCTTTATTTATGTGATTTATAATGCTGCTTAAATTTGGTAGACCATGGTTCTCAAGACCCCAAGCAACTCAGCCTAAGCAACTCAGCAGTTGGCAGATGCTGCAGGGATCAAATCCTGCGTCAAACAGTTTCTTGAAAAAGGGCCGTTGGGGGTGAGGATCAATTTACACCGCCGATGTAAAAATAATAAATTTTATATCAAATATTAATTATTGATTTTTGTGAATCTAATGGTTGTGGTTTATTGGATCACACTCATTAGTTAATTATTAATTTTTAATAAATCATAATCGTTAGATTCACGAAAATCAACAGTTAAGATTTAATGTAAAACTTATTATTTTTAGAGGAGGGATATTCTTACTACCAAAATCTCCTACTACCAACTCACTACCTATCTAATCACCATTGGATCAACATTTTCTACCCAATAATAATGTGAAATTTATAAAATAAAAAACTTTTTAGCATTCTCTCTCTTTCATTCAATGGTGATTAGATAGATAGTGAGTTAGTAGTAGAAAATTTTGGTAGTAAGAATATCCTTCCCCTTATTTTTATACCCTGGTTAAATTTATGAAATAATAAACAGGATATATACCAAGATGTTACTTTAGGTTTTGTGGAAAGTAAAAATTTGTTTTTTAAAAGGACTTGACATTTTTTTATTTTTTTTTTTTTGAACAGGACTTGACATACTTATTTAATAGGATTTGAATTCTCCTATAACATAAGATTTATTTTTCCCTAAGAAAATATATATTCACAGATAAAGAATTTTGTCTTTAAAAGGACTTGACATACTTTTTTTTTGGTGAACAGGACTTGACATACTTATTAAATAGGGTTCAACAAAATACAATGGTTTTCGGGCAATTCAATGAAATACATTTTGAGATTAAAATATTCCTTACTCGTTAAGATTCATCGATCTGGATCCTCTTATGTTAAAAATAAATAAAAAATAAAAAATGATATAGTCTGGAAATGATAATCATACAAGAGTGAATCAATGATAATAAAGAAGATAGAAAAAAATTAAAATAGATTGTTATAAAATCATAACCGTTGATTCAACTTTGTAGGGTTATAATCTTCTCTTGATCATATGATTTTTTTTTTTTGTTCACATCCATTTCCAAGATTAATTATTCAAAAATCAAAAGGCACACAATTAAAACAGTTATGTTCTTTAATTGATATATTCAATTTCCTAAGCATTCAATCAAATATTCAATGACCCGTATCTTGAGAATAAAATAATAGAAAAAACACTTCTCATACTGTGACTATTTGATTTATGTGTAATTTTTTTTTAATAAATATGAGCCCATCATTAATTAAGTCATAACATATTATCATGTTCTGTTCTGGTTCGTAGCAAATACGTGGTCAATATTTGTCACGGAACAACCTTCGTTGGCCATTAGCCATTTATGCCACCCTATTATCACGGGCCATCACCATGAGCTACGACCACCACCATTGTGCTACCACCACCCTCAACCACCGATAGCTTCCACCACCACCACCGTCGCTTATTCCACCTGCCACCACCACATCAACTACGGTCATTATCATTGTTGTCGCTACTCGCTATTTTGATACATCATACAAAATTAAAAATAATTTTTTTTAAAGACTATTAAAAAAATATTGAAAGAAACGTTCCCTTCGTGGATAACTCTTAAGAATAACATAAATTTCAAATAATAAGAATAAAAAAATGAAAGTATTAAGTGGAAGAGAAAGAAATAATTTTAAAATTAATTTGATATGAGAATTTTTTATTAAAATGGAAGACGACCGTTGTTTTAGATGACAAAAAAAATCTATAAGTGAGTGTAAAAACTCGGGTTTAAATCTCACCTAGATAAATATTCCAAGTAAAAATAAAATAAAATATAGTATATTTGAACAAAAATCTCCATTTATGAGAATAATTATTTTTTAGGAATTTTTTTTAAAACAACAAGTAATTATATTTTTATTCCATTCTCATTGCATCCATCTTTATTTCTTTTTTATTATTTTAAAAAAAATTATGCGAAATAATTAATAATATTATTAAATGCAGAGACCGAAAGAACTTTTTAAATATAAAATCAGAAAAATATTTATGCAGATAAGTTATCTGCATTTACTTCCAAAATGATGTCGATTGAAAGATTAGAAAATTATAATTATAAAGACTATAATAACTCTAAAATTAATTAAAATGACAAAAATATCATAATTTCTGACCCAAAATGATATCGTGTTGGGCTTATTGCAGGTAACTGCTTAGTTGCACAAAAATTGAACCCATATAAAATATAGAACAACTAATAAACTACTAATATTATTTAATGCATAAGATGGAAGTATTTATGGGACAGTGACCAAAGTGCCACGCTTGGACAAAAAATTACCAGACTGCCACGCCAACAGTAAATTTTGTCAAAATGTCACACGGCATAATTCGCTACACAGTGTAGCGAAATATGTCACGTCAGGACGAACAGAACAAAAAATGTCACATGTCAAATTTTGAGAAATTCACTACATAGAATAGCGAATTTCTCAAAATTTGAGATGTAGCATTTTTGGTTCTGACGTGACATGTTTCGCTACACTGTGTAGCGAATTACTTGCATGCATAATTCGCTACACTATGTAGCGAATTATGCCGTGTGACATTTTGGCAAAATTTACTGTTGGCGTGGCAGTCTGGTAATTTTTTCATTTTGTTGTCGCTACTTGCTATTTTTGATAAATCATACAAAATTAAAAAAAAAAAATTATAAAGACTATTAAAAAAATATTGAAAGAAACGTTCCCTTGGTGGATAACTCTTAAGAATAACATAAATTTCAAATAATAATAAAAAAATGAAAGTATTAAGTGGAAAAGAAAGAAATGATTTTAAAATTAATTTGATATGAGAAATTTTTATTAAAATGGAAGACGACCGTTGCTTTAGATGATAAAAAAAATCTACAAGTGAGTGTAAAAACTCGGGTTTAAATCTCACCTAGATAAATATTCCAAGTAAAAATAAAATAAAATATAGTATATTTGAACAAAAATCTCCATTTATGACAATAATTATTCTTTAGGAATTTTTTTAAAACAACAAGCAATTATATTTTTATTCCATTCTCATTGCATCCATCTTTTTTTAATTTTGTTTTCTATGTGGAATAATTAATAATATCATTAAATGCAGAGAACGAAAAAACTTTTTAAATATAAAATATAGAAAAATTAATAAATTACTAATATTATTTAATGCATAGGATGGAAGTATTTATGATGTATTTATTACGCTTGCGAATAATATAATTAAATATCAAGTCAGTGATTACATATATAATATTAGGAATTAATATATATATATATATATATATATATATATATATATACTAAGAAAAATGTTGTTCCATTATTATGGGAAACGGTTACTAATATCATTAAAGGGAATTAATTTTCTCATTTTACATCAGAAAATTTTCTTATGGCAGGGGTTGCACCAGGAGCCTTTTATTGGTTAAACAGTTTACATGCCTAAAATTTTTGAATGATTTTGTTATTAAAAAGGCCTCAGGTTCCAATTTAAAAACTCGGCCTTAGATCACGTCAGGCTGGCCTAGTGTATATATATATATAAGTGTGTGTCATTTTAAAAGATGTAAAGTTGTGTCATTTTAAGAGAGAGAAAAAGATATTTATGAGAGATTACAAAAAAATAAAGGTGTGTTGTTGATTGTATATTCATTTGAAAGGATAAACACTTTTCCCATATATATATATATATATATATATATATATATATATATATATATCATTTTCAGGATCAAAGTTTTGTTATCTTATCTAACGGCTTAAATTTTTTTAAACAAACTAAATCAGGCATATATATATATATATATATATATATTTGTCAATCCATTTCACTCCGTTTTATTGGTTAAATAGACTTTTTGAATGATTTTGTTCTATATTATGCAGATATGCATTGAATTTATGAATATTTATGAAATTACTAGTGTTGTTAATTGTATATTTTGTTTGGATGAATTTTTGTTATCTTATTTTTTTAAAATAGACTAAACTAGGCTTTTATATTTGGTAAATAAGTCGGGCCACAAGCCGATAATCATATTTATAATAGGTAGCAGACTTGCTCAGACTGACACATTTAAACACAGGCTTCGCCTTTTAAGAACAAAGCTCGGCTTGGCTCGACCCGTTAACATCCCGCGGCTACACATACAATATACGAGTGTAGTCCACAAAAAGATAATAAGATAACAAAATCAAGATGAGACCCACTCATACATTGTGAGTGTAGCATAAGAAATTTTTTTCATATAAATTGAGAAAATTATTTCCCATCATTAAATGCATAAGGATAGAGTATAGTAGAAAAAAAATGGTAAGCTTGTAACAAATGATAATTTTTGATTTAGATTCTTATTTGGGAAAAAAAGTATCATTTTAAAAGAAATAAATTTGTGTCTTTGTAGGTGATTTACACAAAGTATGATCGATCCTATTTTGTGTAAATCTGAAAAGTTATTTTTTTATTCTTTCTTCCCAATCACATAGTGAAAAAAAATAGTTCTTCATTACTTATATAATGGTGTAAGTCATTAAAAAAATATAAGTTTTAAATGACACACACCGAACTGTTGTTATTTAAGGGCTATAGGGTCTGAAATCTGAAAGCCAAAGCAGTAAGATATGGCAAAAGTTTGCGAAACAGCTTTGATACTAGCACTTGTGTGCATTGTTGTTGTAGGCTCTGCCTTAGCTTCAGAGCCAGATAATACCAGCCCGGATCAGAAGGGACCACTACCCCCTACTTCTGGACCTTCACATCCTCCAAAGAAACCACCATCCACTGCTCAATCTTTTGGGTCCTTTTATTCAGGACCTTCTCGTCCCCATCATCCTCCACCATCACCACTTCGTTTGGGTTCATCTTTTGGATCATTTTATTCAGGACCTTCCCATCGTCCTCCACCGCCCCCACCATCTGTATGAGGAATCACCGCTTATCTGTCCTCTATGTTATGGGGATAGAAAAATATATGTAATAATGTTATCAACTCTAGCAAAATAAATCTTCTTTATGCGTACAATCTTTGCTTGGTATGGCAACAAAAATAAAGAAAATAAATAAATATCATGGATTAGTTTTTAACATAATTTTACTGATAAAACTTAGAATGAAAATTCGTTAGCCCATAAACTACCGAGAAGCAAGAACTTTAACTGGATTGGAGTGATCGTCGTAAAGAATTGGGAAATATTAATCTAATTTAATTTTTTCATTTTTGTTTGTCAAGTGCATAGCTTGAGGCAGGAGCATAACTAAAATTTGGTACATGCTACACGAATTTGATATATTTTTATATTAACACTTTAATTGTTTAGGTACATTCTTAAATATGAATAACATTTTATATATTTACGAATTAATTTGATGTATATTTACTCCACCATGCATCTCAAACATCGATGGTGCTTCGTCCATCAAGCTTTGGAATTTTTTTTCTTAAATAACTTCGTCACTTTGAAAAAAATATATATATAAATGAGTAAAAAACATTTGAGTAAAGGCCATTCATGGAGTTTAAACATTAAATCAGAGTGACAAATAACTTGTAGAGAAAGAATTTACTCTTGTAGTGATTAATGTTGTAATCATATCAGGTCTTGATTGATTGTAGACTGTATCGATCGCAATTATCTGGCAACAGTCGCAACCATACCAAGTAAAGGCCTAATGAAAATTTTTTGGAAGCTATCCCCGGAATCCAACGCAGGAACAGATATGGATGAGCTATGTTTTGTTACTTTTCCGGGATTTGATGCCTGATTGATGGAGGAAATTGGGTCAAATATGGATGCGTGGCGCTGTGGCATTTATACATATGTAGCGAAAGATAAATGCCACACTCGTACACGATAAATTATTTAGTTTTAAAGCTATTTTTTATTTTTTTTATAAATTAAAGCACATGTATTTAATATGAGAGACGATCGTGTTTAGGGCAGATCCAATATTAAGATTTTTTTTTGATAAACATATTAAGGTTTTAAATTTTTAGCAAAAAAGATATTGGGGAAGATCGAACACATCTCTTAGCCCATCTGCTTAGCTTCCGAATAAGATTTTAAAAGAGTTAAGTAAAATCTGTTTAGGTATAAGAGAAAAGTATTTCTCCAGTAATCGGAGAGAAAATTATCTCAAGTGAGTCGTTTTGAGATTATAAGATTAAAAAATAATAATAATAAAGACTAATATAACCTTGCAATATATTATAATTACAAAAATAACTTGAATTTTTCTCCAAAAACATATTGTTTTGGGCTCACCGAAAATAACTTATCTCCATTGAGATATGTTATCCACTGTGCAGTGAATCTTTATTTGATTTATGAAAGATATTGTTTACTGAATCTGAAACACCAATATCACAAGGGGAAGGATCCGTTTACAATTTTTTTTTTTACAAACTTTTGCAAATTACATTATATACTCTCAGGAAAATATAGTGTAACGTAGCATTCTCCCGGGAGTACATAGTGTAGTTTGTAAACAAAAAGTTTATAAATATAACCCTCCCTTATCACAAGCATTATATGTTTGTTTGATCCTTTATTGGACAATAATGTATAATTTATTATTTTTTATATTAAAATATTTAAAATTTATATTATTTTTTCAACTATTTGAGTATGATTATAATTTTTTAATATAAATTATAAATTTATATATAATTACCAGGTCATGTTGTTCAACCAGTGACCTCCTAGTTAAATCAGTGACCCAATGACCCGGTACCTTGATCGGGTCATTGGCTAAGCCGATTTTAATAACATTGGTTTGACCCACTATACACTAATTGGTTGAAACCCATGACTCATCCATTTGTGGCATCAAGTGATTTAGATGATTTTTTTATTTTTTATTTTACAAAAATAAAATGACATTAAACATGCCATAATCAATTTGAGAAATACAACTCTACAATTCAATATTGAGATTGTGATATTTAAATGTATTTATTATTGACCATATATTTGAGTAATTTAATACTGGAATAGTGATTTATATTTTATAATCCAAAAATTATAATGTTCAAAGAAAAAAACTAAATCTAGATATGTTCATGGAGAAAAATATATTTACAAACTCTTACAAACTACACCATGTCTTACAGTAAAATACTCTTAAGTAGAATCTTACTAGTAAGACATAGTATAGTTTGTAAATTTGTAAATTTTTTTTTGTCAATATAACACTACTCATGTTCCTAGTATAGACTCCAAATAAATATCTTCTAACTTACAACATAAAGAAAAAGGATTAACCGAGCTGGTCTAATGCAACCCACCGCACTCGTTCCACTTTAACCCTCCCTTATCTATAAATTAATAACTTACTGTTTTTTATTTTGGGAGAGATTATAGTTACTAATGAAAAGTTTTACAACTCTTATTACTAATTTAATTATCGTTTATTTCCATCAATTTAATAGTTATGATTTATTGAGAATTAATAATTAAATAATAAATGTATCTAATAAATTATAACTATTAGATTGAAGATAATTAATTTAATTGTAAGAGTGGTAAATTTTTTTAGTAAATATAACTTCCCGCCCCAATTTATTTTATGCTGGTTTCCTTTGAACCATCCGAATCTCCTTATGAGAGTCATCAACCTCCACACTGGGGAAAATGACCCCAAAAGAATAAAAGCATTTGTGTTTTAGGGAGAGGCAAAGGAAGTTACTGGTCAAAAACTTGAAATATAGAGAGGAGGGGGTTTGTTGAAATTGTACATAAATTTTATGGGAAAATATTTTCTCAGGTTATCTGATAATTCAATTCTCATATTGTGACCATTCGATTTGCGTGTAAATGTGGGACCCACTACTAGTTGAGTCACAATATAAGAGTTGAATTTTCATGCAACATGAGAAAATTAAATCCCAAATTTTATAGGACAGAAAGTTCAGTAAATATATGATTAGTTGACATCCACGGTATTACATTTTTAATGGAATAACGTTGACGGGGGAATTTTTTGAATACATCTATTCTATAAGAAAATGTGAATCGTGAACAGCAAATTTATTTTCACTGATGTTATGTGAGTATAAAGAATCAATTCAACTTAAAAGTTTAAATTTCCATATTAATAATTTTATATATTTCTAACGGACTCCCTCTAACGCACCCCCTCATAAGAGAGTCCACTGGGCGGACAATACAAGTCCACTTCTTGTATTAAGAAACTCTACAAAACTTAATTATTTATTAATTAAATGGAAAACGATAATGATCAAACTCATGCCACCGAGACTCTGATATAAAGAACCATTTCAATTTTCAACCAAAAACCTTAGGGTTATGGAGTGAGGGCATTATTAATTGTTTATATTATTCTTTAACATATCCTCTCGCACAAGAGCCTTTTGGGAGTGAAACATGGATATTGCATAAACTCAATTTTTTTTTGGTTTCTTTTATGCTTATTTAATTTCACAAGTGAAAATGGGGAGACGATGATCAAACCCCAAGCCTTTGATACTATGTAAAAAATTAATTTAACCCAAAAATATAAATTTTTAAGTAAAATTACATTGATGATTTTATATATCTATGACAAGAAAAAAAATCAGATTAATGACACACTGAGAAAGTGGGTTCGAACCCCAACTCTTGTGAATGGAAAGCATTCCATGGCTAGCTCTTTACCGCTTTGTATGCTGACTCGGGGAGAGAAATTAGTCTCATGGCTATCGGTTGTGGGGATACCCAGATGTAATCAAAAAAATGACACATTGATAAAAAGGGGAACAGAAGAAGAAAGAAAGGATGTTAAGTAAATGTTATTTAATAATTTTATATTAGATTTCTCTAACACTTTTTATATAAGTTGGACTTAAAAGAATAAATAATGCACAAATTCATCTTACAAAATTTCACTCATGACCAATTAGTCATAAGTTTAGATATCATATTAAATAATAATTTCACTTAAAAACTCAAATTGTTAAATAAACATCACTTAAATATTAAATAAAAAACCACTAATGATTTTATATTAAGCTCACTGACATATTCTGTCATTACTTCCCAAAACAGTGTTAGGAGTACATTTTAGTGATGCAAAGCTACAAGGTATGTGCACCTTTTAAAAACACTAGTTCATACAGCAAACTGGGAATGACAAAAAAAGAGGCATAATTGTTTTTAAGAGTGGAGTAACCTGAGGGCGGGAGGAGGAGAAGAGGACCAAGACAAATTGGTGAGTCAAAGTTCGGGAGGGGAATCTTTTGTAGAAATTGGATTACATGATTGAATAGTTTTTTATTGAATAATTTTAGCACACATATACTTAAATAATTAACACGCCACTGATGTTTGACGAAAACATGTTTGCTGCCATTATGCGAGGAATAAATTATTTGATTTCTATTTTGAAATAATCATACCAAGTCACAATCTCATTCACAACAAGTGGCGGAACCAGCCGGGCCAACAAAAATTTAGGTGGACCTTAACACTAAATATTATCCAGAAACTTAATCACAATTATTTAATCACGTTAAAAATATTGCTAATTTTCAAATACAAGCTAGGGACAAAGCCCCACCCACACTCTATGTGACATTGTACACAACAGAGTAAGAAAGAATCTCATATAACGGAGATCTGGAAAGAGAAAAAAAAAAAAAAATACACTGAAGAAAATAAACTCAAATAGAGCCATGAGTACATTTTGTGTATGGTTGTTTTTTTCTTTCACTAGAATTCACAACTTGCGGGGAAAGAGTACCATGAATCCACAACATCGAAAACTATAAAATATAAAAATTTCAGTTGACATAAAAGCTGTAGAATGTAACCATCAACCAAAGCATTCAGCTAATCAGACTTGGAAATTAGTCTTGAACTGATATTCAACATGCCACCACGACAAAAGGCTTTGACACAGATGCCATAGTGCAGGACCACAAACACATATCTTACAACTTGCAATAGGAAAAATATCATAGATGCTTAACTAGAGACATGAATAGACTGAACAAACCCATCTATCCTTTTCTTTATCTCTTCTGGATTGGCACCAACGAGCTTCTCTGGTGGAGTACCATCCTTCAGCAGCAAAAATGTTGGCATTGCCTTTATATCCATCCGTGTGGCTACCTCCTGATCCCAGAAAAAATTCCAATACATTTAATTGCTATGATCAATCGATATCAAAACATTTGAGAAAACCACCCAAGAATTAACTTTTAGTTTTGATGCCTCGAGCATGAATACAATAGAAGGCCTGTAGGCCATCAAATTAGTCACTTGGGAATATGAGAAACATAGATTTAAGAAGTTGATTTTGTTGAGTAGCAAACACCACATGTGAAACTGTGCTAAAAAATACAAGTGGGTAACCAATAAGGGGTGCAAGTTTCTCTATTATCTTAAGGATTACAAAAATAGATAGAACATATCAGGTATAATTCTACCCTTTGATCTTATCCACGAATCTAAAATGCTAGATCAAGACCACTAATCCTAAATCCACACAAAAAATCATGTCAAGACTATATATATTGCTCAATAACAAAAGACATTATTGAACCATATTAGTGATGCACATAGCACTAGAGATAAACGTTTTTGGAATACATGAGTTACAGCATTCAGTAAACATTTGACAAGACAGCCACAAATTAGCATGATATAATCTCTAAAGCTTTTTGAATACACTCTAATACAGTCCCAACTTCTAAAAACCTCAAACACGTTCATCCTCTTCCGACTTAGGATTTCCTGTTTAAAATATAACAGTGAACAAAGAAGAATCCCCACCAAGGGAAAAAGAACACAGTTTTATCAATGGAAATCCAAACAGAAGTGCTTAAGGACACATATTAGTGGGAAACAGGACTTAATTGCATATAATAATTTATATATTACCAATGTAATAACATATTAAAAGTGAAATGCACAGTATATTTACCAAAGGGTGACACCAATGAGCAGCCTATTTTCTTCTTGTTATTAGACTAGCAAGTTAGTAACATCTAACAATTTAATGGGATTATTAGTTATCTGAAAATCTAGCTGAGAGACAGTAGGCCACTTGTTCTTGCATATAAGATGTCCACTTTCCATGGGAAGTTGGAACATTTTGGAATTTTTGGAGTTCAATTTATGTGTTCCCCTACTCTTGAGCAATTTTTATGGTCCATCCATAGAAAGGTTTCGAAATAAACAAGGAGAATAATATTTTATGGCAGTGTGCAACTTTTGCAGTTTTCTGGTCTGTGTGGGGTTGGTGTGGAATGCTAATAATAAAACAATTCATGCTGAAATCAGAAGCAATCTGAATATCAATCTCAAAAGAGAATACATCCCAGATCTCGCACATTCAAACAAACAAAAAAGGGACTCAGAGAAAGAGAAAGTAGACGGATAAGTTGTAATTATGATGTGTTTAAATATGTAATCAGCAGCAAAATGTGCATCTCGAAGCATTTAAGAAAGGGCACCTAGGAAGACAAGCACAAGGTTTAAAAGAGAGGGGAAAAAAATTACCTTGACTTCATCAACATCAACAGTGAGAAACAGAACATCTTGATAGCTTGAAGCCAGTTCTTCAAAAAAAGGAGTCATAGCCACCGATGGGATGCACCATGAAGCAGTAAAGTGAACAACAATCTACGATCCATCCCACAATATACAAAAGCTGTAAGTCTCTATATCAAATATTCTATCCCCAAGGAAGAACAAGACGACAAGTAGACAACGAGCAACCCAAATTGAAGCAAACATAGAAAACAAAAAAAAGTTAAAAAATTGAAGGTGGGTCTTGAAAATAAATTGAAGGTTAAACACCCATTTGCAGACTCTTTTTTCAGGACAGGTTTGTGAGAGAATTAAGAGATCAAGCACCAAAAAAATCCAACCTTTGGCATGAAGTGGCATACTTACAGGGCATTTCTGGTTAGAGGCCTGGGTGACATAGGATTCCCATGATTGCAAAGAATCAATCATCACAACCCTCGACTTGTTCTGCTCTGTGGCTTCCATTCTCTCCTTCAACTCCTACTTAATCAATTGACTCTGCCAAAAAACAGAAGAAGAAAAAAGGATGTATTTTGGTGGTTCCTAGCTTCAGCTAAAGACTTCCTTAAATTGGATAAATATGGCGGATTTGGATGAGACAATGAGAGCAAATCATTGTTTAATAATTTATCTTGAATGGATTTGGAAGACCCACCAACTATCTTTTTCACACAACTTGATTAAGGGTTTAATATTTTTATTTTTATTTAGAAAAAAAATTCTGTCAAATTCACATAATAATGATAAAAGGATTCTATTATAAAAATAAAGAGTTTATCATCTATCATTTAATATGACCAGAAAATTTTTCCTACACACAACATTTTGTGGGCCCGCAGCAAAAATAAAATAAAAAACCCTGGCACGCAAAATGAATCTCTATAACATTACACAATCATTTTTTCCTACGACATACCTCTTATAAAACTCAAAAATAAAATAGAGAAAATATTTATAGAATTCATTCACTTTTATATATGAATGTGATAGAAATTTCTTTTTAAAACAATTTTTTTTTCCAATAATTAAATAATTTAATTACACGATCCTTATTAATGCATAATATTAGTCTTTTAATAATTTTCAATATGAATTTAATTTTTTGATTACTGCAATCAGTTCTTTTTATTTGCTTTTTTCTAGATAAAATCTCCAAATTCTACTTTTAAAGTCAAATAATTAGGGATTAACAATAAATTCGAGATAAAAACTTATTGAAATGGATCATAAAATTTAAATTTAGTAAGACAATTAAATAATGGAAATTCAAGGTGAAAAAATCGAAATTTTCTAATTTTAAATGAAATCTGTTATTTTGATTGGTAAATTTTAAGCATAAGAATTAAAGCAATTTAATTAGTTAAATATGTGAAAATTTTCAGTAAAAGATTACAGTTTTAAAGTTTTAGGTAGAGAAAAGTAAACAAAAGGACTTGATTGTAGCAATTAAATTTGAGTGAAAAAATAGAGAGACAAAAATCATACATAAGTTTTAATAGAGAGATTGAAAGGGAAATTAAGTCTAATCAAATTCAAACTGAAAACTTGTACCAAAATAAATAAAGAAATTCAAACTAAAAACAAGCAACATAAAAAAATTGAAAAGAAAAATTTAGCGCACAACTAAATTGTTATCAAATAACAGGTACTATTATTTTCTTTTTTTAAAAAGTGAACCTAGTAGTTAGCCTTAGAGTCTTATGTTATTTGGTCTAAGACCGATTGATTGCAATTATTTTTTGTGCTTTACTTTTCTCACGGAAGAAATTAACTTATGTTATGAGATAAATTAAGTGGGGTCTATCAATTTTAAAAAAAAGTGAGACATGTCTTTTTATGTGAGTGTAACATGAAAGATGAATTTTATGTAACATAAGAGTATAATTTCTCTATTTTTTTTACCATATAACAGGTTAGTGAATTTATAAAGAATGATACGATGACAAGTAGAAAGCAAAAAATAATATTTGAATGAATTGTAGTTTGTGCTGAAGAAACCAAATGGATTAAAAAATAATTTAAAGTTTGTAAAATTATTTTAGATAACTTTATCTAATGTTGACTAAACTATATAAAAAAATGTGAGGTCCATGTAAAGAGAAGAAGAAAAAAACATAAATCGTACATATTTTTATATGTACAGTTTGATGAACAAGAACAATAAATAAAGTTACCAAAAATAATTTCAAAAATTTTAAACCCTAAAAAAATACATATTTTTTAGGGCTCTTTGACCCATGGTTTTTGTTGTTGTTATTTTAATATACCAATTTGATATTTGATTCATGGTATTTAATAATGGGGGGTCATTGAGTGACGCAAGGGGAGCCCAGCGGCACTGAGTGGCGCGAACCACCACCGCCATCACTCACACATTCATTTTTTTTCTTCAATTGAGTGACGCCCTCTCCCCTTAGAAACTCATAGGATTGTACCACGTGGCAAAATCTCGTTAGTCCCGTTACTGTAAAATTTCGGAAGACAATAACTTTTGACTTGTGAATTCAAATCAAATGATTTTTTTTATTGCACATAATTTTTCAAGATCTAAGCAATGATACCTCATTTAACATATTTTATCTCTCACGAACATAGTTCGAATTTAAAAAATTTGGAACTATTATTGCAAATTTGAACTAGATTAATGGAAGAAAAATACGTCAAATGAGATATCATTGCGTAGATCTCGAAAAATTACATGAAATAGAAGAAAATCATTTTATTTGGATATCCGAGTCAAAATTTATGACTTTCCGAACTTTTATGGTAACGGGACTAACGAGATTGTGTCACTTGGCACAATCCTATGAGTTCTCCAGGGGAGGGGACATCACTTAATTGAAAAAAAAAAACAAAAAAATAAATGTGCGAGTGATGCCAGGTGGTTTGTGCCATCGAATCCCGTTCGCGTCACTTAACGATCCCGTTAATAAATATCGTATATCGAATAGCAAATTGAAAAATTAAAAAGATAAAAACATCAAATGAGTCAAACAGCCTATTTTGTAGGATGTACGTAGATTTCCAATTAATAGTTCATTTTTTCATCATCCACCAACGGTCACGTTATAATGACCCCCACATTTAATTATAGATTTAATATGGAAGGACAATTATAAAAAAAAGAAATAAAGTCACCTTTGGTGAAAAATGAGTTAAAATGACAGTTAAGAGATAAAAATACAGGTAAACAAAGTTACCCGAAAAGTGAAAGTAAAATTAGAAATATGACTAGAAAAATATTCTAATCTAGTGGGTAAGGTTTGGTATTGAATGGAGGTGTGTAGGTAAATAAGCTATTACCCAGTTAAAATAACTTAATTTATAAAACCGTGAACTCTGTAACAGCCCGTGTTAACCCGGATTGTTAACACGCTATCGTATTAAGCCACGCTTAATTAAAATGCGGAATAACTTTTTCTTTAATTCAATTATGACGTCATTAACTTAACCAACTTGATTACTTAATCATTTTCATAAAAATACTGCCTGTATGTAAATTGCAAGACAACTAACTGAATACCTCGTACATAAATAATGTGAGTATCTAAAGCCACAGGTCTACTCAAGTAGCCTGGGTCAAAATCCTGATACTTTAATTACAACATTAACCTAAAAAGACGATAACAATCATATGGCATGGACAAACCCCATGCTCACCAAATAAGGCAACAATGCCCACAAATAGTCTCAACATAAATAGCATAGTAAAAGCGGAAAACATAACAGCAAATCCAGCAAGACAACATATCAGAATATCAGCTCAACTCTGGCCTCCTGCCACCTGAGCCCTCAACATTACCTGATCCTGAAATAAGCGTCCCCAAACGTGGGGTGAGATCTCTAACAAGAAATCTCAGTAAGACAAGGGGTCCTCAAGGAGTCTCCACCCCAAGCTCACTTACATGTGTAATATAAGTTCTAAAAACATTATTACAGTATAAGTTCTAAAATCATGCGATGCAGCAATTATTCATGTCATGTGTGCTTTCAAATCTACTGGCCAGAGAAATGTAGGAATACGTCTATGCCTACATGAGTACATGGATACTACCTGCACCTCACCCACATGCTTCTCCATCTTGTATGTACTACATACTCAGGATTGCCGTCTAGGTGGACACCACATGCATATCATAATGCTCATTACATATAAACAGCTCAACAGCATTTCCAAAATAATCAAAGCATGTAACACAGCATGTATAAACCCATCCCCATGGGACATGGTGGAACATCAAAATGGCTAAACCGAGGACACGAAAGCTTACCTTGCAAGCTAGCTATCCAAGCCAAGAGTCCAACCACTCACTAGTCCACAAACAGCAGTTTCACAATCTGATATGGACCAATAATACATTAATAATCATGCATCCCAAGCATACAACTCAAAGACTACGCCTTTCCTTTACGTTTTACGTCTTAAGGCTTCCAACAAAGCCATAAGCCCTTAATCATATGATTCTGACTTAGTCCATTTATTATAGAAGTCCAACTTCCTTAAACTAGGGTCCACACACACCCCATAGCTTACTGTTCATACAGTAAAGCTACTGTCTGCGCAGAACCCAGGATATCCGGATATCTTGAAGAACATATCCGGATATGCCATATCCGGATATCACACTGGACATATCCGGATATGTCATATCCGGATACCCAGATCCCATATCCGGATACCATATCCGGATACTGATATCCGGATATCTGTTCGACAAATATCCGGATATATCACGACAGAATGCAGTTTCTGCATTTCGTGAATATCCATCCAAAGGCCCAACTTTTAATACATGTACACGTTAAAGCATGCATCTTTAGTTCATTTTAGGTTCATATACCTTATACCCTCTTGTTTACTCATTAAACATGGCCAAGACATCAACTTTAAGCATCATAAACTCATGATCATAGTGAGGTAACTTACCAAAGTTCAAAACAGAGGCAAGTTGTGCTCTTGGAGCTCTCCCAAGGTTCCTCACACTCAGCCTAAGTAGGAGCACGAAAATGGCACTTCAAGGTGGGTTCTTGCACCACAAGAAGGCACTTTGAAGCTCACAATGACTACTACAAAGTAGCCATTACTAAAGCTTCAAACTCATGCTCACTAACTACCTCTCAACTCAGAATGATGGCCACAATGCAGCCCCAAGATTAACTCTCACCTTCACAAATGTTTAAACAAGCATGAAAGATGATCACTTGGCTAAGGAAAGAAGAAGGAAGAAGAAGAGAAGAAGAAGAAGAAGAAGAAGAAGAAGGCTGGCAGCTGCAGCCACAAAATCCCCAACGTAGGAGTATTAAAATGCCTAGGGTTTTGTGCTAATGTGCCTATTTATAGGCACAAGCCACTAATCGCACAGTATTAGCCTAATTCGCAAAGTAAAAGATATTGATCCCAAACTTCGGATTCTAGACCTACGCATTTTTCTAAGATTTTTCATATTTTTATTTTATTTTTCGGAGCACCTTTCCGGTACGCGCTTTTCCATAGCCAGTATCAGTTCTGGCATCAGATTATGTCATTTTGACTTGAAACTTGTTTTACAAGTCCTACATAATATTCTAGTAATTATCATGCATTCGTTATAATTTTCCGGGATACTTTTCCGGTACGCATTTATACCGAGTAGCAGAACCGGTATCTGCGCTTTTCTTCCGAAAAGCGACTTTCAGCATTTTTACCCATTCATTATAATTATTTAAGCCCAATAATAATTATTAAGGTCAATTATGGAATTATTTCCTAATTATCATAGTTAACTTACTAATTACCTTAATTAGCGGTGCGGGTTCTTACAAACTCCTTTTATATTTTCTTCCTGTGCGCGTCGTGTCTTCTTTCTTCTCCTTGAACCAACGACAACCATGGAAATGGGGGGTATGATGGATTTGCTTTCTCTCTCTTCTCTTTCTCACTCATCTAGACACCAAAATACAAAGTGCCATACATGAAAGTTCAAGTAAAAATCGTGGTGAATCTATTCCACCACTTTGTCTGAGCTGAAATTGTAACATCCCGGGCGCTGACGAGGGCGGGGAGTGATCGCCGGTGCGCAAGGACACGGACAAGGAGCGGCTCCTGGCAGGCTTCCAGCGATGGGGGTACATGAATGAATTGAATAACACCGGAAAGAGAGGGATTCCAGAGACTGTGCTGGTATGGGACAGTACAATTGGGAATGACTTATAAGAATTAATTGGTACTACCTATACTAACAAGATGCATCTACTTTTTGGTAGCCCGGATTGGAAGAACTCCACAGTTAAGCGTGCTTGACTTGGAGCAATTCTGGGATGGGTGACCTCCTGGGATGTTTTCCCGGGAAGTGTGCGAGTGAGGACAAAGCACGCTGAAAAGTATCGTGTTAGTGTGTGGGGACAGTCGTTAATCCTTGCAAGTTGCCAGGCGTTACAAGTGGTATCAGAGCAGGGCCTCTCATCCAGTACGGTGTGGTTCGAGGACGAACCAGGCGGAAGCTGGTGGGCATGTAACATCCCGGGCGCTGACGAGGCGGGGAGTGATTGCCGGTGCGCAAGGGCACGGACAAGGAGCGGCTCCTGGCAGGCTTCCAGCGATGGGGGTACATGAATGAATCGAATAACACCGGAAAGAGAGGGATTCCAGAGACTGTGCTGGTATGGGACAGTACAGTTGGAAATGACTTATAAGAATTAATTGGTACTACCTATACTAACAAGATGCATATACTTTTCGGTAGCCCGGATCGGAAGAACTCCACAGTTAAGCGTGCTTGACTTGGAGCAATTCTGGGATGGGTGACCTCCTGGGAAGTTTTCCCGGGAAGTGTGCGAGTAAGGACAAAGCACGCTGAAAAGTCTCGTGTTAGTGTGTGGGGACAGTCGTTAATCCTTGCAAGTTGCCAGGCGTTACAAAAATCACTTGTGGGAAGAGTTATTCCTCCTCTCAAATTCATGGCACTATTCATCCAAGTGCAAAAATGTGGATTTTGAGTGAGCTTTGCTTGGGTTTTGCTCTTTGGACCTTGGATAAGCGATTTGAGGTAAGAAATCCTCATTTTAATGGTTTGATTTATATGATTTACGTTTTGAATATTATGAGCATATGTTATGGAAAATTTTGGAGCTTGGAATTTGAAATTGATGATGAGTTAGCATGGTTTATGATGTTATAGTGTTAAATAAGTATGAATATGTGTTGAAAGTTGAAAAAGTCTCTTGCACCTCCTCCCCCTAGGTTCAGCCATCTGTGAAAAATTAGGGTTTAATGTTCAAAAAAATAATTGGACACTTTATGAAGGTTTATATGTATATGTAAGTTGTGAATTGAGTGGATTAATTGAATGATGCTTAGTGGTGTCTTATGTTTTGAGGCATGAATGAATGAATTAATGTGTAAAAAGGGTTTTATTACCTAATGATGATTATGGTTGTATGATAAGCTTGAGTTTTATAAACTAAAGCATTGGAATCATGAAATTGACAGAATTTTCTTTATGAGCCTCTTAGCCATTTACAAAGGAAGTATGTTTTTAGAGTGCTTGTTTGTGATAATAAGTACTTATAGAGCCTAAGGACTATATAATTAGATGTTTAAACTTTTGGTTGAATTAGATAAAAAGAAAAATGAGTAAGTCCCTTCTTTAGGCCTTATATGTGATTATGGCCATTTTCAAAGGAGGTTGGTGTTATGATTTATTGTTTTGCAAAGCGAGCATACTGTTATGCGTAAAATAATTTATATAGGTGGCTAAACTTGGGTTTAGGCACTAGACAAAGAGAAATCTTATAGCTCCTTTGTAATGGGCACTCTGACTTAAATTGGGAAAAATAGGCTTTTAGGTGCTAAGAGGAGTAATGAGTGTTCTAAAGGCCTTTTGGGATCTATCCTAAGACTAAGTGAATATGTGGAATTTTGTAGGGATTTGTTGAACAAAGAACCTCCCACTCATGTCTTAATATGACTAAGTAAAAAGAAAATAAAGAATAAAGTGCGTGTCTTGTATATTTACATGACATTATATCATTTTATTGAGTTTTGTGTTGAATTCCTTCTCTAGGTGTCCCTAGGGACGGTGAACGTTTGGATTCTCGTGGAGCAAGATAAGCAGCTTGTTCTTCAAGTAAGCAAATTGTAAAGCTCCAAGAGGTAAGCTCTATGTTAATGGGATTTGCTCCTACTTTGTGTTCCGCCATAGTGTACTGACTGTGGTCAGGTTGTATGATATGTATGAGATATATGATATAGATACATTCATATAGAACTATATGATGATGTGATGTGATATGTTTTGATGTGTTTAATTTGATATGTCTTGATGTGTTTACTATGATATGTTTTGATGTGATTTCTGTAATGATCTCTGGCCATTGATCCTATATGCACTGATGTCCGCGTGGGGTCCTCCCTTGGGACTGACTGTGTATATATCTGTTATATGCTGAGTTTCGCTTGGGGTCCTCCCTTGGAAACATGTGCACTGATTTCCGCTTGGGATCCTCCCTTGGGATTGACTGTGTAAACCTCTATTATGTTATGGTCTCTGTCCATTGATCATATGTGAACTGATGTCTGCTTGGGGTCATCCCTCAGGACTAATGGTGTACACCTCTGATATGTTCCGGTTCCACTTGGGGTCCTCCCTTGGGAACACATACGTTGGTTTCCGCTTGGGGTCATCCCTTGGGAATGACAACGTACGTCTCTGATAAGATATGTTTTGTTCTGATGTGATTATTGTGGTGATTTTGTATATGATATTTGTTACGTACGTTGATTTCCGCTTGGGGTCATCCCTTGGGAATGGCGGCGTACGTCTCTGATATGATATGTTTTGTCTGAAGTGATTATTGTAATGTTTTAGTTATGATATTTGTTATGTGCGTTGATTTTCACTTGGGGTCCTTCCTTGGGGAATACTACGTGCATCTCTGATAAGATATGTATATATGCTCAGTTTAGTTATGATATTTGTTACGTGCGTTGATTTTCGCCTGGGGTCCTCCCTTGGAAAATACTGCGTGCATCTTTGATAAAATATTTGTATATGCTTGTTCAGTTATGATAATTGCTTATATGATATTTTGTATATCATGTATCTGACTGTCATGCAGGAAGTGAGCCCAGGGTATGGAGAGTTTTCCATAAACCTGGAGCTTACTAGAGATTCGTCTCTAACCCCGCTTGGGGATATGATTTCAGGAACACAGTTAATTGAAGAGCCCTCATGGGACAAGGACACTACTCGTGGCTAGAGGTACTAGTATGAGGATATAGAGTTCTGGGTGGCCGGACGCTACTATTCATTATAGATGTTATTTTTAGAAAATACGTACTGTTGTATAGTTTTCTATTCATTTTGGGATCATGATGTTTGATCCATTATACAATATATGGTCCGTATATGTTTTGTACATGTGTTCATATTTGATGCATATACATTTGTGTTTCAGATGTGTGCATGTGCTGAAATATGTATGTTGTTAGACATAGTGGCACAGAGCCGACACAGTGGCACAGAGCCAGTTATGCATGCACCCATGGATGGGTATATAGTTCTTTATAGATATCTGGTATTTCTAAAATCATATATGATATAAACTGTTTATCAGGAACCTTTGAGAGTGATATTAGCAAATCCCCAGTTGTCCAATTTATAGAGGTTACTCTGTCCAATTTTCGTCTTCGTCAAATACGAATTAAATTGGGAGAAATATGCAATGTGAGATATCATGTGAATTAAGATTAATGAAAAAGGAAAAAAAAGTTAGCTCGTATTTTCGTAAGTTAAGTCTTCTGCTGTTTCTATTTGTATCGTATGTATATTAATCGAACCAGCCCGTTTGGGGATGTTACACAAGTCCTACCATTAAGAAATTAATTCAGTGACCCCCTTTTTTTCTCTCTCCTCTCTTCTCCCGTGGTGAGAGCAGATTAAATTTGCTCCTATCATTGCTCTAAAGTGTTGGGATTCGATTGGCGACCACAGGATCAATGCTGCATCTGAAAGATTATCTCATAAACTTTGTCGCCCTTACATTATTGATAAAATTGCGGATGAATTCTAAAAATCCTAATTTAGCCAAAAAAACAAAGGTAAACTAGCGCAGTAAGAGAAATAGGAATGTTCTGGTTTTTACTTGATCTATATATATATATAGGCTTTAATAGTTCTCATGTCGCTACAGATGGGAAAATATGCAGCAACACTTATTTTCATCAGGATATGCGTCCGTATCTTGATGCATTTTTTTTTCTTAGGCCAGGATACGACCCCATATCCTGGTGTTAATAGTTTGTTGTAACTTTTCTTATTAGCAGCGACAGCAGAAACGAGGAGCCAATATATATATATATATATATATATATATATATATATATATAGGCAAAATGATTTCTGTAGCTGTTACCCATACAACAAGTCAGGATACGGCACTGGATCCTAGGATATGGAACCAGATCCTGGTTTTTTTTTTTTTTAAGAAAAGCTGTGGGGCCCACTACTCTATGTCAGCTACAGATAACATTCGCTACGACCGGCCGCAGAAAAGTATCTCATATATATATATATATGTATATATATATATATATATATATATATATATATATATATATATATATATATATATATATATATATATATATATATATATGGATAGATTATTCTACCTACTCCCCTTTTGCCTACCTTTGCCTACCCCTTTCATTACCGTTCGATTACAATCTAATCCAACGGCCCATATTTGCAAAATAAAATAAACTTTTCCCCCCTTTCTTTCTCCTCACTTCCTCCCACACCCTTTCTCTCTTCCTCCATGCCATACTGGAGACATTTTTTTCCTTCATCGCTGGTGTCTGACGCCGTGGACCTCTTTAACCCCCCACCCTCTCCAACTCCAAGTTAAGTGAGAAGCTTCGCAACTTCAGAAAAAGAATTGGAAAAACAAAAAAACCTATTATTTTTCTGCAACTCTATCCAAAGCGGCGGTGCCACAAGGTGGGTTCTTATGCGAAATGGGTTTATCCATGATTCCTTTTTCTGCACCATGATTTCGAATTGCTTGTGCAAAATGAGTTTATCCATTTTTATGTAATATACAAAATACGGATCAGATTCATGGCTTCATCCCATATCATTGCTTTTTGCGAGGATGTGAATTAATAGAACTTAACAATTATGAATAAATATATATTGATATATTTCATTTTTGAATAACAAGAAAGGATCGTCCAATTTATCCAAAAAAAAAAAACAAAGATCATCCAAATCCAGATTTGAGGTTCCAAACCATTCTTAGTCATTCGTACCCCCAATCTAATTTATCGTGTTGCCTTTTGATTTTGAATCTATCAATTACAAATGTATCAAGAAGGATGGTTGCTGCAAAGGAAGAGAGAAAGGGGATGAGAGAGAAAGGGTGATGGAGGAAGTGAGGAGAAAGAAGGGGAAAAGAGTTTATTTTATTTCGCAAATATGGACCGTTAGATTAGATCGTAATTGAACGGTAATGAAAAGGGTAGGCAAAATGGGAGTAGGCAGAATAATCTATCCCATATATATATATATATATATATATAGGAAAATGTATTTGTCATGTTACATGACAAATGAATAGTTGTTATGTTAAGAAAAAGACAAATTATATAATATTAAAAAAGTAAAATGACACATTATTCAATGCATTTATCTTGTCTTTTTCTTAACATAACAATTATTCATTTGTCATGTAACATGACAAATACATTTTCCTATATATATATATATATATATATATATATATATATATATATATATATATATATATATATATATATATAGTGATAACTTATTGATACTACAAATATTACTAATTCGTAAAAAATTCCTAGATATATAATATAAATAGGGGAAGGATATTGTAATAATCAATTAAGGTTATTATCAAAATTATTATCAATCAATTTTACCGTTAGATCAATTATGTTGATCCAACGGTTGTATATATTTTCATCTTTGTATGGTTATGATTCTTCGTTTTTAATGTGAAAATATTAAATATGAGAAATCATAATCATACAAAGGTGAAGATAAATATAAAATATTAAATATGAGAAATCATAACCATACAAAGATTGAAATAAATATAACCGTTGGATCAACATAATTGATTTAATGATGAAATTGATTGGTAGTAATATTGATAGTAATATAACCCTAATTACTTGTTACAATATCTTACCCATGTAAATATATGTTAGTGTTACCAAGCAAGATTCTCAAAGAAAAAGCATCAGTGATTCCAAATCCAACAATTTATTACAGACGTGTGCAATTGAAAAACCCAACCAAGCATATGACTACTTTGTCTACAGGTAACACGCATGAATTCAGACGACATACATAGAGTTCAAACAAAATACACAAGAAATAAATATGATAATTGTTGCCTGTGGTTTGGTTTCAGTCTTTTTCCAGTCCAAACCTGCGTTTTGCACGCCTCAGATTAACAGCGATCAAGACCACAAGCTTATCTCCCATGTCAAAAATAAACTTAAAATATGCATGTCTCCAAGACCTCTTTAACATCAAGCTGCCACACACAAACCAGAAGCCCGTAATGTACCCAACAACAATGCTTGCATATAACCACAACCTTTCGGTCTTGTCATCATCATCATCATCTTCACGTTTTCTTTCTTGTTCCCCATTTCCAGGCAATGATGGTGAGCGATTAGTTGGCCAAATATCCCCACGAAGTTCCGGGTTGCCTACGTATATTGATGGATCATTGAAGGTCCCAAACTGATTAGCTTCCGGAATTTGACCAGACAAGTTGTTGTATGACAAATTCAAATGGCTCAAGAAAGTCAAGAAAGTCATGCTTGGAGGGATTGGACCAGAAAGATGGTTGTGTGAAAGGTCAAGGCTTTCTAAATCTGTTAATGATCCAATGTTATTGGGTATGTTCCCAGTTAGCTGATTCCATGACAAATTCAGGGCACCCAAGTGAAATAGCTCTGTTAATTTCTCAGGTATCTCTCCAGAAAGATCATTCTTAGAAAGATCAACGGAGGATTGCACCGTCATGTGGTTGATGTATTCAATTATTCTTCCTTTCAGGACCAACTCTATATGCCTCGTGTAAGGTACAATGCCATAAGGGGTTAATGAATACATCAAATAGATAAAGTAAGTTTGCGGCAGTTTGAAACCATGCACATCACCCAAACATGTTGGTATTGATCCTGATAGGTTGTTTTCTGCAAGATCCAATACATGGAGAAATTGTAGACGACACAGCTCTTCAGGAATGCTTCCTGAGAGTGTGTTGCCTCGTAACAGTAACTCTGAAAGTGAAGGAAGGTTTTTGGCTATTTCTTTTGGCACAGACCCAAAAAACCTATTGTTTCCTAGCACAAGAGTTTTCAGACCAGAACAATTTTGAAAGGCTGAAGACAAATCTGCAGAGAGATTATTGTTGCTCAAATCCAGGATGAATAGTAAAGGCAGTGAGCATATGGAAGTTGGAATTCCACCTGACAAACTGTTGTTGGATAGGTCAATGATTTGTAAGCTCTGCATACCCATCCAAAACTTGGGGATTTCTCCTGTCAAATAATTGTTGGATAGATCAATATATATCAAATGTTGTATCCTATTTATGGAGAGTGGAATGCTCCCATTGAGTTGGTTATTTGAGAGATCCAAGTACAGCAATTGTGACATCTCTTCGCCAATATTGCCTGGTATATTTCCGGACAGTGAGTTGTTCCTTAGATAGAGAGCACTTATTCCAGACCAAAGTGGGACTGAGCCCCTCAACTGGTTGAAAGAAAGGTCAACCCTAGGTGAATTAAAGGAAGAGAAGTTCATCTCTTTGGTAAGGTAACCACTTATTTTGTTGTAAGAAAGATCAAGCAAATTAATCTTGGAGGACATGTTGTAAAGCCAATGGGGTATCTCATCTAAGATTTCAGTATTTTGTAGGATCACCTCTGTCAGAAATGCATGATTTCTGAGCCAATTAGGAAATGTTGGGCCAACTTGACAATCATGAATTTCCACGTGATACAATTCCTGAAAAGGAGCAACCCAGTCATGTGTCACTTTCAAAGCCAATGAGTTATTTTTAGATGATATAGAGAAACTGAGTAGATTTGTGAGGTTTTGGAAATGAATGTTGGTCATTGTACCTTCCCAAAAATTCTGGAGTAGATTTAAATTTTGCATCTGGGTTAGTTGACCAATACTTTCTGGAATTGAACCCGAGAGTGAGTTATTTGACAAGTCAAGATAATACAGACTGTTAAATTGCCCTAAAGAATGGGGCAATTTCCCAGTTAGTTGATTCGAACTCAAATATAACCACTCCAGACTTTGGTTGCTACAGGATAACAAGGCCTCCAACGTTTCTGTTATATCGGCAGTGAGATAATAATTACTTGATAGGTCCAGAAGCTGAAGCTTGCTAAGATTCCATCTCACTAGTACAGGAGGAAGGAGAGCTCGTAGAGAAGAAGAAGAAAGAAGAAGTTGTGTGAGGGTACTCATATTAAACAGCCAAGAAGGTATAGAGGAATCAAGAGGATTTGCAGAGAGATCAAGCACAGAAAGTGATGTAATATTTTCAAATGGAAAAGATGGAGGGAGAATACCAAGATTGGAAGCCAACAAATGTAACTCTAACAGAGATGGAATCATATTTGTAGCTCGAAACAACTCATGGGATGGGATGGTAATGTTAACAAAATCCATGCGAAGATATTGAAGTGAAGACAGAACAGAGAGCCAGCTTACATCTCCGACCCAAATTGATGAGAATGGGTCAGAGATGTCAAGGTAATGCAGATTTGACAAATTGCCAAGATGAGTAGGGACCATTCCAGAAAAATTAGCATAGGAGAGGTCAAGGTAACGCAACATATTGAGAGAACCTATAAATTTTGGAATGGGTGTTCCTTCAAAGTTATTGAAACTTAGGTCCAAGAGAGTAAGATGTGTCAAGTGAGTCAATGAAGGATTTAACTCACCACTTAACGGTGTCCGTGACCATATATCTGTGGTGGAGCAGATATGTGACGGCTGGAGATCAAGCTTTAGAACGTGACCAGTTTCATTATCACATTCTATACCCTCCCAGTTACAGCAATCTTTCCCAATCCATGAAGAAAGACAATTAGAAGGATGCTTAAGATCTTTTTTGATTTTAAGGAGGGCCACTCTCTCTTCGTTAATGCAAAGAGTGCTCACATTAATGCTCCTTACTACGTTGGGAGTTGATACAAAAAGAAAGAGGAGAGGAATAACAAAATATCCTAAGAAGATTTTTGTGCTTGCCATCGTCCCACCAGAGGATACCATTACCATATGGTTTCAAATTTATAAATTTGAGCTTTTGATGAATAGAGATATATAGAACAAAAGTGGCTAGGAATTTCTTGGCATATCTCTCTCTCTTTCTTTCTTTGTTTCTTCTTAACATAATCGCATTAAATTATCTTTTTATATCGATAAACAAATACTGTGAAACTATCGGTGGATGTGTGTACCCATCTTCTGCGAAGTTCACTAAGTCAACAAATTAATTTACCAGTACGAGCTTTTGATGATTAGTGTTATTTAGAAGAAAATGGTTTGGAGTTTCTTGGTATGTCTCTTTCTTATTTTTTATATTGGCAAAAAAAATATTGTGAAACTATCGGTGGACGGGTACTATCCACTGCAAAGTTCTCTCAGTCAATCTAGGATGCTGCTTCGTCAAAATACTTGAGTACTGTATGTGATCGTGATACAAGATAATTCAATAAAAATCCTGATAATAATTTTCAGAACCAAAATGTTCATTTCGTAACTTTAATATTTTGAAGTAGGCCCTTGGCACACCTCAAAGTCCATAGGCATGTCTTTTTTGAGGAAATTTCTTTTGCTGCTATCGATGCACCGTAAATCCGATGTATCATCTATTCATATTGTGACGCGTGTTTTATTTGTCAAATTAATAATAAATAATTTATTTTAAAATTAAAAGAGGGAGTGATTTGATATAAAATAAGACATGTGTCACAATATAAATGAAAGATACATTGAATTTTCGATACATCCATAATAACAAAGATGTTCTCCTTTTCTGAAAGACACAAGGCTGTGCTATAAAATAAATCATGTCATAAACTATTTATGTTGAACTAGTATTTATTTTAAAATAAAGTGTCCTTATCTTCCCATCGTTTTAAATTTTTTGTTTCACTGTCTTTTTTTTGTATAAAATTCCCTCAGCATTTGCTTAGTAATGTCTGGGATGTGAAATTGGTGCATGCTTTGAGCTGAATTTCTTGCAAAGCCCGCAACTCATGTTGATGGAATGTGTTGGCAATGAATTGTTAATTTGTTGATTTATATTAGTTAAATTAAAACATTAATATTATATATAGTACGGAGTCTTATTTATGAAATAAGACTACTCCTATTTTGGCAATGAAGAAAAAAAAATAGGGATGGGGCAGAGGAAGAGAGAAAGGGGAGGAGAGAGGAATGGTGTGGAAGGAAGTGAGAAGAAAGAAAGGGGAAAAAAGAATTTATTTTATTTTGTAAATATAGACCGTTGGATTAGATTGTAATCGAACGGTAATGAAATGTGTAGGCAAAGGTAGGCAGAATAACCTATCCCATATAATAAATATTATATTTAGTCATACCCAATTTTGGACGTGACCACTCTCGCGCAAAACATGTCCTCTATAATAACCATCACTAGTAGTTGTGGTTTTAATATTGAAGAATAATTAGAAGTAAAAAAAAATAAAGTCACCTTAGGTGAAAAAGGAGTTAAATGACAGTTAAGTGGTAAAAATATGGGTAAATAAAGTTAACTGAAAAGTGAAGTAAAGTTAGAAATATGACTAGAAAAATATTCTAGTCCATTGGGTAAAATTTGATATTGAATGGAGGTGTGTAAATAGATAAGTTGTTACCCAGTTAAAACAACTTAACCTATTTAACTTTATAACACAGTGACCTTATTACTTCTTTTCCCGTTCCTGCGCACGAGTCCGTCTATCTCCATTCGTCCATTAGAGAAGCTACGTTTCCTTTTCTTTTCCTTTGATTCTCCTTCAATCTCCAACCAAATCACAAAGTCCACTACATGAAATTGATTGTAAACCACCCAATGAATCCATTCCACCGATCAATTTGAGCTATAGTTGCTTGTGTGAGGAGTTCTTCCCTTTCCCCTTTTCGTTTCACTATTCATCAAAGAGGAGAAAGTAGAGGTTTGATGGAGCTTTGCTTGGAGGTTGCTCTCTAGGCTTTGTACAAGTGTTTAGAGGTAATAAACCTCTATTCCCATGGTTTTATTTTGACGATTTAAGTCATGAAATTTATGAGTATGTTTTGGGTGGGAAATAAATTAGTTAAAAATTTGAATTGATGATGGATTGTCGATGTGTTTGATATAGGAATGTGGAATAAGCATGTGAACATGTATAAAATTGGAAAAAAATCCTATATATGAATGATACCCCAATGTTTCGGTCTTGTGGGTCCTTGAGGGGCTTGATATTCCAAAATTTAATTGGAACTTGGTGGATATATATTTATGTATGTGTAAGTTGTTAAATTAAGTGAAGAAATGAAATGAAAAAGAAGAGAAAAATCTTGGTTTCTTCTCTTGGATTTCGGCCATTGAAGGTGGTTTAGGAGTAATTTTGTTACTTTTTATTTTAATAAAATGAGTAGTTTTCCAAGTATGAAATGGATGAGTTAAAGAGTTGTAATGACTTAAAAAAAATTGTTGAAAGAAATATATTAGTTCCCTTTATGTGTGCCCACGGCCTTAGAGAGAAAAATGGCTTGAAATAGGTTAGAAATTCTCTTGTGAGTACTTAGTTAATTTAGGGAACATTAACGATAATAAAATGGTCTTGACTTGTGTACTGGCATATGATTGGCAAAAACGTAAAGAAACGAAAGTAAACGATAAAATGTATGTCTTATGTAAGAATCATGACATTGGATCATTTTATTGATTTTGTTGTGGATTCTTCTCTAGGTGTTCCTAGGGACTGAAAAGGATCGGAATCTTATTGAAACAATATAAGTAACTTGTGCCACAAGAGAGCGTATTGGTAAAGCTTCAAGAGGCAAGCTCTATGTTTAAGGAGTCTTTTCCTGCTTAAGTGCCCCACCATGGTTAGTAAACTATGGTTGGAGTCTTTGTTTTTGCTATGAGTGCCCCACCATGGTTAGTGAACTATGGTTGGATCGTATGAATGTTGGAGGTTTTGGGGATACTTTGCCATATTTGAAGTGAGATGCATTCATATAGTAGTATTATGCTTTGATATTCCACAATGATATGGACGTAATTGGATAATTTTAATTCGGCTTGATATGAAAAATTTCGGATTTTAATTGATATATGGCACACATAAGTCAATGTTAACAAACCGGTTCTAGAACGGGGTGTTACAGATGCATTCATATAGAGTTATTTGATAACATGATATGACTTGTTCTGATATGATTTCTGTATTGATATATGGCAGACTGAACCTGACGATGTACATGACATGTTTTGGTTCCGCTTGGGGTCCTCCCTTGGGACACGTGCGTTAATTTCCGCTTGGGGTCCTCCCTATGGATATATGTTTTGTTCTGATATGATTTCTGTAATATGATTTTTGTAATAATCTCTGGTCATTTATTGTATAGTACCCTGATGTCCGCTTTGGGGTCCTCCCTCGGGACTGATGGTGTACACCTCTGATATGTCGGGTTCCGCTTTGGGGTCCTCCCTCGGGAACACGTGCGTTGATTTTCGCTTGGGGTTCTCCCTTGTGAATGACTACGTACGACTCTGTAATATATGTTATATGCTCTGTTCAGTAAAGATATCTGTTATATGTCGTTTTGTATACTCTGTATCTGACTTTCATGCAGGAGTGGGCCCAAGGGTATGGAGAATTCTCTATAAACCTGGAACTTATTGAGATTTTTTATCTCACCCCTTCTTGGGGACATCATTTTAGGTTATCAGATTTCCAGCGAGCCCTCACGAGGCAGGGACGTGACCCGTGAGTAGAGGTGCCACGACGTACCCCATTTTGGAGTAGCTGTAGACTACTGTATTTTGGAGTGCATTTACTTTGTTTTCGGATTTCAGTCTTTTGCGGATCATGATGTCTGGTCCTTTACTTTGTATTTGGCCTGTATATGTTTTGTACATGTCTTTCTGTATATGATCATGTTAAATGATAAAAGATAAACCCTTTTTTTAATCCTACAAAAGAAGAGCTGAGTCAGCTGACAATAGCAACTTTAAAACAAAGTATGTGTTTTTTATTTTTCAAAAAACAAAGTGTTTTACCGGTCTACTATCCATACTTCCCTGTTAAAAAATAATAAATAAATAATGTGGAGAAATGTTATATTTACTACCTATTTTTCTTACTACTTCTTACTACCAAATCTTAACCGTTGATTTTCGTCAATCTAACTGTTATAATTTATTGCAGATTAATAATTAATTAATAAGTATGATCTCATAAACTACAACCGTTAGATTACGGAAATCAACGGTTAAGATTTAATAGTAACAAGTAGTAAAAAAAAAATAGTAACTATAACCTCACCCACAATGTGATACATTTTAATTAAACATTCGTACATATGCTAACTTCGGTTTTTAACTTTATATTCAAAATTATAGTGGCCAACGTGCCTCGGTGGGACCTACTTAAATTTTAGTGCTTTAACTAAATCGGCAAGACTTGACTTATTTGTAATTTGTAACATCCTGATGTAAAGTGGGCGTGTCTCTTTTTCACGCCATTTTTGGTAAATAATTATTAAAATAATAATATTTAAAAAAAAATTTGCCCAAATTCTCGATGAGACCATGTTGATGAATGGATTAAATTTAAGGACAATGTGAGTCTTATGCAATTGGGATTTTTTTTTCTTACGTGGATACATTGATACTTGTGCCATTTTTTTTTTCTATTAGGCTGGCTCCACTTTAAATTAAGTGTGCAGGAGACAACAAAATTTTGCTTTAACGTGTCATGTCCAACACTTCCTGACACTCTAATATTTGTTAGAACAAGTCAAAAAAGAGTTCAAAGATTACGTTATCTTAAATTCTGAGTTCCAACTATTAAATTCAGTATATTTTGATTATTATATTATTGAATTTAATATAAATATTTAGAATATCTAATATTTCTTTATAATATAATATAAAAAAAATAAATTAAAAATATTATATAATATGAAAATGTGTCGCGGAAATTTAACTTCTTTTTAAAATTAACGGTGCAGGTGCCCCAACATAGATTTCAAGTACTTAAATATAACCTATTGACATATATAAGGCCACACGGCCATACATTTCAGACATTTTTATCCCCAAAATCTAGAACTGCATGCATATATATAGTTCTGATTTATTCACTCGAGAAGAGCACACAAATTAACAGCTACGTACGTTCAAGGAAAAGGTGCCCTCAATTTCATTTCAGTCTGCTCAAAGTCAATAGCAAATCCTTTGCCATGTTGTTTCCAATAGTCTGCCATTGGGTTAATCATCTCTGGCTCAAGAATCTCCAACCTTGAGCTTGCCAAACTCTCTGAGGAAATATTGTACTTGCCATCCCTCTCATGCAGTAACTCTGGCCTCACCAGCCCCAGACTCACTGCTTGCGGAGACATCATCAGGGCTGGTGCACCCATTGGAAGCCTATCCCCTGCATTTTCAATTTTAACAATTAATTAAGTTCCCACATTACAATGCATGCGAAGGTTAACCTTACTCAAATTCACCCTTAAAAAAAAAAAATTAAGGTTACTCAAACAGTATCTAAGATCACAGCACAACCACATTGCATGGTTTTTTCAGATTCTCAATTTGAAGGGACGTTTTTTTAATAATGCTATTTGTACAACATAAATTTTTAAGTAAGATTACATTGATGATTTTAAATATCTATAACAAGAAGAAAAATCAGATTAATGACACATTGAGGAAAAGGGGATCAGAAGAAGAAAGAAAGGATGTTAAGTAAATGTCATTTAATAATTTTATATTAGATTTTTCTAACACTTTATATATAAGTTGGACTTAAAGAATAAATAATGCACAAATTCATCTTACAAAATTTCATTCATGACCAACTAGTCATAAGTTTAGATATCATATTAAATAATAATTTCACTTAAAAACTCAAATTGTTAAATAAATATCACTTAAATATTAAATAAAAAACCACTAATGATTTTATATTAAGCTCACTGACATATTCTCTTATTACTTCCCAAAACAGTGTTACGAGTATATTTCAGTGATGCAAAGCTACAAGGTATGTGCACCTTTAAAAAACACTAGTTCATACAGCAAACTGGGAATGACAAAAAAAGAGGCATAATTGTTTTTAAGAGTGGAGTAACCTGAGGGCGGGAGGAGGAGAAGAGGACCAAGACAAATTGGGTGAGTCAAAGTTCGGGAGGGGAATCTTTTGTAGAAATTTGATTACATGATTGAATAGTTTTTTATTGAATAATTTTAGCACACATATACTTAAATAATTAACACGCCACTGATGTTCAACGGAAGGGAAATAATAAACATGTTTGCTGCCATTATGCGAGGAATAAATTATTTGATTTCTATTTTGAAATAATCATATTTACACTGAAGCAAGTCACAATCTCATACACAACTGAGTAAGAAAGAATCTCATATAGCGGATATCTTGAAAGAAAAAAACAAAAATAAAAAAATACACTGAAGAAAATAAACTCAAATAGAGACCATGAGTACATTTTGTGTATGGTTGTTTTTTTCTTTCACTAGAATTCACAACTTGCGGGGAAAGAGTACCATGAATCCACAACATCGAAAACTATAAAATATAAAAATTTCAGTTGACATAAAAGCTGTAGAATGTAACCATCAACCAAAGCATTCAGCTAATCAGACTTGGAAATTAGTCTTGAACTGATATTCAACATGCCACCACGACAAAAGGCTTTGACACAGATGCCATAGTGCAGGACCACAAACACATATCTTACAACTTGCAATAGGAAAAATATCATAGATGCTTAACTAGAGACATGAATAGATTGAACAAACCCATCTATCCTTTTCTTTATCTCTTCTGGATTGGCACCGACGAGCTTCTCTGGTGGAGTACCATCCTTCAGCAGCAAAAATGTTGGCATTGCCTTTATATCCATCCGTGTGGCTACCTCCTGATCCCAGAAAAAATTCCAATACATTTAATTGTTATGATCAATCGATATCAAACCATTTGAGAAAATTACCCAAGAATTAACTTTTAGTTTCGATGCCTCGAGCATGAATACAATAGAAGGCCTGTAGGCCATCAAATTAGTCAATTAGGAATATGAGAAACATAGATTTAAGAAGTTGATTTTGTTGAGTAGCAAACACCACATGTGAAACCGTGCGAAAAAATACAAGTGGGTAACCAACAAGGGGTGCAAGTTTCTCTATTATCTTAAGGATTACAAAAATAGATAGAACATATCAGGTATAATTCTACCCTTTGATCTTATCCACGAATCTAAAATGCTAGATCAAGACCACTAATCCTAAATCCACACAAAAAATCATGTCAAGACTATATATATTGCTCAATAACAAAAGGCATTATTGAACCATATTAGTGATGCACATAGCACTAGAGATAAACGTTTTTGGAATACATGAGTTACAGCATTCAGTAAACATTTGACAAGACAGCCACAAATTAGCATGATATAATCTCTAAAGCTTTTTGAATACACTCTAATACAGTCCCAACTTCTAAAAACCTCAAACACGTTCATCCTCTTCCGACTTAGGATTTCCTGTTTAAAATATAACAGTGAACAAAGAAGAATCCCCACCAAGGGAAAAAGAACACAGTTTTATCAATGGAAATCCAAACAGAAGTGCTTAAGGACACATATTAGTGGGAAACAGGACTTAATTGCATATAATAATTTATATATTACCAATGTAATAACATATTAAAAGTGAAATGCACAGTATATTTACCAAAGGGTGACACCAATGAGCAGCCTATTTTCTTCTTGTTATTAGACTAGCAAGTTAGTAACATCTAACAATTTAATGGGATTATTAGTTATCTGAAAATCTAGCTGAGAGACAGTAGGCCACTTGTTCTTGCATATAAGATGTCCACTTTCCCTGGGAAGTTGGAACATTTTGGAATTTTTGGAGTTCAATGTATGTGTTCCCCTACTCTTGAGCAATTTTTATGGTCCATCCATAGAAAGGTTTCGAAATAAACAAGGAGAATAATATTTTATGGCAGTGTGCAACTTTTGCAGTTTTCTGGTCTGTGTGGGGTTGGTGTGGAATGCTAATAATAAAACAATTCATGCTGAAATCAGAAGCAATCTGAATATCAATCTCAAAAGAGAATACATCCCAGATCTCGCACATTCAAACAAACAAAAAAGGGACTCACAGAAAGAGAAAGTAGACAGATAAGTTGTAATTATGATGTGTTTAAATATGTAATCAGCAGCAAAATGTGCATCTCGAAGCATTGAAGAAAGGGCACCTAGGAAGACAAGCACAAGGTTTAAAAGAGAGGGGAAAAAAAATTACCTTGACTTCATCAACATCAACAGTGAGAAACAGAACATCTTGATAGCTTGAAGCCAGTTCTTCAAAAAAAGGAGTCATAGCCACCGATGGGATGCACCATGAAGCAGTGAAGTGAACAACAATCTACGATCCATCCCACAATATACAAAAGCTGTAAGTCTCTATATCAAATATTCTATCCCCAAGGAAGAACAAGAAGACAAGTAGACAACGAGCAACCCAAATTGAAGCAAACATAGAAAACCAAAAAAAGTTAAAAAATTGAAGGTGGGTCTTGAAAACAACTTGAAGGCTAAACACCCATTTGCAGACTCTTTTTTCAGGACAGGTTTGTCATAGAATTAAGAGATCAAGCACCAAAAAAATCCAACCTTTGGCATGAAGTGGCATACTTACAGGGCATTTCCGGTTAGAGGCCTGGGTGACATAGGATTCCCATGATTGCAAAGAATCAATCATCACAACCCTCGACTTGTTCTGCTCTGTGGCTTCCATTCTCTCCTTCAACTCCTACTTAATCAATTGACTCTGCCAAAAAACAGAAGAAAAAAGGATGTATTTTGGTGGTTCCTAGCTTCAGCTAAAGACTTCCTTAAATTGGATAAATATGGCGGATTTGGATGAGACAATGAGAGCAAATCATTGTTTAATAATTTATCTTGAATGGATTTGGAAGACCCACCAACTATCTTTTTCACACAACTTGATTAAGGGTTTAATATTTTTATTTTTATTTAGAAAAAAAATTCTGTCATATTCACATAATAATGATAAAAGGATTTTATTATAAAAGTAAACCGTAATAGTTTTCTTATGTTACCTAAGAGAAGTATTATCTCTTACACTCACATTATTTAAATGGTCTCATAAGAATTTTTTTCACTCACCTTCAACTTTTTTTCCCCCTCCTAATTATTGTTTGAGTATGTGATAATACTTCTCTTATGCAACATAAGAGAAGTATTACCCAAAAATAAAATAGAGAAAATATTTATAGAATTCATTCACTTTTATATGAATGTGATAGAAGTTTCTTTTTAAAACAAAGAGTAAACACCCTTTTTGATCCTGGCAATATCTACGAAATCTTTTTTAGTTCTTGGCAATTTATGAAAAAAGGGCCACATTAGTCCTTCTCTCAACTCTTCCGTCACGGTCAAACTAACAGTGCCCATGTGGCACGTTAGTCTGCTGACGCGGACTGGACGGTTGACACGTTGGAACTACAAACGACGACGTTTGCAAGCAAATGGGTACATAGCTTTCCAATTTTCTGCACGACGTCGTTTTATGTTTGAGAAAACAAGAGGCACCAACACTGGAAGTTACCATGGAGAGTCGTTTTTATTTCACTAAGTTTTTGCATATTATTGGAACACCATTGTTGACCTCCACTGGAAGCTTCGTTCAACGGTGAGGGTTGTCGAAGACGGTGGTTGCAAGTAAGACAATCGAGCGTGGACATTGAAGGTTGTCGAAAGTCTGGTTGTGTGGTGTTTAAAGGAAGTGAAAGTGTGGCAGTTTTCTTACATGCATTAAGGCAAGTGTTTTTTTTAGAAATTCTTCAATATTTGTGGTCCCCCCTCACTACATGATGTCTATTCTTTGTTGGATGAAGGTCCCCTATGTGCGCTCCATTGTGTGTTGTTATGGTTAGGGTTTACAAAAAAAATACCCATTTATCTATGTGGTCCCGGTTTGTATAGTTTTTTTCCCTATGTGCGCTCCATTGTGTGTTGTTATGGTTAGGGTTTACAAAAAAAATACCCATTTATGTATGTGGTCCCGGTTTGTATAGTTTTTTTTGCCATTTTTTAGTGCTTTGTGGTCCCAATTTACTGCATGTATAATTTGTAAAGAACCAATTTTTTTGCACGTTACTAGCTTGTATGGTTACACGACAGTGTTGAGTCTAATGTATATGGTTTGGGTTTTGTTAAATTGCTTCGTGGACCCTGATGTTCGCATGAATTTATTGTAAATGTGAATTTTTGTTGCAATTTACAGGGCTTTTTCACCACTATATCCTTTTTTTAATAATTAATTACCAAATTGACCCTATTTATAAACTATTTCAAAAATTTAACCTCTTCAGAAAACATAACACCAATCTGCCCCTGTTTGACCGTTGACCATAAAGCCTACCCGGGTACACCCCTCCCTACCCGGGTATATTTTGAAATTTTTTACCTACCCGGGTACACCCCTCCCTACCCGGATAGATTTCTTGAATTTTGAATTATTTACCCGGGTAGGAAGTGGTGTACCCGGGTAAATAATCAAAGTTGTGAAAGAATGCGAATTTGGCACACGCGTTCAACCACAAGCAGAAGATGTCTTACTTACCGATGCTAGTTTGTCTCCTTGCAGTTACCATGTTCACCCTTGTGGGGCTTGCTGAGCCTCAACTACAAAAGCCATTGCCTCAAGGTGGACTCACTCAAGAGCCAACACCACCCCGCCTCATCATCCCAGAAGAAAGAGGACCTTCTCGAGTACTATTTGACACTATTGGTAAACAATGACTTCTTTTAATCTTTTTGTGTGATTGAGTTTTATATTGAGTTCATAGGGGACAAGCATAGAAAGAATTCAGAGTTGAAGTGGAGGCTATAGGCCATGTTAGACATAAGCATCAGCATCTTGTGCGCCTGCTTGGATATTGTGTAGAAGGAGTTCACAGGTAGTTTTATTTTATTTTTTTTACAAAATTATTCATTGAGTAAATACCCTTTTTAGTCCCCGGCAATATCTACGAAATCCTTTTTAGTCCCTGACAATTTAAAAGGACCAAAATGGTCCCTGAAATTACAAAAAAAGGGCCACGTTAGTCCTTCTGTCAACTCCTCCGTCACGGCCAAACTAACGGTGACCATGTGGCACGTTAGTGTGAGTACGGGGCTTGGACGTTTGACACCGTGGATGACCAAACGATGACGTTTTGTGCAAAATGGGTTGAGAGATTTCCAAAGTAGGGCACGACGTCGTTATGTGATTGTTTGGAACTTGATGATTCGTGGGTTTTGCAAGTTGGGTAATTTGGAGAAGGGTTTGAAGCTTTTCAGACAGATGAAGGAACGAAGCATGGTTTCTTGGAATCTCATGATTTCTTGCCTAGCGCAGAGTAATAAGGATGAGAAAGCTCTTGATCTTTTTCGTGAAATGTTAGAGCAGGGTTTTGAACCAGATGAGGCCTCATTGGTCACTGTGCTGACTGTCTGTGCTCGCCTGGGAGCTTTGGATGTTGGGGAGTAGATCCACTCTTACGCAAATGTCGAGGGGTATAATGGGATGGGTGAAGTTGGGGTTGACTTGTTTGAGGAGATGGTACGAGAAGGCATGACCCCTTCTGACTCCACTTTTGTAGGGGTTTTGGCATGTTGTGCTCATGCAGGTTTGGTGGATAGAGGGCGCGAACTGTTTGCTTCTATGACTATAAAGTTTCAGCTTTGTCCAAAACTGGAGCACTATGGCTGTGTTGTTGACCTACTTGGGCGTTGTGGGCATGTGAGGGAAGCTCGTGACTTGATTAGAAGCATGCCTATGAAGCCAACTGCTGCCTTACGGGGTGCAATGCTTAGTGCTTGTTATGAAGAGGAGGCTAATCTTATTCTTTTAATTAGTTTATAACTTTATTTTTATACAAGAAATCTTTTTTAACCTTTAGAAGATTGATATTACTCACTCCATTTTTTATTAGACTTTCTTTCTTGTTTACATTTGAGTTAGGCTTTCTGGGTGGTGATGATGTTCGTATTGTAATTTTTTGTAATTTCTACTTTTAGACATATATGGGTATTGTAATTTTTTTGTAACTGATACTTCTAGACATATTTTGGTTAGTCTGATATTGTATTTTGTTTCATGTGCATATAAGTGGCAAGAAACCATTAGCCCATGTTTGAGTTTATGCATTTCAATCTGTATGATGGTTTTGCTTCAGTTATAATCTGGAGAAAAAAAATTAAAAAGAAACTTTTAATTCATATATCTGTTTATATTTTCCAAAGAAAAAGATTGCCGCCAAGTTAAAAAAGTAATACTAATAAACAAAAAGAAGCTTCAAGAGAATGAAAGGCAACTAGAGTAAGTCTTATGTTCAATTTGATTAAGAAAATAAAAATAATTAAATCAAGTCTGGATAGAATATAGAACATTTGTTCCATATATAAAATGCTCTTATCTTTTTTTCCTTTCCATTTTTCCAGCAATCAGACAAAGAAAGTATAAAATGCTAGAAAAGATGTTTTGGAGAAGCCTCTTATTTTTGAATGACTGAAGCATATGTTTGTTTTGAGAATGATCAGTGATCTTGCTTTGTGCTTCTTTATTGCAGGATGGACGACAAGTGCCATGTCATTGAAAGGGACTTGAGTGAACCTGATAGGATTGTGGGTGAATTGCTACAACCTGGAGGCTACCTGAAGTTACTTGAGTTGGGTATTGAGGGTAAGCAAGAAACCTGTCAAATATGAGACAACTTGGTACCAATTTGATGGATGAAAGATATTGTGACAATTGAAGTATGCATTTTAGGTAACAACTCCCCTGATTCTGGTGGTAATATTCATGGCACTTAACAGATGGATGTTTCAAATTATTGCAGATTGTGTGGATGAAATTGATTCTCATAAAGTATTTGGCTATTCTCTTTAAGGATGGAAAAACACCAAGCTGTCTTATCCCTTGGAAAATTTTAGCTCTGATGTTTCTGGGAGAAGTTTTCACAATGGCCGTTTCATACAGAGAATGCGAGAAAAGGCTTCCTCACTTCCAAAGTACACATTTTCCCCAGCTTTTCTGAAAATTTATTTGCTAATGAAGTTCAACATTTGCATTCATATTGTGTTGAATCCTTCGTTTACATCCTCTTCTAGTCTCATAATCTCAACTTTCTGCAGTGTGAATTTAGAACACGGAACTGTCACATCTCTACTTGAAGAAAACAGAACCATCAAAGGGGTGTACTACAAAACAGAACTGTGGCGTGCGAACCCAAGTCTAATAACATGGGCATGAACACACTGGCCGAGTTTGTTGTCACGGAGATTGGAACTGGACTTGAGAGCAAAGGGGCGAAAGTGTACTCATCGGGGAAAATGCCGTTGTTCTTCATGAGGGAGAAGAGGTGAAAGGATTGGTCGAAGGGAATCACATAACGACATCGTGCCCTACTTTGGAAATCTCTGAATCCATTTTGCACAAAACGTCATCGTTTGGTCATCAAAGGTGTCAAACGTCCAAGCCCCGTCATCACACTAACGTGCCACATGGGCACCGTTAGTTTAGTCGTGACGGAGGAGTTCACGGAAGGACTAACGTGACCCTTTTTTTGTAATTTCAGGGACCAATTTGGTCCTTTTTAATTGCCAGGGACTGAAAAGGACTTTCTGGATATTGCCAGGGACTAAAAAGGGTGTTTACTCTTATTCATTTTATGTTATAGTTGTGCTCTCACAAATCCATTCTCAATAATAGCACAAGCTTTGGGTTTATGATAGTCATATTCTCCTTGGTCTGAAATTGAACAGAAGCTTTTTTCTATGTTATGTTTCTTTCCCCATTATCATGAATGTACTTTCCAATTGATATTCAGGCTGATGGTGGATGAATATGTGAACAATGGTAACTTAGAACAGTGGTTACATGGGGGCATGCAACATGGCACACTTACCTGGGAGGCCTGCATTAAAGTTATACTTGGCACAGCCAAAGCGTAAGTTCAGCTTGCAACTTAAAATTATGGGCCAGATGAGTGACTAAAAAATAAAATGAATATTCACACAAATACTGAACCAATATTAAGCTAAAAGTTAGCTTTATACGTAAGGGAAACATACAAATTGATGATTATATAAAGCATAAGCAAACAGAAGTTATACAGTACTTTTGGTCCCCATGGTAACTGCAAGGAAACAAACTAGCATCGGTAAGTAAGACATCTTCTGCTTGTGGTTGAACGCGTGTGTCAAATTCGCAGTCTTCACAACTTAGTATGATTATTTACCCGGGTACACCACTTCCTACCCGGGTAAATAATTCAAAATTCAAGAAATCTACCCGGGTAGGGAGGGGTGTACCCGGGTAGGTAAAAAATTTCAAAATATGCCCGGATAGGGAGGGGTGTACCCGGGTAGGCTTTATGGTCAACGGTCAAACAGGGACAGATTGGTGTTATGTTTTCTGAAGAGGTTAAATTTTTGAAATAGTTTATAAATAGGGTCAATTTGATAATTAATTATTAAAAAAAGGCTATAGTGGTCAAAACGCCAATTTACAGCCCTGTGTGTTAACATTCCCTTCTAGTTAAAATAGAATTGTTGCAAATGGCTAGTAACTGTCATGGTGTATTTTTTTTCCAGATGGATGAATATATAATAATAAGGTATCATCATGGGGGTGTGTTGAAGAGAGATGATAAAAAGGTCACCAAGGCGATCCTCAAGAAAATGAGCTGTTGATGAAGAAGAACAAGGGAGTAGTGCATGAGCCAACTGACAAGGAGTGGATATAATGAGATTTTTTTTGTAAATTCTGGCCATTTGTTTTTGGAGGCCTTATACAGTTATAATGTAATTTTTTTTGATGCATGGCCATATTGTATTTATAGGCCTCACTTATGATTCCTATTAGTTGGCTTTTATTTGTAATGCACTACTGGATTCTAGTTCTAGGAAGACAATTATGTGTAACTGGTTATATTCTGGATATGCATGTTATTTGGCAGGGTTGATGAATGTGATAATTTCATTTCCATTTGATGTTTTTAACTGAGTTGGTCAATTAGCTGAGGCATGGTCATGTAGCTGCCATATTTTCTGGTTACTGGTTTGTGTAATTTAGTTTGGTTCACAGGTTGATGAATGTTGCAGCTATTATGTGGCAGGGTTGATGCATGTCATAATTGCATTTTCTAGTTCTTATGTTTTTTAAGAGAGTTAGCTTGTTGTTGGTCATTTAGCTGCCACATTTGCATTCTGGTGCAGGTTTGAGAGGGACCAATTTTCTGGTTGCAGGGACCAATTAGGACCCCGACACTCATTGTGAGGGACCAATTTGGACCCCTACACACTGCATTTCTGATGTTAAGTGCATTTCTGATGGCAAGGGACAACAAGTGTATCTGATGTAATGCACTACTGTTTTTTAAAATGAGTGCTGCATTTTGTTGATTTGGACATCAACAACTGATGTCCTATAATTCTGGTATCAGGGACCAATAAGTGCCCCGTGGACTTTGTCAGGGACCAAAACGACCCTCGAGAAACATTGCTAGGGACCTAAATGGTCCTCGTGTTTTGCAATCAGTAACAAAATATGCATAACAGTATGCAACTTCTGTATCAGCAATGTCATGAGTTATGCATCTATATCAGTAGCAATCTATATCAGTTTGTGATATAATGTAGCAATCTTTTATCCTTCAATCGATGCCTAACTATGCAATAGTTAGGGGTGAAACTAGGCCAGGCCGGCTCACAGGGGCCTACAGCCCAGCCCATTAGTGGCCTGGTCTGGCTCGACCTTTTTACTTGACAGGCTGGGCTTGGGCTGGTGTAAAGGTTTGATTACATAATTGGGCCGGATTGTTATATATGAAGCCTGGCCCACGAGCCTCCAAGCCTGGCCCATTTGTTTAATATACTAGAGTTACTCCTTATTTTATGTAGGAAGAACCAACATCTCAGCACGTGAGATTGCCTATGTGAATCTATTAAAAGATTTTTTTGTTTCTTAATCTTGGTGTTTTTTTGTTTCTATTCTTTATTCTTGTTTTTTTTTCTACATTTACAAATTATTTGCCAACTTATGTAACCTTGGAATTGTATTTGCAGGGGAGAAAAGATGAAGATAAGTTTTTAGCTACTCTTGTAGTCATTATGATGTGTTGTATTCATGTAGTTATTTTAATTTACATAGTATGGATTGACTTCTTTAGTTATTGTTGTGATTCATGGTTCTGTTTGAATGTTAAGATTGTCATTTTATCTTAACAAGAATTTGAGTATTTTGTGGAGTTGATTCATGGTCTACTTGGAAGTTAAAAATTAACAGGCCAATGGGCCGGGCCGGGCCATTTGTTTTTTTATAGATGGGTCAAGACAGACTAACAGTTAGACTCATACTATGCTATCGGGCCGGGCCAAATTAACATTTTTTGACATATGCTTGGGCTGTACGGGGAAAAGTTCGGTCCAGCCCAACCCACTTTCACCCCTAGCAACAGTCTATACTAACAGAAACTTAGTATCCAGTACAACATTTCACCAAGGCACAAATATATGATGCCATCATAAAAAAGAGGAATACATTCAAGACTTTTTTATAATAGGCCATATGATAATACACACAAACAGAGTGATTTGTATAACATAAAGAAGGAGTACTCATTACAATTCACTGAAGGAAAAATACATTTGGGTCACTTGTTTTCACTTTTACCACACTAACAACAAATATACAGATCATGATCACACCAACACAAGCACCTAAGACCCTAGCTGACCTATCAACTGTCCTACTTTTTTGTCCATCCTATCTAACTCCTCCACCATCTTCAGGTATACATCATACAATTTTCTTTCCTGCTGATGAAGCTTCATTCCTTGCTCACTAATCTTCACATCTTGCTCTCTCATCATCATGTCCACATACTTCAACTTGAAATTAACTTTAGCAATATCCAACTCCACATTGTGAATTCTTGCATCTTCCAGCTCAATCCGTTCATTACACACGTCATCTACCCATCTAAAAAAAAAAAAATCACAAAACGACTTCTTCTCCTGCAAAAAAAAAAAAAAACACGGCTAGCAAGTGTTCCAACTCATCAAAGGGGCAAATTACACATTGATACCATGAAATTAGGACACCCAAGGAAAGCCCTGTTTGGGTTCTTCTCAGTTTTGGAGGTATAGACAATACTTTGTCTCCCACATTTGCACCTTCAACCGGCGATCCTTGTCATTGTTCTTCCCCCCATTGATTTACTCCCACTTGATCCCCCCATGCCAGAAGAAACACTTATCTTCTCCCACGCCTAGAAATCCAGTTGATGGGTTTTACTGTCGTCGAGTTTCAATCATCAAAGTGCAGACATTTTGGGGGCATATTGCTGTTTAGGAATTTGCTCATCAATTTGGGGGATGGAGTTTCCGGTTTAGGGTTCGATTGAAGGAATTTGGCGTTTTTTCATTATTATGGTTCAGAGGAAACGATGTCGTACTCTCTATTACACACATTGCAACCCATTTGGAAGAAAACATCATCGTTTGTAGTTCCAACGAGTCAACCGTCCAGTCCGCGTCAGCAGACTGACGTGCCACATGGGCACCGTTAGTTTGACCGTGACGGAGGAGTTGACAGAAGGACTAACTTGACCATTTTTTTCATAATTTTAGGGACCAATTTTGTCCTTTTTTATTTTCAGGGACTAAAAAGGATTTCGTGGATATTGCCAGGGAGCAAAAAAGGTGTTTACTCTAAAACAAAAATAAAAATATTTTTCCAATAATTAAATAATTTAATTACACGATCCTTATTAATGCATAATATTAGTCTTTTTATAATTTTCAATATGAATTTAATTTTTTGATTACTGCAATCAGTTCTTTTTATTTTCTTTTTTCGAGATAAAATCTCCAAATTCTACTTTTAAAGTCAAATAATTAGGGATTAACAATAAATTTGAGATAAAAACTTATTGAAATGGTTCATAAAATTTAAATTTAGTAAAATTTTGATGACAATTAAATAATGGAAATTCAAGGTGAAAAAATCGAAATTTTCTAATTTTAAATGAAATCTGTTATTTTGATTGGTAAATTTTAAGCATAAGAATTAAAGCAATTTAATTAGTTAAACTTGTGAAAATTTTCAGTAAAAGATTACAGTTTTAAAGTTTTAGGTAGAGAAAAGTAAACAAAATAAAGGACTTGATTGTAGCAATTAAATTTGAGTGAAAAAATATTGAGAGACAAAAATCATACATAAGTTTTAATAGAGAGATTGAAAGGGAAATTAAGTTTAATTAAATTCAAACTGAAAACTTGTACAAAAATAAATAAATAAATTCAAACTAAAAACAAGCAACATAAAAAAATTGAAAAGAAAAACTTAGCGCACAACTAAATTGTTATAAAATAATAGGTACTAACCTACAGGGCCGTACCCCGAGGGCAAGGTGACCGGAGGAGGTTGAATGAGGATACTTCATGTTATAAAAAATAAAAAAAATAACATGTACTATTATTTTCTTTTTTAAAAAAGTGAACCTAGTAGTTACTAGTTAGCCTTAGAGTCTTATGTTATTTGGTCTAAGACTGATTGATCGCAATTATTTTTTGGGATTTGATTTTCTCATGTTGCATGAGAATTGAATTCTCATGTTGTGACTCAACTAAAGGTGGAACCCACATTTATTAAAAAGAGAAAAAGAAAAGAAAAATTTTGCACGCAAATCAAAGGGTCACAACATGAGAATTGTATTCTTATGTAACATGAGAAAATGTTTTCCCTTATTTTTTTACCATATAATAGGTTACTGAATTTTTAAAGAATTATAGGATGACAAGTAGAAAGTAAAAATAATATTTGAATGAATTGTAGTTTGTGCATAAGAAACCAAATATATTAAAAAAATATTTAAAGTTTCTAAAATCACTTTAGATAACTTTATCCAATATTGACTAAATTATATAAAAAAAGTATTGGAAATCCATGTAAAGAGAAGAAGAAAAATATATAAATCCCACCTATTTTTGAGGAAGGATATTCTTACTACCAAAATGTTCTACTAGTAACTTACTACCTATTTAATCACCAATGAATTAAAGAGAGAGAATGATAAAAAGCTTTTGAAAAAAGAGAAAATATTGATCCAATGGTGATTAGATAGGTAGTGAGTTGGTAGTAGAAGATTTTGGTAGTAAGAATATCCCTCCCCCATATATATTTTTTTGATAACACCCTCCCCATATTTTTATATGTATATTTTGATGAACAAGAACAATAAATAAAGTTACCAAAAATAAATTCAAAAATTTTAAACCCTAAAAAAATACATATTTTTTAGGGCTCTTTGACCGATGGTTTTTTTTTCCTGTTTTAATGTACCAATTTGATATTTGATTCATGATATTTAACAATTGTGGTCCTTGAGTGACGCGGAGGGGTTCCAGCGGCACAGTGACACAAGGGGGATCCAGCGGCACTGAGTGGTGCGAACCACCACCGCCGTCACTCACACATTCATTTTTTTCTTCAATTGAGTGACGCTCTAAACTCATAGGATTGTGCCACGTGGCACAATCTCGTTAGTCCCGTCAGGTAAAATTTCGGAAGGCAGTAACTTTTGACTTGGGCATCCAAATCAAATGATTTTTTATTGCACATAACTTTTCGAGATCTAAGCAATGATACCTCATTTAACATATTTTATCTCTCACGAACATAGTTCGAATTTGTAAAAATGTGGAACTATTATTGCAAATTTGAACTAGATTAATGGAAGAAAAAATACATCAAATGAGATATCATTGCGTAGATTTAGAAAAGTTACGTGAAATAGAAAAAATTATTTTATTTAGATATCCGAGTTAAAAGTTATTACCTTCAGAAATTTTATGATAACGAGACTAACGAGATTGTGCCACTTGGCACAATCCTATGTGTAGGGGACATCACTTAATTGAAAAAAAAAAATGAATGTGCGAGTGATAGGGGGTGGTTTGTGCCGCTGAATCCCGCTTGTATCACTTAACAATCCCATTAATAAATATTGTATATCGAATGAAAAATTGAAAAATTAAAATGATAAAAACATCAAATGATTCAAACAACATATCTTGTGGGATGTATGTAGATTTCCAATTAATAGTTAATTTTTCATCATCCACCAACTGTCACGTCCTACCATTGAGAAATTAATTCAGTGCCCCCCAATGATATACGGGCACGGACACGGGATACGGGACACCACACAACACGACACGCTGATACGCTAATTCTAAAAAATGTCATATTTCGATACATTGGAACACGTTTTGATATTAAATAAATTTTTTAATATATATAATATAATTTATATTTAATACATATAAAAGTCCATAATAAGTTATATAATCAATTAAATATTTAAATTTCATAACATAAATATAAATATAAATAATTTTTCGTGCTTTGTTAATTTTTCATGTCAAATTTATAACAGAAAAAAATTACTTTATAAATTGTTTATTTTATATTTAGTTAACAAAATAAAATTAAGATTACCAATAAAAGAAAAAAAAATTAAGATTAAAAAAAAAACGTATCCGAGCGTGTCCGAAAAAATTGACTACGTGTCCAAAAACGTGTCAGAACGTGTCAGACAGTTGATCGTGTGTCCTCAAATGTTAACCGTGTGTCGGACGCGTGTCCGAACGTGTCAGAATGTATCCGTGTCCGACACGCAAATTTCTTACAAGATGGCGTGTCCGTGCTTTGGTGGTGGCCCCTATTTTCTTTTTCTTTTTTCCCTCCTCTCTTCTCCCGTGGTGAGAGCAGATTAAATTTGCTCCTATCACTTCTCTAAAGTGTTGGGATTCGATTCGCGACCACTGGGATCAATGCTGCATCTGAAAGATTCTCTCATAAACTTTGCCGCGCTTATATTATTGAAAAAGTGTTTATCCTTTTAAATGATAACTTATATTTTTTCACTCTCACAATGAAGTGAGATCCACACCTTTATTTTTTTTGTCAATTCTCTCTCCTCTTTTATCTATCTCTTTCTCTCTCTTAAAATGATACAACTTTATCTCATTTAAAATGAGACACACTTTACCCTTATATTATTGATAAAACTGTGGATGAATTCTAAAAATTCTAATTAAGCCAAAAAAAAACAAAGGTAAACTAGCGCAGTAAGAGAAATAAGAGTGTTTTGGTTTTTACTTGATCATATATATATGTGGGATTTGATACTCAACTAGTAGTGGGCCGCATATTTATTAAAAAAAGAAAAAGAAAAGAAAATGTAACACGAGAAAATGTTTTCCCAATATATATGGTAAACATTTCTACAACAACTTTAAATAAGCTTATCTACAGCTGCCATTTTTAACTATGTTCTCCCGTGAGAACATAGTTATAATGTAAAGTTAAAGTTGCTCTTTTCTCTCTCCACGTTAGCAAAAAAATTCTGAAAAGTAATTGAGGAGAGAGAAAAAAGAGCAACTTTAATGTTATAACTATGTTCTCCTTGGAGAACATAGTTAAAAATTGCATCTGTAGATAAGCTTATCTAAAGTTGCTGTAGAAACACTTTTGCTATATATATATATATATATATATATATATATATATATATATATATATATATATATATATATATATATATATATAGGGAAAAATGTGTATCATTTTAAAAGGATGTAAATTTGTGTAAAGGAGGAGAGAGAGTGGATAGAAAAGTATAAAGGTGTGGGTCCCACCTCTTTGTGAGAGTGAAAAGATATAAATTGTGTCATCTAAAGGACAAACACTTTTTCCATATATATATATATATATATATATATATATATATATATAATGGCAAGTTATATTTACATACTTTTTTTATTTACAAATTCTTACAAACTATACTATCTTATTCCGGGAGAACACTAGTTTCACTATGTTCTTCCGGGAGAATATAGTGTAATTTGTAAAAAAAAATAAAAAAAGTTTGTAAACGGATCCTTCCCTATATATATATGAGGAGGGATATTCTTCCTACCAAAATTTTCTACTACCAACTTATTACATATCTAATCACCATTGGATCAACATTTTCTCTTTTTTCAAAAACTTTTTAGTATTCTCTCTCTTTGATCCAATGATGATTAGATAGGTAGTAAGTTGCTAGTAGAAAATTTTAGTAGTAAGAATATTCTCCCTATATATATATATATATGGGGTTTATACTTCTTATGTCATATAAGATAAGAATTTTTGCAACACACACATACTTAGGTGGGTCATATTAGAAAAAAGTAAATAAAAAAACTAAAAATATTGGCACGTAAAACGATGTGAGTGTAGCATAAGAAGACTATTCTTATGTTGCATAAGAAATATAAATCCCTATATATATATATATATATATAGCGAGAACTTATTGATACTGCAAATATTACTAATTTGTAAAAAATTCCCAGATATTGTAATAATCAAATAGGGTTATTATCAAAATTATTATCAATTAATTGTATCGTTACATCGATTATGTTGATCCAACGGTTATATATATTTTCATCTTTGTATGGTTATGATTCTTCGTATTTAATGTGAAAACATTAAATATGAGAAATAATAATCATACAAAGGTAAAAATAAATATAAAGAATTAAATATGAGGAATCATAACTATATAAAGATAGAAATAAATATAACCGTTGGATTAACATAATTGATTTAACAGTAAGATTGGTTGATACTAATATTAATAGTAATATAACCGTAATTATTTGTTACAATATACAACCCATGTAAATATATGTTAATAAGAAAAATTCTCAAAGAAAAGCATCAGTTATTCCAAATCCAACAATTTATTACAGACGTGTGCAATTGAAAAATCCAACCAAGCATATGACTACTTTGTCTACGGGTAACAGGCATAAATTCAGACAACATACAGAGTGTTCAAACAAAATACACAAGAAATAAATATGATAATCGCCTGTGGTTTGGTTTCAGTCTTTTTCCAGTCCAAACCTGCGTTTTGCACGCCTCAGATTAACGGCGATCAAGACCACAACCTTATCTCCCATGTCAAATATAAACTTAAAATACGCATGTCTCCAAGACCTCTTTAACATCAAGCTGCCACACACAAACCAGAAGCCCGTAATGTACCCAACAACAATGCTTGCATATAACCACAACCTTTCGGTCTTGTCATCATCATCATCTTCATCTTCATGTTTTCTTTCTTGTTCCCCATTTCCAGGCAATGATGGTGAGCGATTAGTTGGCCAAATATCTCCATGAAGTTCCGGGTTGCCTACATATATTGATGGATCATTGAAGGTTTCAAACTGATTAGCTTCCGGAATTTGACCAGACAAGTTGTTGTATGACAAATTCAAATGGCTCAAGAAAGTCAAGGAAGTCATGCTCGGAGGGATTGGACCAGAAAGATGGTTGTGGGAAAGGTCAAGGCTTTCTAAATCTGTTAATGATCCAATGTTACTGGGTATGTTCCCAGTTAGCTGGTTCCATGACAAATTCAGGGCACCCAAGTGAAATAGCTCTGTTAATTTCTCAGGTATCTCTCCAGAAAGATCATTATTAGAAAGATCAATGGTGGAATGCACCATCATGTGGTTGAAGTATTCAATTATTCTTCCTTTCAGGACCAACTCTATATGCCTCGTGTAAGATCCCATGCCATAATGGGTTAATGAATACATCAAATAGATAAAGTAAGTTTGCGGCAGTTTGAAACCATGCACATCACCCAAACATGTTGGTATTGATCCTGATAGGTTGTTTTCTGCAAGATCCAATACATGGAGAAAAGGTAGATTACACAGCTCTTCAGAAATGCTTCCTGAGAGTGTGTTGCCTCGTAACTGTAACTGTGAAAGTGAAGGAAGGTTTTTGGCTATTTCTTTTGGCACAGACCCAAAAAACCTATTGTTTCCTAGCACAAGAGTTTTCAGACCAGAACAATTTTGAAAGGCTGAAGACAAATCTGCAGAAAGATTATTGTTGCTCAAATCTAGGATGAAAAGTAAAGGCAGTACTGAGCATATGGAAGTTGGAATTCCACCTGACAAACTGTTGTTGGATAGGTCAATGATTTGTAAGATCTGTGTACCCATCCAAAACTTGGGGATTTCTTCTGTCAAATAATTGTTGGATAGATCAATATAACTCAAATTTTGTATCCTATTTATGGAGAGTGGAATGCTCCCATTGAGTTGGTTATTTGAGAGATCCAAGTACAACAATTGTGACATCTCTTCACCAATATTGCCTGGTATTGTTCCGGACAGTGAGTTGTTCCTTAGATAGAGAGCACTTATTCCAGACCAAAGTGGGATTGAGCCCCTCAACTGGTTGAAAGAAAGGTCAACCATAGGTGAATAAGTGGAAGAGAAGTTCATCTCTTTGGTAAGGTGACCACTTATTTTGTTGTAAGAAAGATCAAGCAAATTAATATTGGAGGACATGTTGTAAAGCCAATGAGGTAACTCATCTAGAATTCCAGTATTCTCTAGGATTACATGTGACAAAAAAGTTTGGTTTCTGAGCCAATTAGGATATGTTGGGCCAACTTGACAATCACGAATTTCCACGTGATACAGTTCCTTAAAAGGCGCAACCCAGTCATGTGTCACTTTCAAAGCCAATGAGTTATTTTTAGATGATATAGAGAAACTGAATAGATTTGTGAGGTTTTGGAAATGAATGTTGGTCATTGTACCTTCCCAAAAATTATGGAGTAGATTTAAAGATTGCATATGGGTTAGTTGACCAATACTTTCTGGAATTGTCCCATTCATCATGTTGTCATCCAAGTATAGATGAAATAGATTTGATAAATTTCCTATAGATGATGGTATTGAGCCCGAGAGTGAGTTATTTGACAACTCAAGATCATACAGACTGTTAAATTGCCCTAAAGAATTGGGCAATTTCCCAGTTAGTTGATTCGAACTCAAATATAACAACTCCAGACTTTGGTTGCTACAGGATAACAAGCCCTCCAACATTTCAGTTATATCGCCAGTGAGATAATAATTACTTGATAGGTCCAGAAGCTGTAGTTTGCTAAGATTCCCTCTCACTAGCATAGGAGGAAGGAAACCTCTTAGAGAAGAAGAAGAAAGATACAATTGTGTGAGGGTATTCATATTAAACAGCCAAGAAGGTATAGAGGAATCAAGAGGATTTCCAGAGAGATCAAGCACAGAAAGTGATGTAATATTTTCAAATGGAAAAGATGGAGGTAGAAAACCAAGATTGGAACTGGACAAATGTAACTCTAACAGAGATGGAATCATATTTATAGCTCGAAACAACTCATGGGATGAGATGGTGATGTTAACAGAATTCATGTGAAGATATTGAAGTGAAGACAGAGCAGAGAGCCAGCTTACATCTCCGACCCAAATTGATGAGGATGAGTCAGAGATGTCAAGATAATGCAAATTTGACAAATTGCCAAGATGAGTAGGGACCATTCCAGAAAAATTAGCATAGGAGAGGTCAAGGTAACGCAACATATTGAGAGAACCTATGAATTTTGGAATGGGTGTTCCTTCAAAGTTATTGAAACTTAGGTCCAAGAGAGTAAGATGTGTCAAGTAAGTCAATGAAGGATTTAACTCACCACTTAACGGTGTCCATGACCATATATCTTTGGAGCAGATATGTGACGGATGCAGATCAAGCTTTAGAACGTGACCAGTTTGATTGTCACATTCTATACCCATCCAATTACAGCAATCTTTCCCAACCCATGAAGAAAGGCAATTAGAAAGATCCTTAAGATCTTTTTTGATTTTAAGGAGGGCCACTCTCTCTTCCTTAATGCAAAGAGTGCTTACATTAAGGCTCGTTACTACGTTGGGAGTTGATACAAAAAGAAAGAGGAGAGGAATAACAAAATATCCTAAGAAGATTGTTTTGCTTGCCATCGTCCCACCAGAGGATACCATTACCATATGGTTTCAAATTTATCAGTTTGAGCTTTAGATGAATAGAGATATATAGAACAAAATGGCTAGGAATTTCTTGGTATATCTCTCTCTCTTTCTTTCTTTCTTCTTAACATAATCCCAGTAAATTATCATTTTATATCGATAAACAAATATTGTGAAACTATCGGTGGTTGTGTACCCATCTTCTGCGAAGTTCACTAAGTCAACAAATTAATTACCAGTATGAGCTTTTGATGATTAGTGTTATTTAGAAGAAAATGGCTTGGTGAATTTCTTGGTATATCTTTTTTTTTTTTTTCCAACATAGTCGCATTATCTCTCAGTCAATCTAGGATGCTGCTTCGTCAAAATACTTGAGTACTGTAAGTGATCGTGATGCAAGATAACGCAATAAAATTCAGAACCAAAATGTTCATTTCGTAACATTAATATTTTGAAGTAGGCCCTTGGCACACCTCAAAGTCTATAGGCATGCCCTTTTCTGAAAGACACATGGCAGTGCTATAAAATAAGTCATAAACTATTTATGTTGAACTAGTATTTATTGTAAAGTAAAGATATTCTAACTACCAAAATTTTCTACTACTAACTTATTACCTATCTAATCACCATTGAATCAAAGAGAGAGAATGCTAAAAAGTTTTTGAAAAAAGTGAAAAGGTTGATCCAATGGTGATTAAATAGGTAGTGAGATCGTAGTAGAAGATTTTGATAGTAAGAATATCCTCATCTTTATTTTAAACTAAAGAGTCCTTCTTATCTTCCCACCGTTTTAAAAATTTTGTTGCACTGTTTTATTTGTATAAAATTCCGTCAGCATTTGCTCAGTAATGTCTGGGATGTGACATTGGTGCATACCTTGAGCTGAATTCCTTGCAAAGACCGCAACTCATGTTGACGCCTGATGGAATGTGTTGGCAATGAATTGTTTGTTGATTTATATTAGTTAAATAAAAACATTAATATTATATATAGTACAGAGTCTTCTACCGGATTCGATTTTGTAAGCTAAACTGAGTAAATATAATAAACCTTATCACGATGGAATGCGAGTGTAATAAAAAATTTTATACTCCGTTGAAGTATTCCGCTATATTTCTTGGTGAAAGAAATAAACAAATTTTATGTACATTATACATGTATTTTGCTAATTTATCATTTTTCTAAATCTTAGGAGATATTTCCGCACTATCTTCTTTGGAAGAAATTGGCATAAAAATTTAAATATTGCCATTTTAATAACTATTTATGAAAATGTAATTAAGGTTTGCTTTTTCTGCGGTTACTGCAAATAACTTATTTGCAGGAAGCCCAATATGAAAATGTAGGGAGCTATATCATAATTCTCTAACTTCCTTACAGGAAGCCCAGATATGTCGTCCGCATTCATCTCGGACGTTGTATTTAAGACCTCATAAGTCACCCAAGAAAATGAGGATACTAAGGAGGCCGGAGGAGACTTGAAATCCGACTCGGCAGAACCTGACTCCTCTACAATCTCGGGCGGGGCCGGGGGGGGGGGAGATGCCATAAATACCTATAAAAATAAAGGAACTTAATCAGAAGGACAAAATGAGCATACCTGAATCAAAAATGCTACTAGATGAAGAGTCACTAGAAGATGAGGAGGTTGGTTTATCCGAGATGGTGATTGGGTCATCTGCCTCACCAGATGCAGAGGAAGATCCCAGAACATCTCTATGCCGGCAACTAGCTAAAGTAGACTCAGCTAAAGAGTCACATCTTGTTCAATGAGTTTGGAACTCAGAAAGACACAAGCATAATAGGGACCGACTTTCTGGATATGGGAAGACTGTGGGATACCCCGGTTGACTGACGGAGGTCCAGGGTTTGTCATAGGTGAATCACTAAAGGGTTTGGGACCGGTTTGAGGAAAACATTAGGGTATACGTCTGCTCACAGAAAAATGACTCCTACCCCGTATAGACAAACCACTACCCCGGCTCTGCCCTAATTCTCTACTAGACAACCCAGATCTCCTCTTGGATCTACCACCGCGGTAACCACGAAGCATGGCTTCACGTTCTTCTTCTTCAGTCCTTGGAATCCCCCACAGCCATAAACGAACACCAGGGAGAATCTTTTTCAAAAAGTCAAAATCTTCCTCCTTCTTCCCTTCATAATGCAGAACTGAAGAATGAGGTTTCCCCCCTCGTTTTGTTAAACTTTCAAACGACACCAAATTTTAAAACAACAAAGGAAAAAATTACAAAGAGAGGGTGACACATGCTAAAATGCCATGTGTGAAGCAATATGCAACACTCTAGAAACACAGAGCATTGACATAGAAATAAGGAAAATCAATCAAGAAGCAATTTTCCAGAATAAGATCTGAAGAACGGCAAATTCAAAATAGAAATGGCGAATGTCCAAAGCGCAAACAGCCAAATACAGATTATCAAAGAAGAAGATAAGGGAAGTTCGAAGGAAAGCGAGAATTAGGGGTGTACAAAATAACCAAAAAAGTGGGTCGAACCATGAACCGAACCGAACCGCTCCATAAAATAACCGGTTTTAAAAAACTAGTTCATGAACCGAACCATTTTTTAAAGAACCGGTTCATGAACCGAACCAGTTTTTAGAACCGGTGTAAGAACCGAACCAGTTTTTAGAACGGTTTAAGAACCGAACCAGTTTTTAGAACCGGTTTAAGAACCGAACCGTTTCCGAACCGAACCGAACCATTTTCAAACCAAACCAAATTAATTTTTATAACTTTATTTTTAAAATTTTTAAATTTTTTTCTTTTCAAAAGAGGGTCGACCCGAACCGGTTCCGAACCACTTCCGAACCGGTTCCGAACCGAACTGAACCACTTTCAAACCGAACCGAACCACTTTCGAACCGAACCAGTTTTGGACCGAACCGAACCACTTTCGAACCGAACCATTTAAACCAATTCGGTTCGGTTTTTCAGAAAAACCGGTTCAGTTCGACCCATGCAGAATACCTGAATGAAGAAGACAAACTTCCAAGAATATGCAAAAAGATATTCGCAAATGTGTCGAGGGATTTGGGCAGACAATAACTTCTCCAGAATAATCAAAGTAAAAAATAAAAAGGAGAAATGATGATGCATGCTTATATAGCCCCAATTACGAATGACAAGAGTCAGGGTACAATAACCCTCACATGAAATTGTGGATTTAATTATGAATCAATGATTTTAATCATAATATTGAAGAATAATGGTAAGGAAAGTAGAAGAAAAAGAAATAAAGTCACCTTTAGTGAAAAAATGTTAAAAATGACAGTTAAGGGGTAAAATGCAGGTAAATAAAGTTACTAACAAAGTGAAAATAAATTTGTAAATATTAGCACAAAAATATTCTGGACTAGTATGTCAAATTGGGATATGTGTTAAGTGAACGAGATAGATAAGTTTATACCCGCTCGTATAGTAATCTTACTTAAACGTGTGAAAACACTCGTTCTCTTTCGTCAATTTCTTTTTCTTCTTTCGACCAAACAACAGCCAAGCGACCTCCATGGTTGCTATTCCTCAATATTTTTCTTTCATTTTCTAGCCACTTTCAAGCCTAGAGATCAACATGAAACTTGTAGCCTAAATCATGGTGAACAAAGCCCAACCATTTATACACCTTGGGATGCTCTTGGGAGAGAGATTTCTGCATCTCTAGGTCGCTGTGCTATTCACAAAGAGAAGAAAAATGACGTTTTTCATGGATTGAAGCTTGGAGGATAAAATTGGGTGGTGTTGGAGTTGATTCAAGGTAAGAAAGCTTAACTTGGTTGGTTGATTTTTGAGTCTCAAGCCTAGTCTATTTGATTTATTTTAAGGGACTATTCATGGAGATGAAACAAGTAATTACGATGGGGTTTAGTTGTTGCATATGAGTTTTAGTTGGTAACTTGTTGAATGAACCCTAAACTAGTTGTTGAAAATGTAAAAATTTGATGGTATGAGTAGTTTGAGGGTGAATTGTAGGAGAGTCCCTTTGTTAAACATGTTTGGGATTGATTCCTATAAAAGAAAAATTATGAAATTGAATGCTTTGATAAATTTGACTCAAAATCAAGTGCAGGTGTCTTGTATGTGTAGTCTTGAAAATTGAATGCGGTAAACTAGTATATATGTACTGATTGTCTTCACATATTTGGAATACGTTGTGATATTGTGAGATATTTTTGTGTTGACCCCTTGGATACAAGGAGTGCATTGGAGGACAGTGCCTGATAGGTAAGCTTTCGATCCTTGGAGTTAATCCCCCATTTGTTCCACCAAACTCCAAGGGAGGGTGATAGTTTGATATGGTATGTGAAATGATGTTATATGTTGCATGTATATGTATGTATGTTTATGTGCCACACAAGATGGTGTTTCCTCGTGTGAGGCATAAGACAGTGTTTCCTTATGCATAGTATGAGAAGGTGTTTCCTCATACGGTTACAAGACGGTGTTTCCTTGCATAATGCATACTTGTTATATTCTCTGGCCAGTAGGATTATATCATTGCACACTGCATTGTCATACATATTCGGATGCATATATGGATATTTTATGTACTATGATTATACCAGAAGTGAGCTTAGGGGTGGAGGAGCCCTCCAAGGGTCCCTAGCTTACTGAGGTAATTATGTTATCTCATCCCGCATTATGGGGATTACCATTCCAGGTACAGGAGCTAATGGTGCTGAGGCATTGCGTGGCAAGAGGCCAGAGGAGAGATATTATCTTACCTGATAGTATGATTTTATTGATATGCTGATATGTATTTGGCATGGTTCTATTTTGGATATGTATCTATATGCCATGTCATTATTTGGAGAACATAGGGATGTCTATGCCATGCCGCTAGTTTGTATACGTTGTAGTGATGCATGCTCAGGTCTATGTTACTTATTTAATTGCATCTCTTTTGTTTATTAGATGTGATTATTTAAGTACCATTATGAACATTATATGGAGATCATATTATTATGAGATAACCTAGGCCGTGGATGGCATGGAAAAATGTTTATTCATTTTGTGGCATGCTTAGTATATTGATAAATTGTTAATCACGTAAAAAAAAATTAAGATGAGAATTAATCCTAATAGTTCGAAAAACAAACGGAATGTCGTCCACGAAATTTTTAATAAAAGAAGAATAATAGATATGGTTGTAATACGTAAGGAAAAAAAAGGTTAACCACAAGCTTTCGCATTTAATAAGTTAAAATGTGTTGTGCTTAATATCATATGAATGTTAATTAACCGGCTGCAGACAGGGCGTTACACAGGGGCACTAATGTCATTACACGCAAAAAGTAATGATTAGACGCCTGAAATGACATACTTAATAAATGCGCACGAAATGCGAAAATGGCACGAAACAGCTGCAACACGCTAACACATGCGACCAGCAACACATGTCAGAATAAAATGATTGCTGGTGGTAAGTCGGCATATAAAACTCAAGACACGCATACACAACAATGTTTAGTCGAGTTACATGGATGATGCTTGGGGGCAACTCGCCGGTTGGATCCCAACAACTCAACCTCATTCATTAACCGGCTACACATGTGCAGTATCTCGTCGGGTTCATGCATACCCCGCCCATATAGGGGGCCAGGGAAAATCATTCCCGGTTGAAAAAGAAAGCTACAAGATCAGAACATGTGTGTAAGGAATGATGCTTGGGAGAAACTCTCTAGTTGGATCCCAACTACTCAAGCTCATTCCTAACTCGGTATAGGGAATACGTGAGATATCTTCCCGGGTTCATGCTCAACCCGCCGAGATAAGGGGCAATGAGGACCCCGGGTTAAAAATCCTGAGATGCAAGGAACATGTATGCAAAGAGTTTACAAAAACTCAAACGTTCTCAACTCAAACGTTCTCAGCTCAGCAAAAAAACCTGAAACTAAATGCAAGGAAGTTCACCCTGGTAACCCGGACACCCAGGTAGTGTAACAGCCCCAATCTCTATAGCAGATATTGTCCGCTTTTCCCCGGCCACCCTCGGGCCCGCCGGAACTCACGGTTTTACGTTCTGGGGTTACCCCCAAAAGGCCTCCACTAGGAAAGGTTCCCACACCCATATATATGGCATGCTTTGTTCTCATTTCCAACCGATGTGGGACATTACATCCTCCCCCACTGGGAATACAACGTCCCCGCTGTACACACCGGTCCAGGACCAGGTTCTGATACCATTTGTAACAGCCCCAATCCCTATAGCAGATATTGTCCGCTTTGCCCCGGCCACCCTCGGGCCCGCCGGAACTCACGGTTTTACGTTTTGGGGTTACCTCAAAAGGCCTCCACTAGGAAAGGTTTCCACACCCATATATATGGCATGCTTTGTTCTCATTTCCAACCGATGTGGGACATTACAGGTAGCCTGGCTGAGGGGCAACTTTTATGGACCCGTATGAATGGCCCTTTAAATGACAGGCCCAATAAAAGGCAATCAAAGATTTAAATTAAGTATAATTATGGATAGTATCCATCAAGGATACTATCCTAATACGACAGCATGACAGATAGGCCTGGACCCTCATCAGAGGTACTAAAGGTCCACATTATATTACATACAGGTAAATCCTATAAATAAGAGGTAAACCTTAAAGGTACGTTACACTCTCTCTCTTGCTATTATGCTGTCAATATGCACACACACACACACACCCCTTTGGCAAAGCCGCTGTTTGTTTATTGTGCACAGTGATCTCCTTCATAGATACCTTAGAGAGGGAATTAGATCCAAGATCATCATACCAGTCCCTTGAGCTGGACATCTCTGTCTTCAAGACAGAACAAATATGATATATGGTTAGAAAATTCTAATCACGTAGAACAAAAACCTCAAGGTTTACAAGACCAATTGTTAAAAATCCCAAACGAAAATTTATCATGCTTTTTACAAATTGAAAAAATTATATTATGTTTTACCTTTTTTTATTAATATCATTGCATTTCTTTATTAACTTTTTTTATTGACTCTTCAAATTTTAAATGTTTGTTAAAAATTCATATGATTTTTTAAAATCTTATAAATTCATATTGTCCTTTCAAATCTTACAATTTCTATTAAAATCCAATCTTATAAAATATTGATTAAAAAAAGTCTTTAAAGTCACTTCAGTTCTGAATAATCTTTTAAAATCTATAAAAAAAATTATCTTAAAAAAGTTTTATAAAATCCTAATCCAATACACCCACTTAGAGTCATATGTTATTTGGTCTAAAACTGATTGATAGCAATTATTTTTTTTACCGTATAATAGGTTACTGAGTTTATAAAGAATTATAGCATGGCAAGTAGAAAGCAAAAAATAATATTTGAATGAATTGTAGTTTGTACAGAAGAAACCAAATAGATTAAAAAAATGGGTTTAAAATTTCTAAAATTATTTTAGATAATTTTATTTATTGTTGACTAAAATACATAAAAAATATATATATAAGACCCACATGGATCTATGTGAAAATAAATAATTATAAATTTTATATTTTTTATATAGAATAAATAAAAAATAAAATTATTTAGAATAACTTTAAAAATTTTAATCCTAAATTATACATATTTTTTAGGACGTATGTGGATTTTCAATTAATAATTCATTTTTCAGTTACCAAAAAATAAATAAATAATAATAATAATTCATTTTTCATCATCCATCCAACTGTCACGTCCATTGCTATAAAAAACTAGTGTAAAAACTTACGTTTTTACTAGAGTGGTGCGTGTTAAGACGTAAGTAAAAATTGCCCTTAGTAAAAATTGGTAAAAACACCGTGTAAAAATGTAAAAACTTACGTTTTGACCGTTTTTACTTAAAACTAATTTTTTAAAAAAAAATTATAAATAAAGAAATAAAAAAAAACCCAATGTTCATTTTCCCCAAATCATATGCACAATATCTTGATATCTTTTTGTTTGGATATATATCTTTCATAATTATGTCCTATAAAACTACAATTCTATTATAAGTTATGCCATGAGAATCATTTTGTGTTTTGGGATCATTGTGTGCATTGAAAGAAGTGGAATGATATCCTGATGAGCGATGATCCAAAATCTGTAGAGTGTATGAAGCAGTTAGAGCATGTTGGTTATCCATTACTTGTTAGTTATCACTATTTATAATTTTGATACTTGGTTGTATAAAAAAAAAAATCCTTTTGAGATAAATAAATGGCTCAACACACATGTTCATTATGAGATATTATATATATATATATATATATATATATATATATAATTTTGTATCTTGACCTCAAGTATTAGAAAGTAAAAACTTTACGTTTCGTGTCATTTCTACGTTTTACGTTTCTACAACCCTTTTCCGTTTCTACGTAAAAATTCGAATTTGATAAAATTGGTCACGTCCTACCATTAAGAAATTAATTTAGTGTCTCTCGTTTCTCTTTTTCTCTCTCTCCTCACGTTTTCTCTGTCTATCTCTTCTTCCGTGACGAGAGCAGATTAAATTTGCTCCAACCATTGCTCTAAACTGTTGGAATCAATGCAGTGTCTGAAAGACTCTCTCATAAACTTTACCGCCGTTATATTATTGATAAAACTGTGGATGAATTCTAAAAATTCTAATTAAGCGAAAAAAAAGCAAAGGTAAACAAGCGTAGTAAGAGAAATAAGTGTGTTCTGGTTTTTAGTTGATCATATATCTCGATAGTGAGTGCGATATTTTTCGACATTCACTACACTTGGAGATTGACATTCTAATACTTGTCGTAAATACTCCAAAAAGAATTAAAGATTATGTTACGTTGCATTTTAAGTTTCAACTATTATCTTCGTTGGATTATAATTATCATTTTATTGAGTTTAATATAAATACTTAGGATATCTTATGTTTCTTTGCAAAATTAATGTAAAAACACACTTATTGTAATATATAATATAAATAGGGGAAGGATATTGTAATAATCAATTAAGGTTATTATCAAAATTATTATCAATCAATTTTACCGTTAGATCAATTATGTTCATCTAAAAAGTCATCCAACGGTTATATATATTTTCATCTTGTATGGTTATGATTCTTCGTATTTAATGTGAAAATATTAAATATAAGAAATCATAATCATACAAAAGTGAAAATAAATATAAAGTATTAAATATGAGGAATTATAACCGTACAAAGATGAAAATAAAAATAACCGTTTGATCAACATAATTAATTTAACAATAAGATTGATTGATAGTAATATTGATAGTAATATAACCCTAATTAGTTGACCGTATCCATATAAATATATGTTGCCAAGCAAAATTCTCAAAGAAAAAACATCAGTGATTCCAAATCCAACAATTTATTACAGACGTGTGCAATTGAAAAACCCAACCAAGCATATGACTACTTTGTCTACAGATAACACGCATGAATTCAGACGACATACAGAGAGTACAAACAAAATACACAAGAAATAAATATGATAATTGCCTGTGGTTTGGTTTCAGTCTTTTTCCAGTCCAAACCTGCGTTTTGCACGCCTCAGATTAACGGCGATCAAGACCACAAGCTTATCTCCCATGTCAAAAATAAACTTAAAATATGCATGTCTCCAAGACCTCTTTAACATCAAGCTGCCACACACAAACCAGAAGCCCGTAATGTACCCAACAACAATGCTTGCATATAACCACAACCTTTCGGTCTTGTCATCATCATCATCTTCATCATCTTCATGTTTTCTTTCTTGTTCTCCATTTCCAGGCAATGATGGTGAGCGGTTAGTTGGCCAAATATCTCCATGAAGTTCCGGGTTGCCTACATATATTGATGGATCATTGAAGGTTTCAAACTGATTAGCTTCCGGAATTTGACCAGACAAGTTGTTGTATGACAAATTCAAATGGCTCAAGAAAGTCAAGGAAGTCATGCTTGGAGGGATTGAACCAGAAAGATGGTTGTGTGAAAGGTCAAGGCTTTCTAAATCTTTTAATGATCCAATGTTACTGGGTATGTTCCCAGTTAGCTGATTCCATGACAAATTCAGGGCACCCAAGTGAAATAGCTCTGTTAATTTCTCAGGTATCTCTCCAGAAAGATCATTATTAGAAAGATCAATGGAGGATTGCACGGGCATTTGGTTGAAGTATTCAGTTGTTCTTCCTTTCAGGACCAACTCTATATGCCTCGTGTAAGGTACAATGCCAAAAGGGGTTAATGTATAAATCAAATAGATGAAGTAAGTTTGCGGCAGTTTGAAACCATGCACATCACCCAAACATGTTGGTATTGACCCTGATAGGTTGTTTTCTGCAAGATCCAATATATGGAGAAATGGTAGACGACACAGCTCTTCAGGAATGCTTCCTGAGAGTGTGTTGCCTCGTAACAGTAACTCTGAAAGTGAAGGAAGGTTTTTGGCTATTTCTTTTGGCACAGACCCAAAAAACCTATTGTTTCCTAGCACAAGAGTTTTCAGACCAGAACAATTTTGAAAGGCTGAAGACAAATCTGCAGAGAGATTATTGTTGCTCAAATCCAGGATGAATAGTAAAGGCAGTGAGCATATGGAAGTTGGAATTCCACCTGACAAACTGTTGTTGGATAGGTCAATGATTTGTAAGGTCTGCATACCCATCCAAAACTTGGGGATTTCTCCTGTCAAATAATTGTTGGATAGATCAATATAACTCAAATTTTGTATCCTATTTATGGAGTGTGGAATGCTCCCATTGAGTTGGTTATTTGAGAGATCCAAGTACAGCAAGTGTGACATCTCTTCGCCAATATTGCCTGGTATTGTTCCGGATAGTGAGTTGTTCCTTAGATAGAGAGCACTTATTCCAGACCAAAGTGGGATTGAGCCCCTCAACTGGTTGAAAGAAAGGTCAACCGTAGGTGAATTAGAGGAAGAGAAGTTCATCTCTTTGGTAAGGTAACCACTTATTTTGTTGTAAGAAAGATCAAGCTCATAAATCTTGGAGGACATGTTGTAAAGCCAATGGGGTATCTCATCTAAAATTCCAGTATTCTCTAGGATTACATGTGACAAAAAAGTTTGGTTTCTGAGCCAATTAGGAAATGTTGGGCCAACTTGACAATCACGAATTTCCACGTAATACAGTTCCTCAAAAGGCGCAACCCAGTCATGTGTCACTTTCAAAGCCAATGAGTTATTTTTAGATGATATAGAGAAACTGAATAGATTTGTGAGGTTTTGGAAATGAATGTTGGTCATTGTACCTTCCCAAAAATTATGGAGTAGATTTAAAGATTGCATATGGGTTAGTTGACCAATACTTTCTGGAATTGTCCCATTCATCATGTTGTCATCCAAGTCTAGATAAAATAGATTTGATAAATTTGCTATAGACGATGGTATTGAACCCGAGAGTGAGTTATTTGACAACTCAAGATCAGACAGACTGTTAAATTGCCCTAAAGAATGGGGCAATTTCCCAGTTAGTTGATTCGAACTCAAAAATAACCACTCCAGACTTTGGTTGCTACAGGATAACCACTCCAACATTTCAGTTATATCGCCAGTGAGATAATAATTACGTGATAGGTCTAGAAGCTGAAGCTTGCTAAGATTCCATTTCACTAGCATAGGAGGAAGGAAACCTCTTAGAAAAGAAGAAGAAAGATGAAGTTCTGTGAGGGTACTCATATTAAACAGCCAAGAAGGTATAGAGGAATCAAAAGGATTTCCAGAGAGATCAAGCACAGAAAGTGATGTAATATTTTCAAATGGAAAAGATGGAGGGAGAAAACCAAGATTGCAAGTGGACAAATGTAACTCTAACAGAGATGGAATCATATTTATAGCTCGATACAACTCATGGGATGTGATGGTAATGTTAACAGAATCCATGTGAAGATATTGAAGTGAAGACAGAGCAGAGAGCCAGCTTACATCTCCGACCCAAATTGATGAGGATGGGTCAGAGATGTCAAAGTAATGCAAATTTGACAAATTGCCAAGATGAGTAGGGACCATACCCGAAAAATTTGCAGAGGAGAGACCAAGGTAACGTAACATATTGAGAGAACCTATAAATTTTGGAATGGGTGTTCCTTCAAAGTTATTGTAACTTAGGTCCAAGAGAGTAAGATGTGTCAAGTAAGTCAATGAAGGATTTAACTCACCACTTAACGGTGTCCGTGACCATATGTCTTTGGTGGAGCAGATATGTGACGGCTGGAGATCAAGCTTTAGAACGTGACCAGTTTCATTGTCACATTCTATACCCTCCCAGTTACAGCAATCTTTCCCAATCCATGAAGAAAGGCAATTAGAAGGATGCTTAAGATCTTTTTTGATTTTAAGGAGGGCCACTCTCTCTTCGTTAATGCAAAGAGTGCTTACATTAATGCTTGTTACTACGTTGGGAGTTGATACAAAAAGAAAGAGGAGAGGAATAACAAAATATCCTAAGAAGATTTTTATGCTTGCCATCATCTCACCAGAGGATACCATTACCATATGGTTTCAAATTTATCAGTTTGAGCTTTTGATGAATAGATATATATAGAACAAAAGTGGCTACGAATTTCTTGGTAAATCTCTCTCTTTCTTTCTTTCTTCTTAACGTAATCGCATTAAATTATCTTTTTATATTGATAAACAAATATTGTTAAACTATCGGTGGATGTGTACCCATCTTCTGCGAAGTTCACTAATTTACCAGTATGAGCTTTTGATGATTAGTGTTATTTAGAACAAAGTGGCTAGGAGTTTCCTGGTATATCTCTTTCTTATTTTTTTCCAACATAGTCGCATTATAGATCTTTTTATATTGGCAAAAAAAATATTGTGAAACTATCGGTGGACGGGTACTATGCAGTGCAAAGTTCTCTCAGTCAATATAGGATGCTGCTTCGTCCAAATACTCAAGTACTATAAGTGATCGTGTTACAAGATAACGCAATAAAATTCAGAACCAAAATGTTCATTTCGTAACATTAATATTTTGAAGTAGGCCCTATAGGCATGCAGCGGATGCATAGTAAATTCTGCGCATCTTTCACTATGTTATATGTGTTTTATTTTTATCAAATCAATAATAAATAATTTATTTTAAAATTAAAAAAAAGAGTAATTTAATATAAAGTAAGACACGTGTCACAATATAAGTAGAAGATGCACTGAGTTTTCAGTGCATTTGTAGAATAAATCTTTGTTATTACTGTAGCACCAAAGATTCAGTACATCTCATCAATCAGAATATTACATGTCAGTCAAAATTCACTCTTTTTTGCCACATTTTTTTTCTCTCCTCTGATGTGTAATGCTTTCATTTGTGGGATGCACTGAATCTAGATGCTACAGTAGCACTAAAGATTTATTCGCATTTGTAATACCAAAGATATTCTCATTTTTTGGAAAAACACATGGCAGTGCTATAAAATAAATCAAGTCATAAATTATTTGGGAGAATATTTTGACTACCAAAATCTTCCACTATCAACTTACTACCAATCTAATCATCATTGGATCAATGAGAGATAATGCTAAAAAATTTATGAAGAGAGAGAATATGTTGATCCAATGGTGATTAGATAAATAGTAAGTTGGTAGTGAAAAATTTTGATAGTAAGAATATCCCTCCTCATAAATTATATATGTTGAACTAGTATTTATTTTAAAATAAAGTGTCCTTCTTATCTTCCCACCGTTTTAAAATTTTTGTTGCACTGTTTTATTTGTATAAAATTCCGTCAGCATTTGCTCAGTAATGTCTGGGATGTGACATTGGTGCATACCTTGAGCTGAATTCCTTGCAAAGACCGCAACTCATGTTGATGGAATGTGTTGGCAATGAATTGTTTGTTGACTTATATTAGTTAAATAAAAACATTAATATTATATATAGTACAGAGTCTTCTACCGGAGTCGATTTCGTAAGCTAAACTTAGTAAATATAATAAACCTTATCACGATGGAATGCGAGTGTAATAACAAATTTTATACTCTGTTGAAGTATTCCGCTTTATTTCTTGGTGAAAAAATGAACAAATTTTATGTACATTATACATGTATTTTGCTAATTTATCATTTTTCTAAATCTTAGGAGATATTTCCACACTATCTTCTACGGAACATATTCGGAAAAAAAATTAAATATTACTATTTTAATAATTATTTATGAAAATACAATTATTTTGAAACTAAATATAGATGTATTGTATTCAGTCATAAACTCAGTCAGCGAAGTTTAGTGGTAAAACGTTTAGAATATTGGGGTTGATGCGATTAACTCATTCAACAAAATTGATGTCCTTGTATTACTTAACAATATCCCGCGAATGTAGTAGCAAAACCTTGGTGCCATTTTGGTAGTTACCTCATAATTTTTTTAAATTGTACAAAAGAAGAGCTGAATCTAGTGGCAGACGCTATTCATGTCTGCCGTGACGCCTGACCACTTACAAGGATTTATGACTGTCCCTACACATTAATATGAGATTTTCCAGCGTATTTTGTCCTCACTCGCACACTTCCCTGGAAAATTTCCAGGAGGTCACCCATCTCAGAATTGCCCCAAGTCAAGCACGTTTAACTATGGAGTTCTTCCGTTCCGGGCTACCGAAAAGTAGATGCATCTTGTTAGTATAGGTAGTACCAATTAATTCTTATAAGTCATTCCCAACTATACCGTCCCATACCAGCACAGTCACTGGAATCCCTCTCTTTCGGGGTTGATTCGATTCATTCATGTACCCCGTCGCTGGAAGCCTGTCAGGAGCCGTTCCTTGTCCATGCCCTTTCGCACCGGCGATCACTCCCCGCCCTCGTCAGCGCTCGGAATGTTACATGCCCACCAGCTTCTGCCTGGTTCGTCCTTGAACCACACCGTAATGGAAGAGAGACCCTGCTCTGATACCACTTGTAACGCCTGACCACTTGCAAGGATCAAAAACTGTCCCCACACACTAACACGAGACTTTTCAGCGTGCTTTGTCCTTGAACCACATCGTACTGGAAGAGAGGCCCTGGTCTGATACCACTTGTAACGCCTGGCCACTTGCAAGGATCAAAAACTGTCCCCACACACTAACACGAGACTTCTCAGCGTGCTTTGTCCTCACGTGCACACTTCCCGGGAAAACTTCCCAGTAGGTCACCCATCTCAGAATTGCCTCAAGTCAAGCACGTTTAACTATGGAGTTCTTCCGTTCCGGGCTATCGAAAAGTAGATGCATCTTGTTAGTATAGGTAGTGCCAATTAATTCTTATAAGTCATTCCCAACTGTACCGTCCCATACCAGCACAGTCTCTGGAATCCCTCTCTTCCGGGTGTTGATTCGATTCAATCATGTACCCCACCGCTGGAAGCCTGTCACGAGCCGCTCCTTGTCCATGCCCTTTCGCACCGGCGATCACTCCCCGCCCTCGTCAGCGCCCGGGATGTTACATGTCCACCAGCTTCCGCCTGGTTCGTCCTTGAACCACACCGTACTGGAAGAGAGGCCCTGCTCTGATACCACTTGTAACGCCTGGCCACTTGTAAGGGTCAACGACTGTCCCCACACTCTAACACGAGACTTTTCAGCGTGCTTTGTCCTCACTCGCACACTTCCCGGGAAAACTTCCCAGGAGGTCACCTATCTCAGAATTGCCCCAAGTCAAGCACGCTTAACTATGGAGTTCTTCCGTTCCGGGCTACTGAAAAGTAGATGCATCTTGTAAGTATAGGTAGTACCAATTAATTCTTATAGGCCATTCCCAACTGTACCGTCCCATACCAGCACAGTCTCTGGAATCCTCTCTTTCGTGTGTTGATTCGATTCATTCATGTACCCCGTCGCTGGAAGCCTTTCAGGAGCCGCTCCTTGTCCATGCCCTTTCGCACCGACGATCACTCCCCGCCCTCGTCAGCGCCCCGGATGTTACATCTGCATATTTAGTGGCGAGGGTTTTGATTTTTTTTTTAAATTTAAAATGTATTAAAGGATAGAATATTATAACAAGTAGTGTTACTATCAATGTTACTACCAATCAATTTTACCGTTAGATTGATTATATTGATCCAACGGTAATATTTATTTCCATCTTTGTATGGTTATGATTCCTCATATTTAATACTTTATATTTATTTCGACCTTTGTATGGTTATGATTTCCCATATTTAATGCTTTCACTTTAAATACGAGGAATTATAACAATACAAAGATGAAAATAAATATAACCGTTGGATCCACATAATCGATCAAACGGTAAAATTGATTGATAGTAACATTAATAGTAACACTACTTGGTTGATTCTTCTCTGGGATTAAAAAACAAAAATATAAATAAGAAAAGGAAAAAAAACTTCACCTTAACATAAAAATTATTCCTAACATTTTTTTTTAATCAAACTGATATGGCATCATAAAATATCCAATAAAACATATGGCATCCCATTATATCCTATCATATTCTATTCATTTTCATTTCATCCGTCGTTGTATATCCAAACAAAGCCTAATCTAACCAACATCATACTTTACTACTATGCCTAAAAAAAATAAAAAATTTAGAGGTTCATGTCCGCAGTAGAGACCAAGTAGGGGGAGAGTGACCAAAGTGCCGCATTTGGACAAAAAAATTACCAGACTGCCACGCCAACAGTAAATTTTGTTAAAATGCCACGTGGCATAATTCACTACACAGTGTAGCGAATTATGTATGCAAGTAATTCGCTACACAATGTAGCGAAATATGCCACGTCAGGATGCACAGAACAAAAAATGCCACATGTCAAATATCTCAAAATTCGCTACACTATGTAGCAAATTTTGAGAAATTTGACATGTGACATTTTTGGTTCTGACGTGGCATATCTCGCTACACTGTGTAGCGAATTACTTACATGCATAATTCGCTACACTGTGTAGCGAATTATACCGCGTGGCATTTTAGCAAAATTTACTGTTGGTGTGGCAGTCTGGTAATTTTTTTGTCCAAAATGATCACTGTCCCACCAAGTAGGTCCGCCAATGGCTGAGTCAGCTGACAATAGCAACTTTTAAACAAAGTCTGTGATTTTTATTTTTCAACAAAGTGTTATACCGGTCTACTAGGAAGCACAGACACTTGTAAAAACAGGAAGAGTCGGGTCCGACACGCTCCGACACGGCGACACGCGGTTTTCTTTTTCTGACACGCGAATTTGACCGTGTCCGACACGGTCAAATGGCATTTTCGTAATTTTTTAATTTTTTTTAAATTTTTTAAAAAAAATTAAAATTTTTTAAAATTTTTTTAAAATTTTTTTAAAATTTTTTTAACATTTTTTTAAAATTTTTTTTTTTTAAAAAAATTAAAATATATTAATAAAGCTTCCACATGATCATATCAATTTTATTTTATTTTGTCTTTTTTCCCCTTAAGTAGATAAGAGAGCACAGCATCATTGTTGTCAATTCCTAAATTGTGATCTCTCTCATATAGCTGATAATGTCTCTCTTTTTATTTTTTTTATTAAAGCTTCCATCTTTATAACGTGTTGATGGGTATTATTAATTTAGTTTCATTTTTTTGTTAAATTATTAAATATTAAATGAAATATAAACTATATAAATTAAAAATATTATTTAATATTTTCAACAAAAAGTGTTATACCGTGTCGTATCGGTGCTACATAGCCGGTCTACTTTCCATACTTCCCTGTTAAAAAATAGATGAGGGATATTCTTACTATCAAAATTTTCTATTACTAACTTACTACCTATCTAATCACCATTAAATCAAAAAGAGAGAATGTTAAAAAGTTTTTAAAAAAGAGAAAATGTTGATCCAATGGTGATTAGATAGGTAGTAAGTTGGTAGTAGAAAATGTTGGTAGTAAGAATATCCCTCTTCTAAAAAATAATAAATAAATAATGTGATACATTTTAATTAAACATTCCAACATATGCTAACTTCGGTTTTTAACTTTATATTCAAAATTATAGTGGCCAATCGGTGGGACCTACTTAAAATGGGCGTCTCTCTCTCTCTCTTTTTCTTGATCACGTCCATGCAGAACATATCTCTCTTCTGTGTTTTGGTAAATAATTACTAAAATAGCAAAATTTAAAAAAAAATATGATCAAATTCTCGTTGAGACTATGTTGATGAATGGATTAAATTTAAAGCATGAATTAAAATAATTTGAAATCCGGAATGAAACTGACTACTTGATTATTGGGAATCCCATGTCTAGTGTGGATTAAAGTCTAATCAAGCTGAAAAGCATACATGTCACTATTTCAAGTACTTAAATATAACCTATTGACATATATAAGGCCACACGGCCATACATTTTAGACATGTTTATCCCCAAAATCTATAACTGCATGCATATATATAGTTCTGATTTATTCACTCGAGAAGAGCACACAAATTAACAGCTACGTACGTTCAAGGAAAAGGTGCCCTCAATTTCATTTCAGTCTGCTCAAAGTCAATAGCAAATCCTTTGCCATGTTGTTTCCAATAGTCTGCCATTGGGTTAATCATCTCTGGCTCAAGAATCTCCAACCTTGAGCTTGCCAAACTCTCTGAGGAAATATTGTACTTGCCATCCCTCTCATGCAGTAACTCTGGCCTCACCAGCCCCAGACTCACTGCTTGCGGAGACATCATCAGGGCTGGTGCACCCATTGGAAGCCTATCCCCTGCATTTTCAATTTTAACAATTAATTAAGTTCCCACATTACAATGCATGCGAAGGTTAACCTTACTCAAATTCACCCTTAAAAAAAAAAAATTAAGGCTACTCAAACAGTATCTAAGATCACAGCACAACCACATTGCATGGTTTTTTCAGATTCTCAATTTGAAGGGACGTTTTTTTAATGGGTTTTATAATTCTCATGAGAATTTAAATTTTCATGCACACCCTTCGATTTCCGTGCTGACATGGGTCCCACATACAATTTTTTCTAACACACGGGTCCCACATGTTTTTTTATCTCTATAACATGAGATTTCAATTCTCGAGAATTATAAAACCTTTTTTTAATAATGCTATTTGTACAACATATGTCTGAATAGTTGTGCTCTTTTAATAGCATTACCAACAAATTTTATTAAATTGGGTCACACTGAGTTCTAGATGCTTTGACAGTTGTAACTCGAGATATTGTGCAAATACTAATCATTTTTTCTGTTAAAAATTCAAAACAGAAACAGATTTCTATACCTCTGTCAACCTGCCATGTACACCAGAATTTGCCATAAGTTTTGGCAAGGTTTTCGAGCTCTGGCATCCCAATCATCTCTGGAACTCTGGGATTCACCCAGAGACCTGATTTGATCTGCATATCCGAATTAGTCTTCAACAATTTTCTATGATAAAAAATTAATTCAAAAAAAATAAAAAAAATGCAAGCAACGAAACCAAGTAAGTTCTTGTGGTCCAAAAACCTCGTAAGCATGAGAATGCCAAAGCTTCTGCTCCTCCGGAGGCAAAGTTTCAAAGATTCTATCAGAAACGATGTACTCCACACCTATCACACGCAGAACCAAAAAAAATATTTAAAAAAAAAAGATTGAGTTTTTTTTTTTTTTAAAGTTGGAACAAAAAGAGAGACAAGAAGATGGGAAGTGTATTACCGATGAGATGAGCATTGGAGTCATCGGAATCGTAGACAGCGCACTGGAGGAAATCTTGATTGAGGCGGGTGCAGTAGTGATGAGTCTCAATCTGGCGAGACATGTCGTGGCTGTACATGGCGAAGGTGCACACGTGCTGCTTCATCTGCTTTATGGGTTTGAGAGACTGCATCATCATCACACTCTTGTCTATCACGTGCTGCCCAGTGCTCATGGGCTTGCCGGGAATTGGCTCCGGTCCCTTTGCTGGCGTGGGGCCCGGTGACTTGTCGGTGGAAGCCATTGTTGCTAAGTCTGAGTCTCCTGTGACTCTGAGTACGGATGGCATACTTCGATCTCTTGGCTTATAAGATGGAGGGAAGACAACGTGGGCTGTGGTGTTTGTTCCACGTAGACATGCAGGGATGCTTACGTGGCTGAGTTTAGTGGTACTATTGTGCCATTTGGTAAGAGTAGGAGAAGACTTTTATTTTACCTATCCGAGAATATATAGATGTGGATTTATAAACAACGTGCCATTTGGTAAGACTTTTATCCAGAAGTAGCTGATAAACAACTCGGCCTGTCGAAGTAAATAGATGTGGATTTATCTAATATATCTTCATCAAAATTTTATTAACAAAAACAAAATAGCCAAGTTGGAATAATGTGGTGTGTTGCGACTTTAGCAAGTATACTAGTCGTAGAAGTAATAAAATGATAAGTAAAAATCATTTCCACGAGGATTTGTGTTCAAACACCAACTAACCATTTATAATTAAGTTGAATCAAACAAGAATTCATTGAATTCATTCATAATTGTCACGAGAGATTGAATCGTAATTGGAATTAATAAAATAACTAAAATGTGAATTATAATTTTACAAACAAGTAGTAAGAAATCAATGTCCCTCAACCATAAACTTATGTAAGTATCAACCCCATTATGAATTATCTTTCATGTGATGTCAATCAACCTTTTTATTATCACCAAGATGTAATCTCTTACTACCTTGTTTGATACATTAATCAAGAACCCCAATCCCTTGGTAATTCCCTTCTTCTTCTTCTTATTTTTTTTTGGTAATTCCCTTCTTAATACACACATTAAGCACTAAGATTTTAAAGATTACATCAGAGTCCTAATTCCAATCCCTTGAATACTAGAACACTAATGATGAGATTGCCAGTTACAGAAATAATGTAAACATTCATGTTCTACACTACTCCCTTAATGGAAAGATTTGACAAAAACAATTTCATATCATCACATAAAAGATAATCATAAGATTCAATCAATCATACATAAATTCATCTTTGAGTTCCATTGAAATCTAACTACAAAGGACTCTCTCATACATAGGAAAAGAAATAACAAGAGAAGGGGAAATATCAAACTCCATTGTCATGATGTTGAATCTTCAATCTTCAATCACAATTACATAAAGTATACTAGCTAATACAAGACTAGGACCTAAAGGATTTAGAAATTCAAAGAATGTGAAAAGGAAGATCAGAATATCCCCCAAGTGTGAAGGCCCCTTGCCCATTTATAGTTTACAAATTCCAAACTGAAATAACATCCACTAACTGACATGGGCGCTAAAACGATCCTTGTTGGACGTTTTAGTATTCAACTTTGACGAATGTCCAACTGCTTTCAACTGTCCTTAGCTCTAAAATATTTGACTTGAACATTTTAGCGTTCAAGATCCAAATATTTTTGAACAGCAGAGCGGTAAAACGTTTGCTTTGGCCATTTTAGCACTCAGCACCAGCACTTTTTGACTTCATTTTGCAGCAGCGCGCTAAAATGTTCGCTTTGGACGTTTTAGCGCTCAACACTTGAATTCTCCAATCTCTTCAGAATCTTCTTCCTTCTCTCTTTTGCTTCTTGAGCTTCATTTTCCTACAAAAACAATGTAAATGTTCAACACAACTTTCAAGACTTGTAAAATATTTTGACGAAACTTAGATCCCGTAAAAAAAATTTCCGTCAAATTTTTTTACAGAAATGTTTTTAGTCACAAATTTTGATAAAAAAAATTTTGTCAAATTTTTTAGCGAATAATTTTGATTGGAAATATTTTTCGTAAAAAATTTTGACGTAATTGTTTTACGTTAAAACTTTTCTTTTAATGTAATTGTGATTTTCTTTTTCTTTTTCACAAAATGGGTATAGGTCAAGTTTTGGGTTAATGGGTTATTATTAAAACAAGTCAGGTCTAAAACTGACCCAAATAAAAGTGGGCCGGTATTTAAACCCAGTTCAAAAAAATTGGTATTTATGGGTCAGGTCAAGGTCAGATCAAGGGCGGGGTAAGTGAACCAGTTTTTTTGCACTCCCCTATGCCCATGCCTGCCATCAACCTGCCAGAAAATGAGCCCGTCCCGCTTTCGACATGGGTTGAAAAACTCAACCCGTCCCGCCCCGTCTAGCCGATGTGGTGGGTAGGCACGTCGAGCCCGTTTTGCCTACTCTAAGCCCAATTGACCCTTTTTTTTGTTTTTGTTATTTTGGTAATCGGGGACTCACCCATTTACATACTTATATGAGCATATGAAAAATAGTTCTCTAATGAGAAAAAAGTCACATTTGTTTATTAAAGAGTGACTTTTACCAATGAAAAATATATCTTTTACCTATGAAATATATATATATATATATATATATATATATATAGTGAAATCATTTTTATAGCCGCTTTACGTACACCAATGACTGGTGTGTAGTTATGATTTCTCATATTTAATGTTTTCATCATTTGTATGATTATGATTCCCCGCATTTTATTATGATTCACCGCATTTAATGCTTTCAAATATATATATGGCAAGTATTTGATTGCTGCACATACACTACAACAGTTGCTGCAGAAACGTAAATCCCACACACACACACACACATATATATATATATAGAGAGAGAGGCAGGATCCTTTAACACTAGTGTCAAATTTCAAATTTTACTCCTTATCTGAGTGCCGTTAGATAAAAAAAGATCAACGATTCTGATTTGTAAGCATGAGACACAATTGATCTTTTTTGATCTAACGGCTCTCAGATGAGGTGTCAAATTTGAAATTTGACATTGGTGTCAATGAATCCTACATCATATATATATATATATATATATATATGAGAAAAATATTTCTCAAGTTACTTGATATATATTTATCTCCGATCAGCCCAAAACTACGTCGTTTTGTTTATTTAATCAGAGTGGTTATTTTTTTTTTATCTAACGGTTCTCAAAAATTGGTTGTGAAAGGGAGCACCAAGTTTTGGGTGCTCCTATCCTATACCTTAAAAAATATTTACCGTTAAAAGATGTAAGGTATTATTGTTTAAATTTTTTATGATTGTCAGTTTTTTCTATGTAAACTGAGAAATGGAAACAACAATTCAATTAAAGAAGCATCTTTCTCATATCATAATAGATATATATATGGTAAGCAATGCATGTGAAGAAGAATGTAAAAATGAAAAAAGGATGAGCCATGAAAAGAAATAAAAATAAAAATAAAGTACACCTAAAAACATTGGGAAGATAGAATTACACATACATTCTGAATCTCTTTAAGATTACATCTTTCAAATTATGAAGAAAAGAAAAACACCTTTTATTTTTTCACACAAACCTAGATTAGAATAATACAATTTTTTTCTTCCCTACATTCACTCCTTTGAATCACCACCAGGGATTGTAGGGCACTGAGTCCTGTACTTGTATCTCTTTGCAATGAACAAATAGATACAGAAGTTGATCGAGCTGACAATAGCAAGGAACAAGAAGAACAGGTTTAGATGGTTTCTGTTAATATTGTTCCCTGCTAACCAACCCCCACTTTTAGTGATATGCTTGGTGGCACCATTCACGCTCTTTACCACTATGGTACTTAGAAAATACCCAAGTCCCATAGAGCCCCAAAGGAAGGAGGAGGATGTAGATTTAAGCCCTTTTGGTAACTCTGAATAGAAAAACTGAAGCAGCCCCACATAGTTAAACATGTCAGCTATGCCAAACGTGAAGTACTGAAAAGCAAGCCAAAATATGCTTATGGGCAATGGATGAGATACTGGCGAAGCATCAAGCATGTTGTTTTCTCTAGCCACTCCTTTCCTTTTTACCTCTATAATTGAAGCCACAACCATGGACATAGAAGAGAGTACTAGACCAACACCTATGCGCTGCAAGTGGGTAACCCCAGTAGGGATACCAGTGATTTTACGCAGAACAGGCACAACATAGTGATCATAGAGAGGAACAACAGTGATTAAGAACATAATTGGGATGATTGGGAGGGATGCAGGTGGGATGCTAAAATGCTTGTTGAAGCTTTGGTCCATGGTGTAGCCCTGTTGGATTGAAAAGGTTTGGAGCTGAGCTAGGCAAAGTGTCGATACAATTGAGCAGCAGAATATTGGGAAAATGTTATGAATGATTTTGGCATTTTCTTCTTGGGTAACCCGACAAAGTTTCCATGGGTTTGGTACCTCTTGTTTCTCAGATTGGTCATCAGATTTTATTTGGATGGCTGCTTTGTCCAAGAACCTGTGAAAAGGGAATTTCAGTTTAGAACCAAGTATAAATTCGAATGTCAGCAGAGGTGAAACTTTTACTTAAGAAAGATCAAATTAAGACCTTTTACATTAACCTTGTATCACTTTTACTACTGAGTTATGAGTCATGACCAAGTGATATATAATTGTTGAAATATATAAAATCATTAATGTATCCTTAGCTTAAGCTTTTGTGTTGAATTGGTTCTTTATATGGTATCAGAGCTTGGTGTACCGATCGAGTTCGATCCTCACCGCCACCTACTTTCTTTCTAGTGGAATTTCTTTCTTTGCACAGTGCATTGTCCACCCTTCAAGCCAATTGGGCTCTCGTGTGAGGGGCGTGTTGAGATATATACAACCACTAATGTAGCCTCACCTAATAGCTTAAGTTTTTGGATTGAATTGGTTCTTTAAAATAATTATTTGTGTTTTAGACACGAGTGGAATTGAACCTGAAAGTGTCTCTATGAGGTAGAAACTCTATTTCCATTGCAGTCTCCTTGTCGTGTTCGATCTCGTATAGTTCTACTGCATTTTCAGGGAGAGTAAGATGTCTGTTGCGAATTGCGGCCACGTACACCTGGAAATACATGTGCAAAAATTAAAACAGCTAGATCGAATGCAATATTGTCCTAAAAACCTCAACTATTTCAAACTTCATGACATTCAATTCATTTCAAATTCAAAGTGAATCCCTTCCTATTATTCAAGATTAAAAAATAAGGAATCTACATAAGAGTTGTTCCATTATGAGTTCTATGCTTCCCCCATTCCTTTTGTTTTTCCCCTTTACTAAGTCCACGAGGCCTCCTATATAATTTAATAAAGGTTCTTTTCCCTATAAAATTAACAATAAGATCACATGTTGTGCCATGCCATATTGATAAAAATTGGATTGGTAATCGTCATTTGTATAAGCAATGGAATTTTATTTGAGTGAAAAACTCTAATACTATGCAATGTTATTAGGACCGGACCGGTCATTAACCCGGTCGAGATACTGGGTCACTGGGTCAAAGGTTCAACCGGTGGGTCACTGGTTGAACCGCATGAACCGGATATCTATATATAAATTTATATTTTATATTTAATTATATAATAAATATATTAAATGGTAATGTAGTTTAGTGATATTTGCTATGTTGTTTATCCTAATGGAAGGGGTTCGAACCCCATTACATGCCGTTTTTAAAATAATTCTCTTAACTTAAAAGTTATATAATAAATATATTAAATGGTGTAAATTATTCAATAAGTGGTCGTGTCGTAGTGGTAGGAAACTGCTCTTCTCATACTATGTCAAAGATACAGAGCTTCCTATTGTTTTTTTTTTTTTTTTCGGGATAAATAACAGGTATACTCCACGGGAGACAATCCTGTTCGGGGCGGATCCAGATTAAGACTTTAAACCATTCCTAGAAATGGTGTTGGGGTTTATCTGCATAATAAACAATCGGGCTTTCAAAGATGTAAATACCTGTATGATCTCAAGATGAACACTTGCTCCTTGCGGAACATGAATTCTGTATAGTGGTAATCCAACAACTAAGATTATGATACACAAAAATATAGATATGGCGCTTATCCCTAAGCCCCAGTCCCATCCTTTGTGGTTCTCTATCCACACAATGATCGTTAAGCTGATTGCACGACCCATGGAAACAGCTACTAAGAGAATGTTAAAGAAACTGGACATTTTCGTTGCTTCTTTAGGGTCTTTTTCATCAAACTGATCAGCACCATGTGATGGTAGGGCAGCTTTGACTCCTGCACTGCCAAAGGCCAACGAGTATAGGCCAATGTAGAGAAAAGCTTCTTGGCCCCTAGTCGGTGTTTTACAATGAGCAGTTGTACCAAAGACGTTGCAAATGGGTGGCTTAAGGGTAGGATAATGTGCTTGTGCTGTAAGTAATGCAAGTCCCTGCAACAAAATTTTGACAACAACCTCATCAATTGGCATTCAATAAGTTCAAACTAGAAAATAAATTTAAGACAAAAGATCAAGGGATCCGATTTAAGTCCTTATTGGTCCAATCACGTGTACGGATGTGCGTGGGTCGAATCGAATATCATTTTTCGAAAAATCGAACCGAATTTGTTTAAATGGTTCGGTTCGGAAGTGGTTCGATTCGGTTCAAAACTGGTTCGATTTGAGAGTGGTTCGGTTCGGTTCGGAAACAGTTCGGGTCAACTCTCTTTTGAAAAGAAAAAAATTAAAAATTTTAAAAATAAAATTATAAAAATCAATTTGGTTTAGTTTATAAACGGTTCGGTTCGGTTTAAAATGGTTCGATTCTTAAATTGGTTCTAAAACCGGTTCGGTTCATGAACTGGTTCTTTAAAAACTGGTTCAATTCATGAACCGGTTTTTTAAAAACCGGTTATTTTAAAAGCGATTCAAGTTCGGATCATGGATCGATTCAATTTGTTGATTATTTTGCACACCCCTAATCACCTAATCACATGAGATCAAGCAAAGGAACCCAAATGAACAATCTATGGGTTGATTCAAGAAATCATACCTTAATCAAATATATGACCCATTAAGCATGGCCATATAATCAAAATAATATCAATTTAAAGTCTACCGATTGCAACCAAAACCCCATCTAACTGAAGAAACAATTTTTTATTTTTATTTTTTTGTTGCTAAGGAACTGAAACAATAAATTTGATTATGATTTGTTGGACAAAATTGAAAAACAATAAATTTGACTCGTTTTGAGAAGTAAAGTTAATGATATGTTTTGAATTTGAAATTATTGGATAATAGTTTAATTGTAAATAATTATCTCTATTATTTTTTTTTTCTTGGTAGATATCAATTAGTGTATGTAACCATAACGAACTTAATTAGTTTTGGGTTTGAGGCTCTACACCCTTTTCAAGAGTTGACTCTCAAGAATCAAACACATTATCTTTTGAGTAACTAAAATCCTAAAATCTTGTTGGAATGCCACTAGACCAATGATTTTTGAATTTTTTATTTTATTTTTAGAACATATGTTTTCTTTTCTTATTTTTAAGATTTAAGATTTTAAATTAATTTAGCGCCTAGGCTTTCATCTTTTCTCATTTTGGCAAGAATCTAGTAATGGATTTGTCACTTTATGCTGACAAGTTCTTCAGTCTTATATATTTGTTTCCTTTAACTAGGGTTCGATCGTATTTGGAATCCAATTGATCAATATGTTAGGCTTATTTGGGGGCATAGAAGAATAATGTTTACCAACCTTCGAATCAAATACTTAAATATCACAGTTTAACATTTTTAAACATATGTATGGGATGATACTCTAGAATATTCAAATGTTAAACTCATGAATTTTATAGATTTTTATGATCAAATCAATTTTTTTATTGACATCTAAGTTTTCAACGCAAACTACTCGTTAAAATCAAAAGAAACACATGACATTGTACTTATATATCCTTAAGTTAAAATTTAAATAATATGAAAGCTTATCTTATTTAAATGACGAAAAGGTCAATCCAACGCTCATTGGCGGTTGCATGACTATATTAGGTTGACTTATCTTTATGCGGGAGACTTACTTTTATAGCTAAGGGGCATAAATCATAATGATCCCAAGAACTTTAAAATTGTTTTTGTTCTTTTGCATTTTTTTTTTTTTTAAATTCCAAGGTGTTTTTTTCTGGGCGGCTAGGATACAACTCGCCCCGCCAACTTGGTTATATATTTAAAATATTTTTTTTAAAATTTTTATTATTTAAAAAAATTATTGGTATCAAATAAGGCTTAAAAAAAATAAAAATATTAATGACTAATATTTTATAAAAATAATAAAATCTGACGGGAAAGATGGACTGCATCTTTTTCCATCCTTAGAAAATTCGAAATGGTTTTTTTTTCTCAAATTTTAACACGATTAATTTATTTTTTTTACAAAAACAATCATACTCTTTTTCTTTTTCTTTTCTCTCTCTTCTTCTTCTTCTTTTTTTTTTTTTTTTTTTGCTATGATCTTTGACTCTTGAGGATTATTTGTTGACAAAAAAAGATTAAAAAAAGAACCATACGTGTTCGAATTTTATGTCGCACTAAACAAACTTATTTTACCACAATTTTCTCTTATAAGCACTCACAAACATAACAAAACTGTCTTTTATTGTCTCACTTATGCAATATGGAAATTTACATCGGATCACAACTATGTCATGTAACTCACAAACAAACACACATGCAGTTGTGGCAGATTTGAGTTTTAAAGTGTTTATCTTTAATAGCTCTAGTTTAATTTTACCAACTTCAAAATATGATATTAGGAGGGAATTTTGAGAGGTTACCACAAACATGATGCACCCAGAAATTAAACCGGTTTTGTATCTGCCAATCCATGCGTCGGCAAGTACAGCTGCAAATATGGTGAGTAAGTAGGTGGCACCCAAGTAATTGGTGAGCATGTTGGCTGCATCTGCTAGATCATAATGCATTATCCCATTGAAGTATGGCACCGAGTTCACAGCTAATGAGAAAGTTGATAAGTTCTCAAAACCAATCATCGCTGCACCCAAACCCAAATAAAAGTCATCACCACGTACATTATTGACTACCAAACGATCTGCAAAGAGAATCTTAACCTAAAAAACATTTTGCACTTATATGGTATACTAAACTGAACCCCAAAAGAAATATAAAAAAGAAAAGAGAAGTAAACATTTTTTTTATACAATTCTTGCTTTTAGGTAGTATAATGATATAATCTACCTTTACTTTGGTTCATCTTTCTTGTCACTGCTAACAAAGAAAATGTCGATAATCTTACTCGTTCAAAGTTATTATCAAAATTGTGAACAACCAACTCACTTGCTCAAGCTATTAAACTGAAGGTCCATAAATAGTTTTATATGTTTTATCTCTTTAATATAACCTTTGTGAAGTTCTCATAAGTAGTTTTATATATCTTATCTCTTTAATACAACCCTTGGTGAAGTTTTTTTGGTTTGAAGCGATGATATTGCATGCACCAATTTTTTAAAAAAATGGAGGGCAGAGAGAGAATCGAAGACTCTTTTTAGAGATATATAAAATCATTAAAGAGGTTTTCACCAAATAGCTTAAGCTTTTGAGTTGAATTGGTTGTATTATAGCCTCAGTGATCAAGTGGCCACGAGTTCGATCTTCACCTCCTCTCACTTTCTCTTGTGAAATTTCTTAGCACAGGTGAATGGATCTGTGCATTGTCACCGTTCAAATCCAGTGGATTCTCGTGTGAGGGGACATATTAGAAATATATAAAATCATTAAAGAGACTTTCACCTAACACCTTAAGCTTTTGAGTTGAATTGATCACATGTAAAAAAAAAAAACCATTTCAAATAAAAGCTTAGTCCGTTAAGTGAAAATCGATCAATAGTTTTGTATTATATCTCCCCAACAATTACCTAGTACTAGCCAAGAAGCTTTCATCCCCCCATATTTGTATTTCAGAGCGCTTCTTCCTTTCCAATCCACTTTATTTCCATCAACCAGCTGAAGCACTGCTTCCACCTTGTTATCAACAACCTCAGAATTTTCCTGCATGGACAAAAATGAAAATAAAATAAGCAGAAAAAAGTCTAAAGGAGTGAGGAAGATACATGGTCGTGTGAAAAACATAGAAAAATAAAAGGACCATGGCTCTGCAGTGCACTTTCGAGTTGCCAATTCAAATGAGAGAACAGAAATGGCGAAAATACAATAGCAACAGGGAACAAAGATGTCTGTATATATAGACACTCAATTCAGCTAATACAACGTTGAATGATGCTTTGATATTTTAGACAGGAATCTTCTTAATTTACAACGTAAAAAAACATCCTCATCTGCATGAAAATAAAGGAATACTAATTAAATGATTTAATTACGCCATCCTTGTTCATACGTTGCTTAATCCAGCAAGGCTATGTGCCATTTGGTAGGCCGGGTAGGTAGCGGGTCGGATTAGCAGCCGATAAACAATTAGGGTTTTGAAGTCAACAGATATAGATATATCAATCTTCATAAATTTATCAACAAAAACGAAAACGTGATCTTAACATCTTTTTTTTGTTCTGATGCGTAGACTTTAAGCTCTTCTATTTTATGTGTGATTAGTGCATGCATGCGAGCAAACTTTTAAAATAGAGTTCACCAGAGGATAAAAAAGTAAGATTTGTTTATTAGAGCGTGACGTTCATCGAGGAACTTTGTATTTTATTTATTTTTTATTTTGTTAATAAATGATACTTGAATGGTATAGGGATTTTTTTAAGGGATAATAGTTTGTCTTTCTAATTAAAGGATATAAATTATATCCTTTTATCCTCTTATAACTATCTACTCTAGTGGGGTATAAATGGACTAGGCCGGTTTACAGGGGTATGAGACCTAGCCTATATTAGGTCAGAGTTAACCTATTACAAATAGTCATACAGAACATATCGATCTAGACTTTTAAAAAAGCTTATCTAGAAAGCAAGCCATAAGTTTTTTTATATATGTCGGACCTATAAACCTACAACTCGACCTATATCATATTATTTATAAAATAAAATTATTATTTTAATCATTTTGGATAATAAAGTACTATTATTTTAGTTATTTTTTAATTATTAAATGTTTAATAGGTTTAAACTGGCTAACAGTCTTATGTCAAGACTTTTATCTTTTAAATACAAGTAAGACTAGACTTGTAATTTGGGTCAACACAGGCTAACAAGTCAGGTCAGGCCTAAGGTTTTTTACATAAACTGGTCTATTTAAGCCAAAGTCTAAACTAACCTAGTCTATTTACACCTCTATACTCCGGGAAAGTACATAGTTATTATATTAAAGTTGTATTTTTTCTTTATCTTCAGAAACTGTCACTGACGTGAAAAGTGAAAAAAAAAATATAACATTAATATTATAGTTATGTATTTTTCCCCTCTCCGGAGTACATAGTTATAAAAGAGGGTGAAATGACATAACTTAAGTCATTTAAAAGGATAAAGTACTTTATTTATTTTTTAAAGAAAAAAAAAATTGTGTGTTATGGTTAATTGAAAATTGAGTTTTCCATTAAATATTTATTTTGAAATTGAGTGTATTAAACTAAGCTAATTATTGACGATTAAGTAATATTTTATTTTAATTCAAGATATTTTGTTTAAAATTTTCATGATTGTGAGTTTTTCGATGTAAAGTGTGAAATTGGAACAACAATGTAATTACGGTTGGCAAAACGGGCCAACCTGCCCCGACCCGATCCGATCCACATTCAACTCGAAAAAAACAAGCCGGGTTAGGGTTGACTCGAAAAGAAAAAAAAATGAGACAGAAAATCCAACCCGACCCGAGTCAGGTTAGGGTTGGCTCGTGGGTTGGCTCAAAAATATGGCTCGTGGGTTGGCTTGAAAAAATAGCTCGCGGGTTGGCTCAAAAATTGCTCGTGGGTTGGCTCGTTTTCAGCCTATTTAAATGACCCTCTAATATTAATGCATCAACTATGTGGCTTCCATTAGCTTAAGCAAAAAGTTTACAAAATAAAAAATAAAAGCAAAATATTTTAATTTCGAATTTTCTTCACAACAAATTTGCATCAACATCAAGAAATAATCAGAACCACTTACTACCAAGTGGGTAAGATATTTGAACCAAACAGAGCCAACACAGTCTAACAATATAAAAATAGTATGGATGTGAGAATATTAGGAACTTAGGTTTAGAGAAGGAAGAAAAATGATGGCAACATATGTGAGTTTTGTCCATTTTTATATATTATATTTTGTATTTTTTATTAAAAAAAAAAACTCAACCCGCCAGCTGGCTCGTTTGACCCGCGGGTTTGCTCATTTTTCACGAGTTGAAACGAACCAGGTTGGCAGCTCGTTTTTGTCAACCCTAAATGTTATTAGTGTCTATTTGGAAGGGTTTTTTTTAGTTTTTCTTCTCCGTATGAGTATAAGTTAAACCAAACATGTTATTATAAAAGTTCTTATAATAAAAAGAGTTTTATACAAATAAAAAAAAAAAGTCAAAAGCCAAAAGATTTTAGGAGGAACTTTTTTTAAGTTTTATCAATTTTTTTTTTGAAATATGTGTTTTTTTTTTAATGAATAGCTTTTAAATAATTTTTAAAGTAAAAATTTTATAATAATATAATTTTATTTTTATAACTTTTTTTTTTCAACTTTAGCTTAAAAGCAACTTTTAAGTTAAAAAAAATGTCAAACATTAATCTCCTAATCTCAAAGTACCAAAACATAATATCTTTCTCATATCATAATTGATATGGGGAGCAACGCATAATATATTTCTCATATCATAATTGATATGGTTGAGCAACGCATGCGAGGATGAATATAAAGGTGAAAGAAGGGCGAACCTTAAGAAAAAATTAAAATAAAAATAAAATACGCCTAAAGGCATGGGGAAAATAAAATTACACATGAATTCTGAATTTCTTTGAGACTACAACCTCCAAATTATGAAGAAAAGAAATGACCATATATCTCCAATTTGCCATACACAAATCTACATTAGAGCAATACCTTTTTTTCCTTTCCTATATTCACTCCTTTGACTTGCCATTAGGGACTACTCTAGGGCCGTTAGCCCGGTACTTGTACCTCTTTGAAACAAACAAATAGATACAAAAGTTAATCGAGCTCACAATGGAAAGGAACAAGTAGAACAGGTTTAGATGGTTTCTGTTAATATTGTTCCCTGCTAACCAACCCCCACTTTTAGTAATATGCTTGGTGGCACCATTCACGCTCTTTACCATTATGGTACTTAGAAAATACCCAAGTCCCATAGAGCTCCAAAGGAAGGAGGTTGATGTAGATTTAAGCCCTTTTGGTAACTCTGAATAGAAAAACTGAAGCAGCCCCACATAGCTAAACATGTCAGCTATGCCAAACATGAAGTACTGAAAAGAAAGCCAAAATATGCTTATGGGCAATGGATGAGATACTGGTGAAGCATCAAGCATGTTGTTTTCTCTAGCCACTCTTTTCCTTTTTACCTCTATAATTGAAGCCACAGCCATGGATATGGAAGTAAGTATTAGGCCAACTCCTATGCGCTGCAAGTGGGTAACCCCAGTAGGGATACCAGTGATTTTTCGCAGAACAGGCACAAAATAGCGATCATAGAGAGGAACAACAATGATTAAGAACATAATTGGGATGATTGGGAGGGATGCAGGTGGGATTTTAAAATGCTTGTTGAAGCTTTGGTCCATGGTGTAGCCTTGTTGGATTGAAAAAGTTTGGAGCTGAGCTAGGCAAAGTGTTGATACAATTGAGCAGCAGAATATTGGGAAAATGTTAAGAATAATTTTGGCATTTTCAACTTGGGTAACCCTGCAAAGTTTCCATGGGTTTTGAACTTCTGGTTTATCAAATTGGTCATCAGATTTTATTCGGATGGCTGCTCTATCCAAGAACCTGAGAAAGAGAGCTTCAGTTTAGAACAAATTACCCTAGAATCTGGGAGATATTTTATGGACAGTGACCATTTTGTCACGTTTGTACACAAAAATTATCAGACTGTCACGCCAACAATAAATTTTGCCAAAATGACACGTGGCGTAATTCACTATACAGTGTAGCGAATTATGCATGCAAGTAATACGATACACAGTGTAGCGAAATATGCCACATCAGAACCAAAAAGTGTCATCTGTCAAAATTGTTGAAATTCGCTACCCTATGTAGCGAATTTCAACAATTTTTACACATAGCACTTTTTTGTGAGCATCCTGATGTGGCATATTTCGCTACACTGTGTAGCGAATTACTTGCATACATAATTCGCTACACTGTGTAGCGAATTATGCCGCGTGGCATTTTGGCAAAATTTACTGTTGGCGTGGCAGTCTGGTAATTTTTTTGTCCAAACGTGACACTTTGGTCTCTGTTCGATATTTTATAATGTTAGTAGAGGTGAAGCTTTTACTTAAGAAACATCAATCTGAGACCTTTTACTTTAACCTTGTATCAGTTTTACTAATGAGTTGTGAGTTATAACCAACTGAAATACGATTATGTGTGTTTTTAGATACGAGTGAAATTGAACCTGAAACTGTCTCTATGAGGTAGAAACTCTATTTCTACAGCAGCTTCCTTATCCTGTTCAATCTCATAAAGTTCTATTGGATTTTCAGGAAGAGGATGATTTCTATTACGGATTGCAGCAACATAGACCTGGAAAATACATGAGCAAAAATTAAAACAAATAGCTTGATCAATGCTTCCTCAAAAACCTCAACTATTTCAAACTTCTTAACATTCAATCATTTCAAATTCAGAGTGAAACCCTTCATATTGTTCTTCAAGCTTAAAAAATGTAAAATCTACATAAAAGTTGTTTCCTTTATGTGTTCAATGCTTGCCCCATTCCTTTCCTTTTCCCATTTTACCAAGTCCATGAGACCTCATATATAACTTTAAAAAAGTTATTTTCCCTATAAATAGGACATCATATATATGCCATGCCATAATGATAAGAATTGGATTGGTAACAATCACATTGATAAGCACTAGAATTTAATTTGAGTCAAAATCTCTGCTACTTAGTTAAAGATATGGAGTTTGCTAACATTCCGTTTATAAATTTTTTTTACAATTTTTTACAAATTACATTTTGTACTCCCTGAAGTACTTATTGTACTTCCAGACTATATAGTGTAGTTTGTAAGAATTTGTAAATAAAAAGTTGGTAAATATAACCCTCCCCAAATTTTTATCTGTAAAATAAATAACGAGGCTTTCAAAAGTGTAAATACCTGTATGATCTCAACGTAACCATTTGTTCCTTGAGCAACATGAATTCTGTATAGTGGTAATCCAGAGGCTAAGATTATGATGCCTAAAAATATAGATATGGTGCCAATCCCAAAACCCCAATCCCATCCTTTGTTGTCTTGTATCCACACAATGAACGTTAAACTCACTGCACGACCCATGGAGACAGCTACCAAGAGAACGTTAAAGAAACTACACATATTCATTGCTTCTTTAGGGTCTGTTTCATCAAACTGATCAGCACCATGTGATGGCAATGCAGTTTTGACTCCTGCACTACCAAAGGCCAACGAGTATAGGCCAATTAAGAGAAAAGCTTCTGGGCCTCCACTCAGTTTTTCACAATGAACAGTTACATCAAAGATGTTGCAAATGGGTGGCTTAAGGACACGAAAGTGTGCTTGTGCTGTAAGTAATGCAAGTCCCTGCCAACACAATTAATTTGACAACAACCTCATGAATTTTTATTCAATAAGCTCACACTAGAAAATAAATTTAAGTTAGATTTCTTTAGAAAAAAAATAATGTCTCTACTATTTGATCTAAATAATGATATAAGATCAATTCAACCACTTCAAGCAAAAATCTTATTAGTGACGAAATTTTATGATATGAAATATCATCACAATTCCTACATTGCAAGTAAATTTCGTCACAAATTCTTACGTCGCAAGTTTATTTGTAACGAAATTTGATTATTTGTGTCAAAAATTATTATTTATGACGAAATTTTTCGTCACAAATAAACTTTTTTGTTGTAGTAGTGAAATGCTAGTTAGTTTAGAGCTCGGATAAAGAAACTCAAGGAAACAACCGGTGAACTGTTTTTTTTTTAACTTATATTTATCTTTAAGTATTTTTTCATTTTAAAAGTTTTAAATTAGTTTAGAATTAGAGAGAGGATATTTTTACTACCAAAAAATTTCACTACCAACTTACTAGCTATCTAATCACCATTGGATCAAAGAGAGAGAATATTAAAAAGTTTTTGAAAAAAGAGAAAATGTTGATCCAAGGTGATTAGATAGGTAGTGAGTTCGTAATAGAAAATTTTGGTAGTAATAATATCCCTCCTAGTGGCTTTTTAAGTTCGCCGTCAAATCCCAGGGCTCAACCCTGGACAGGCGGTGGAAACTACCAAGCTGGAGTACGGTAGGGGCAGAGGGAATTTCCGGTGGAGCGGTGAAATGCGTAGAGATCGGAAAGAACACCAACGGCGAAAGCACTCTGCTGGAGAATTAACCTATAAAAAGATATTTTAAAATCTTAATACAGAAAAATTGAATATTTTATTATTTTGATGACTATAACTGAGAATGAGGTCTCTCTTAATTATCATTCCTAACTTTCCATTTATATCTTGTTTAGACGTTTTCGACATCACTATTTCCATTGAATTCCACGTTTTGAATTTGGATCAGCGCCGAATTTGCACGAGTTTAAGGCCTATTTTGGGCTTTCGTCGTTTCTAATTTGGGCAGGTCTTATATATATATTCCCTTTCAGTACTATGGGGTTCGTATTTATAATCCAATTTATCCATGTTATGTTTATTTGGGGGCAAAGTTGAATGTTTACCAAGCTTCATATCAAATACTTAAATTTCACTGTTTAATATTTTTAAACATATCCCTTGCAAAAAATATATATATATTTTTAAACATATTGTTCTGGATAGCCCACTCACTTGGGCCAATCCGTTAGGCTCAGCCAAAGAGCCCTCTTCTAGAAAGCATCATAGGATGCCCCCTTTTCCCCATGCACACTAGCTGCCCCTGCACAAAGACAGGGGTTCAGCATGCCTAGCCTGAAAAGGCTAGGCTGGCTAGGTTGACTAGAGCTCTTGCTCTAAATACCCCCTCTCACATTGAGGGAGGGACCTCTTCTTCTCCACTTAGCCTCTAGGCTGTGACCAGAGAGAGCTATCTTAGCCATTTCCACACACACTCCCCCTTGAACACATACATAGGAAGCTCTACTAGTGCCTTGATCTCTACCATTGCTACTATGGACACCCCTATATCAACATACTTCATCCTCCATAGGAAACATTTATGTACCACTTTGAATACACATATGTATGATGAGATGAAGCTCTAGAACATTAAATTGTTAAACTCTTTCGACTTTCTTAGATTTTTATGAAATCAATTATTTTTATAGACATCTAAGTTTCCAAGGTATACTACTTGTCAAAATCAAAACAAACACATGGCATTGTACTTATCCTTATGTTAAAATTTAAATAATCTTAAAGCTTATATAATTTAAATGACGTAAGGATCAATCCTTGTGCACAACCAACAATCATTGGCGAATATATAATTAAATATTAGGTTGATTTAGTTGAGGGGCGCAATGATCCCAAGAATTTTAAATGGTTGATGTTCTTTTGTTGTAAATTGCAAGGTGTTTTATTCTGTGCGGCTGTGTAAAACAACTCCATCGTATACAATAAGACGTCTTAAAGATGTCAGATGCATGGCATCCTTCCTTCCTTAGAAAAATAAAATATAATAAGAAGTCTTAAAATGTCAGATGCATGGCATCCTTCTTCGGAAATATTTTATATGCTCCACGACCATCTAATAATTTGGTGTTCCTTCTCATAATATTAATTTTTTCTTTCTCTTTTTATCCCTGCTATTTTTCTTCTTTCCCAATTTTACCCTCCCATTTACAATAAGAGACCACCGGAAAAATGGTGATCCCGGACCACAATAAATTCTCTCCCTTCCTTCTTTAGAAAAATAAAAAAGGTTTGTTCTCAATTTTGAACACGGAATTGTTTTTTTTTTTTTTTTGCTATGATTGATCTTTAACTCTTGTGATTAATTGTTGGAAAAAAAAGTTCCATGCCTGTTTGGAATTTATGTTGCACACAAATAAGAGATAAGATATTGTTACTATCAATTAGTGTTATTATCAATATCACTACCAATTTATTTCACTGTTACATCGATTTGTTGATTCAACTGTTATATTTATTTTCACTTTTGTATGATTATGATTTTTCATATTTAATGTCATATATAATCATATATGAGTGAAAATAAATATAAAGTATTAAATATAGGAAGAAGAAAGAAAGTTAAATCAGAACCGTTAGATCAACATAATCGATTTAACCGTGAAACAATCTGTAGTGACATTGCTAGTAACAATATCCTATCTCCACAAATAATATGCAAATTTACATCTGATCACAACTATGTTTGGTGTAACTCATAAACACAAACCCATGCAGTTGTGGCAGATTTGAGTTGTAAAGTGTTAGTGTACTCTTTAACAGCACTAGTTTTAGTGTCTGTACCAAAAAAAAAAAAAAAAAAAAACACTAGTTTTAGTGTTTTACCAACTTCAATCTGATATAAGGAGGTAATTTTGGGAGCTTACCACGAACATGATGCAGCCAGAAATTAAACCGGTTTTGTATCTGCCAATCCATGCGTCAGCAAGTACAGCAGCAAAAATGGAGAGTATGTAGGTGACACCCAAGTAGTTGGTGAGCATATTGGCTGCATCTGCTAGATCATAATGCATTATCCCATTGAAGTATGGCACCGAGTTCACAGCTAATGAGAAAGTTGCTAAGTTCTCAAAACCAATCATCGCTGCAACCAAACCCAGATAAAAGTCACCACATTATTAACTACCAAACAATCTGCACCTAGAATTCTAATCAAAAAAATCATTTTTCACTTATGGGATACTAAACTGACCCCCAAAAGAAAAATAGAAAAGAAGGAAGAAGTAAACATTTTTCTTGCTTTTGAGTAGTATAGGGTCGCTTTTTTTAGTGTTGTTAGAAAAAAAGTTATATTATGCCATCCATTATAACTATGGATTCTTGCGTCAATTGCACTTACGGCAGATAAGTTATTTACGGTAAGTCCAATACGATGTCGTTTTAGGGGGAAATCATGACATTTTTGTAATTTTAATTTATTTCAAAGTTATAATAGTCTTTATATTTATAATTTTTTAAGATTTCAATACCAAAACGACGTCGTTTTAGAAATAAATGTGGATAACTTATCTGCATTAACCACAGAAACATTTTCCCATAGTTATAATATTAAAAAGAAATTCTTTCCTCATGTCAACACAAAATTTCTGAAAAAAAAGAAGAAAAAAAACAATTTCATAATTATATATTTTCCTGAGTGCATAGTTGTAGTATGTGAAATAACAATTTTTTTTCCACCAACATAAAAATATGATTTCCCATAACTTTGGTTCATCTTTCATGTCACTACTAACGAAGAAAAGGTTCATAATCTTATTAGTTATAAGTTAGTATTATTACCTAGTATGAGCCAAGAAGCTTTGGTCCCTCCATATTTGAATTTCAGAGCGCTTCTTCCTTTCCAATCCACTTTATTTCCATCAACCAGCTGAAGCTCTGCTTCCACCTTCTCATCAACAACCGCAGAATTTTCCTGCATGGACAAAAATGAAAAAATAATAATAATAAATAAGCAGCAAGAAAGTCAAAAGGGGTTAGGAAGATACATGGTTGCGTGAAAAACAAAGAAAAATAAATACCATGGCTCCGCAGATCACTTTTGAGTTGCCAATTCAAATGAAAGAACAGAACCGGCCAAAATACAATAGCAGCAGGGAACACCGATGTCTGTCTATATATACATTTATTTCAACTTAAGACAATGATGAATGGATGCGTGATAGATTGTTTTATTTGGACAGAATATATAGGAGTTAAGGTGTGCAAATTTCGATTCGGGTTTATACTAAATCAGAACCGGAAAATTGGTTCAGTGGCAAACCGAATCATTTTAAGAAGTGGTTCAATTTGCTTTGATAATAGCCGGTTTATGAGTGCCAGTGGAACCTGAATAATCTAATTTTTGGTTTGTGTCTCTCCAACCTTTCCACAATTGTGAACCTTGGGATTCGAAACCACGACCCTTGGCAGGTCAATTTTCTAGGATATAGTTGGGTTGTCATTAAATCTAGGCCCGGCAAAACGGACGAGTTTTACAATTCGCATAACAAGAGGAGAAAAAAAAAAAAAAAAAAGAGTATAATGTTGTAGAAAATAGGTTATGTTATAGAGATAGAAATTGTGGGACTCGCACTTGTTTTCAAAAATCAAAAAAAGTAAAAAAGTGTGAGTCTCACAATCTATCTCTATAACATACCTAAACACTTTCCTACAATATTATACTTTTATTTCCCTTTTTTTAATGCAAAATGGGATTGCCGAATGGGCCTACCCGCTCACCCACCTTTAGGGGCCGTTTGGTATAGAGTTTTTTTGGGAATCCCGAGAAACTAATAGTGGTAATCGTATTTATCCACGATTGGTACAAGATTTTTAAAGATTTTCCTGGAATTTGATTTTCCCGGAATTTTATTTTGTGTGTAAATTTTTTTGAAAAAAATCATCCCGGAGGTGGTATTTTAGGATTTCTATGGCAAGAGAAAATTTAATACAACTAAACATAACATTAAAAAAATTAGCACAATATTACCGGAAATATTTTAGTCTATCAAATAACTTTTTGGTAACATTCCCAGAAAACTCATTTTCTCATCATATTCTTGGAAATCGTGATTCTCGGATAAAAAAAATTTCTCCTCTACCAAGGGAGTTGTCTACTAAACGGATTAGAGTCGTAGCGGAATTGAATTAAATACTGAACTACATTTCATGTGACTAATTAAAATCTTATAATTGAAATCTGATTATTGTCGAAAAATAGTGCGGAATTTCATAAAATACCATGTTTGCTAAAAATAGTAGTTTTCCTGAAAAATCTTACTGCATTGTAAAAATCATATCGAATCGGGTACAAAAATTTAAAATTATGCTGTTCAATTTAGTTGATTTAATCTTTTTTTCATACTTTCGAGGTTCATTTTGATTTGGACGGCTGAACTGATAAAGTGGTTGGGTTTCAAAAAAATAATTCAGTTTTTAAATTAATTTGAAAAAACTAATTAAATTCTTGAACAGTTAAAATAATATAATTCTTTTAGTACAATTTTAACCGATTCACAGTTCACTCCAATTCGATTTATTTGATTTTTTCTTTTCACATCCTACGTAGTTGGTTGCTACCAAAATGTATTCCATGCGACTTATATAACTTTACACGACAACATTCCAAGGATGCAGTCTGTCAAACAATAATCAATGGCGGGTATCACTTGGCTCTATCCAAAAGTTACACTATATTATCCTGAGTCAAATGTTCCATTAGAATTAAATTAAAACTGCCACAGCCTAAATATGTATTTAATGTCATGACAGTTTTGTTTAGATGATATCTAAAAATTTGTTGTGGGAACAATATGCAACCTGGGGATATGCGATTGACTAAATGCCTAACCATAATATGGAATACGTATCTTCATTGTTGGCTCCGAACATTTGGCTGGCGTGGGGCCCGGTGACTTGTCGGTGGAAGTTATTGTTGCAAGTCTGAGTCTCCTCTGACTCTAGTGTGGCTCCTCTCTTACCTTATAAATGGAGGGAAGAGAACGTGGATTGTGGTTTTGGTTCCACGTAGACATGCAGGGATGCTTACTTGGCTGTGTGTAGTGAGAATAAATCTTTGGTATTATTGTTGTATCAAAGATTCAGTGCATCCCACCAACGAAAATATCATATGTTAGCTATTTTTATTTTTTATTTTTTTCTGTCAAATTTTTTCTCTCTCCTCTGATTTGTACTGCTCTCTCATTGATGAGATGCACTGAATCTTAGTACAGCAATAGTACCAAAAATTTATTCGTGCAGTGGAGCTCATCTTTGGTACATCAATAGTATATATTACCTCCATTCAAAATTTAACACATGTATTGAATATCTCAATTTTCTCTGTTACATGTCAGCATTAGTGTTTGATGTTTAGTTTTGATTGGATGGATGTATAGAAAAGTAGGTACATCTGTAGTATTGTAGAAATTTCATGTGCAATGGGGTTATGTTGCCATTTCTTTTTGTTATTGAAGTTGACTCAAACTTGCTAAATAACAAGAGACAAGAGGAACATTGAAATAAATCTGTGTAATATTGAATTGATACAAGATTACAATATATAGATACACTAATGGCCTTAACCCAGATCTAACACAAATCCTAATGAAATAAGGAAATAGATATTTACAGATATACAAAAGATATTCTTTCTAACACTCCCCCTCAATGTGGAGCGTGTAGATCATATGCACCAAGCTTGTTACATATAAACTCTATCCGAGGACTCAGATCATAGCATGCGATTAATGAGATAGTATGCAGTGAGTATAGCATCACCCCAGAATATGTATGGGACATTGTCATCAATTAACAAAGCACGAGTAGTTTCAACAAGATGATGATTCTTGCGTTCGGCTACACCATTTTGTTGGGGTGTATGAGGACAAGATGTTTGATGAAGAATGTCATGAGACGAAAAAAATGTTGAAACTGATGAGATAAATACTCACATGCATTATCACTACGAAAAGTACGAATAGGAATACCAAATTGAGTTTTTATTTCATTATAAAATAACTAAAAAATAGAAAATAACTCAGAATGATTTTTCATTAAAAATAACCAAGTACATCTGGAATAAACATCAATAAAAGTAGCAAAATACTTAAAACCTAAAGTAGAAGAATGACAAGTTGGTCCCCAAATATCAGAGTGGACCACAGAATAAGTGGAGACAGCTTGACGACTACGATGACTTGGGAACGCACTACGAGTATGTTTCCCAAACTGACAAGACTCACAATTTAAACTAGAAAGAGACTATAAATGTGAAACCATCTTCTGAAGCTTTACAAGACTAGGATGACCCAGACCAGCATGTATAGTAAGAGGAGAATCCACAGTGGAGAGGGCTGAAGAAGAAGGAAACAGTTGATAAAGGCCTTGAGACTCACATCCTTTGGTAATCTCCTTTCCCGAACTCCGATCCTTGTGCGGCGCTCTGATATCATGTTAAATAACAAGAGACAAGAGGAACATTAAAATAAATCTGTGAAATATTGAATTGATACAAGATGTACAATATATAGATACATTGATGGGCTTAGTCCAGAACAAACACAAATCCTAATGAAATAAGGAAAATAAATATTTACTTCTTTCTAACAAATCTTAATTATCTCTTTGACGCGAATTGGCTCCTCCCAATAATATCCGCACAAGCTTCGATCTAATTAGGGGTGCGGAGTGGTTAGAGATGAAAAATATTTAAACTCCTTTCAAAGGTAATATGTGAGAATAGAACCGAGACTCTTTCCTTTCTACTTACACAGCTCTCTTATTGCTACCAACTGAGCTATCATCATTTGGTAGTATGTTGCCATTTGTTAGGTGTAGGAGTAGGAGTTGACAAACAATTAGTGTTGTTCAAGTCAAAATTATATTTTTTGATATATTGATCGGTTAATAAATTATTTTGTTACTCCGATTTGAGCATGGTCAGATTCTTTATAGGGTGACACTCCCAAAATCATTTTCTTCCTTCCTAATGTAAACCTTAAGCTCTTATTTTCACGTGTGATTAATACAGTCATATGAGCATATCAAAAAGTGTTCTCTAGCTAGAGGAATAAAAACAGATTTGTTTATTAAAGAGTGACTTTTCTTGAGGACCTTCATATGTGGTTTTTTATAATTAATTTATTTTTTTTTATTAGGAGTGAGGTCTTTTTATAAAAAAAAAAAAAAAACATAAACTGGATAGTAAGGTAAATAAAATTGAATTTTGATTATAGACGATAATAGTTGATTTTAATTCATGCAAATATGCAAGGTATTTTAGTTTAATTATTTTATTATCGAGTGCTTTTTCTTTTTTTGGTATAACCCGGAGTATCCCCATTCATCTTCATCCGGGCCTTCGGGATTCGGCCCTGTAGGCTAGCCCCTCATTGGAACGCATTGAGTTTCGTTACCGGAGGAATGATGAGACTAATCCCCCCAACCGAGAAGTCGGCCCTGTAGGCTAGCCCCTCATTGGAACAGCAGATGCATTGAGCTTTGCTACCGAAGGAATGACGAGACTAATCCCCCAACCGAGAAGGAGACACTTTCCTCTTCTGGCCCCAAAGATTTTCCAAGAATTTGCTTGAGGCAGGATTTGAACCCCTGACTCAAGCATACCCTTGGGAGCTCAGTTGCCAACTGAGCTACCCTCGGGAGTTATCGAGTGCTTTTTTATTTAAACGTGAAATGGGAACAACAATGGGATTGGTCTGAAATGAAGGGGAAAAAAGAAGAAAGAAACGTCTTTATCGTATCATATTTATGGTGAGTAATGCATGCGAAGATGAATATAAAGATAAGAGAAGTACTAGCCGTGAAGATAATATAATGCATTAAGCCATGGGGAAGATCATATAATTAATACATCACAACTGTAGCCTCCAAATTATGAAGAAAAGAAACGACCATATCTCTATTTTATCACACAACCCTACATTAGGGCTATAGCATTTTTCCTTCCCCATATTCACTCCTTTGATTTGCCATCGGAGACTGTAGGGCCTTGAGGCCTATACTTATACCTCTTTGAAACGAACAAGTAGATACAGAAGTTGATCAAGCTCACTATGGAAAGGAACAAGTAGAACAAGTTTAGATGATTTCTATTAATGTTGTTCCCCGCTAACCAACCCCCACTTTTAGTGATATGTTTGGTGGCACCATTCACGCTCTTTACCACTATGGTACTTAGAAAATACCCAAGTGCCATAGAGCTCCAAAGGAAGCACGTTGATGTAGATTTAAGCCCTTTTGGTGCCTCTGAATAGAAAAATTGAAGCAGCCCCACATAGGTAAACATATCAGCTATGCCAAATATGAAGTACTGAAAAGAAAGCCAAAATGTACTTATGGGCAATGGGTTATATACTGGCACAGCATCAAGCATGTTGTTGTCTCTAGCCACTCCTTTCCTTTTTACCTCTATAATTGAAGCCACAGCCATGGATATGGAAGAGAGTATTAGGCCAACTCCTATACGTTGCAAGTGGGTAACACCAGTGGGTATACCAGTTATTTTACGTAGAACAGGCACAAAAATGCGATCATAGATAGGAACAACAATGATTAAGAACATTATTGGGATGATTGGGAGGGATGCAGGTGGGATGTGAAAATGCTTGGTGAAGCTGGTGTCCATGGTGTAGCCTTGTTGGATTGAAAAGGTTTGGAGCTGAGCTAGGCAAAGAGTCATTATAATTGTGCAGCAAAATATTGGGAACATACTAAGAATGATTTTGGCATTTTCTACTTGGGTAACCCTGCAAAGTTTCCATGGGTTTGGGGGATCTGGTTTTTCAGATTGCTCATCAGATTTTATTTGGATGGCTGCTCTGTCCAAGAACCTGTCAGAAGGGAACTTCAGTTTAGAACCAAGTACAATGAAATTTTAGTGATATTTTATAATTTTAGCAAAGGAATATTTTTCATGGGATAGAATATTATGCCTATTATTTTTCGTGTCTACTCTATCTACTCATCTTTAATATTGTTAGATTAAAATCTCAACTAACTTTCACCCCTTTTTTTTCTCCTTTTAAAGATTCTGATACGACGGTGTTGGAAAAGAATAAGTAAACTAGTCCCATTTTTTATTTAAATAAGATTGATTTAGCATCTTTTACTTTAACCTTGTATCACTTTTACTATTGAGTTATGAGTTATGACCAAGTGACATACAATTATGTGAGTTTTAGATAAGAGTGGAATTGAACCTGAAGATGTCTCTATGAGGTAGAAACTCCATTTCCATAGCAGCTTCCTTATCTTGTTCAATCTCGTATAGTTCTACTGGATCTTCAGGAAGAGGAAGATTTTTGTTGCGGATTGCGGCAACATAGACCTAAAAAATACATAAAATAAACAGCTTGATCAATGCATTATTGTCCTAAAAACCTTCACTATTTCAAACTTCATGTTATTCAATTCATTTTAAATTCAAAGTGAAATCCTTCCTATTGTTCTTTAAGATTAAAAAAAATATTAAACCTATGCAAAAGTTGTTTCCAATACTTGCCCCATTCCTTTTATTTATCCCCTTTATTAAGTCTAGGGGCCTCCTTTATAATTGAAAAAATTAAGCTGTTTTCGTAATGGATGTAACAACAGTGCATCATGTGCAATGCCATAGTAATGAGAATTGGATTTGGTGACAGTAATTTGTATTAGTACTAAAATTTAATTTGAGTCAAAATCCCTACTACTTAGTCAAAGCTATAGTTCGATAATAGAAAAATTCTGTATGGCGATGGAATTGTTATGGAATTTTCGTCGCTAATTTCATCCTCGCAACTATTTTCTGAAATTCCATCACTATACAGATTTTTTCTAGTAGCAAACTTCCAACTGTTTTTATGAATCACCTGTATGATCTCAATAAAACCGCTTGTTCCTTGAGCAACCTGAATTCTGTATAGTGGCAATCCAGCGGCAAAGACAATGATACCCAAAAATATTGCTATGGTACCGATCCCAAAGCCCCAATCCCATCCTTTGTTGACTTGTATCCACACAATGAACGTTAAGCTGACTGCACCACCCATGCAAACTGCAAGTAAGAGAGTGTTGAAGAAAGTTGACATATTCATTGCTTCTTTAGGGTCTGTTTCATCAAACTGATCAGCACCATGTGATGGCAAAGCAGCTTTAACTCCTGCACTGCCAAAGGCCAACAAGTATAGGCCAATGAAGAGAAAAGTTTCTTGGCTCCCACTTATTGTTTCACAGTGAGCACGTGGATCAAAGACGTTGCAAGGGGGTGGCTTAAGGGTATGATAATGTGCTTGTGCTGTAAGTAATGCAAGTCCCTGCAACACAATTAATTTGATAACAATCTCATGAATTTGTATTCATTAAGTTCAAACTAGAATTAAATTTATGTTGGATTTTGGCACTTCGCTGACAAGGTTTTGGGCCAAATATATATGTTCCATTTCACTCGGGTTCCTATTTGGAATCTAATTGATCCATGCTAGGTTAATTTGGGGGCAAAGTTGAATTTTTACCAATCTTGATATCAAATACTTAAACATGACAATTTAATATTTTTAAACATAAGTATGGGATGATGCACTACAATATTCAAATTTTAAACTCTTGAATTTCCTTGGATTTTTATGAAACCAATTCTTCTTTTAGGGGGCGTTTGGTAGGAGGGAAAAAAAAGTTGCCTAGGAGAGTGGGGTGAGGAAAATAATTTAGCTATGTTTGGTAGGAGTTGAATAAAAGTGTTTGGCAAAATTTTTTTGATGGATAACAATTTTAAACATGATTTCAATTGAAAACTTTACCATCTAAACTATGATAAAAAAATTTGTCCACAGCTAACACATCTTTTCTTATCTTACTCAGCAATAAATTTTAATATACCAAACACATTTTTTTATCTTACCCGGCTATAAATTTTCTCCACATGCTCCCGGCAAATTTTTTTGACTGAGAACAAAAAATATCTCCTCTACTTACCAAAGTAAACTACTTGTCAAAATAAAAACAAGCAAATGACATTGTACAAATCTAAATTTAAATAATATGAAAGCTTATATTATTTAAAGGGTTTCAATTTTTGAGAAAATTTTCTCATGCTATAGACACATTTTATGTGGGGCCCACATCTATTAAAAGAAATACCGCAAAGAACGATCGCTGTTAGGAAAAAAATATTTCTCCTACAAAATGAGAAAATATTTTCCCTAAATCATGAATCCTTTTGTGACAACAGTCATTGGAAATTATATAATTATTAGGTTGATGGGTTAGTTTTACCAATAGGGGTTAATTAACAACTTCAATAGGATATTAGGAAGGGGTTTTTGAAGCTTACCACAAACTCGATGCACCCAGAAATTACAACGGATTTGTATCTGCCAATCCATGTGTCAGCAAGGACAGCCACAAAAATGGAGAGTATGTAACTGACACCCAAATAGTTGGTGAGCATGTTAGCTGCATCTGCAAGATCATAATGCATGATCCCACTAAAGTATGGCACCGAGTTCACAGCTAGTGAGAAAGTTGCCAAGTTCTCCAAACCAAGCATTGCTGCACCCAAACACAAATAGAAGTCACTGCATCATTGACCACCAAAAACTCTACAAAGTAGAATCCTAAACCAAAAGACAGAAAAACAGTAAAGAATGATACTTTCTGTTTCTATATATATATGGTCAGAGGTTATCATCAAAAGCTTGTTATTTTCCTTCATTTGTTACCTTTTCTTGGAAACTTCAAAAGGCATGGTATACCTGGATTAGTTTCTATGAATAAAGTAAGGGTTTTATAATTCTCATTCAACATGAGAATTACATTTTTCCTACACATTCTTCAATTTCCGTGCAAACATGGTCCTACATATAATTTTTTCTAACACATGGGTCCCACATACTTTTTATCTCTACAACATAAGATTTCAACTCTCATTCAATATGAGAATTATAAAACTCATAAACTAACCCCTCAACTTTTCACTTACGGAATACCAAACTGAACCCGTTGTTTTACCTACTATTTTTTCTATCTATCTTTGCCTACCACTTTCCAATATCATTAGATCAGAATCTTAACTAACATTTATCTTTCTCTCTCTTCTTGAGATTCTGATGTAACGGTATTGGAGAGGGATATGCAAAGATAGACAAAAAAAATGATAGATAGAATAACATATCCCAAAAATATAAAAGAGAAAGGTAAGTAAACATTTTTCTTGCTTTTGGCCACAATGATATAATCCACCTTAACTTAGGTTCGTCTTTCTTGTAACTACTACATAGGAAAATGTCCATAATCTTACTCGTACTAAGTTAGTATCATTACCTAGTATGAGCAAAGCAGCTTTCATCCCCCCATATTTGTATTTTAGAGCGCTTCTTCCTTTCCAATCAACTTTATTTCCATCAACCAGCTGAAACTCTGCTTCCACCTTCCCATCAACAACCTCATACTTTTCCTACATGGACAAAATTGGAAAAAAATAATAATAATAATAATAATAAACAGCAAGAAAGTCATAAGGGGTGAGGAAGGTACATTATTAAGTGAAAAACAAAATAAAATAAAATAAATAAACACCATGACTCTGCAGAGCACTATTGAGTAGCCAATTCAAATGAAAGAGTAGAAATGGAGAAAATACAATAGCAGCAGGGAAGACCAATGTCTGTCTATATATACATTCGATTCAGCTAATACAATGTTTTTTTAGACAAGATACGTGGTTCTTGGTTGATAGCAAAATGCATAGATGCGAATCATGCGATTAGCCGACTTTACAAGATACGATTAATTCCAACGTTGCTGTCTATTTGTCAAACAATAATCAATGGCTGGTATATCACATTGCTATATCCGAAAGTAAACCAATATCGTATTCTTAGTTAAATTCTCCGCCAGAGTTAAATTAAAACTGCGACAGCTATATAATATTTAATGTTACGACAGTTGTTTAGATGATCTCTAAAAATTGGTGTTGGAAACAATATGTAACCTCTTTTAGCTAAGTGCCAATCCATGTATCAGTCACACCGTCTCAACTGTGTTCTTTCTTTCTCTTTCTTTTTCTCCACAAGGTCAAACCGAGAGATGGATGCAGAAGGTCCAAGGGAAAGTGTTCTAGAAAGTATTTGCATTCGAACAATACTTTCCACACTTACAAAACCAAAGAACTCTTCTAGAAAACCTAGGGAGTGGGGATGATCCATCATCGATGACCATGACCAACGAGTAGGACTATTGAATAGTTGGCTTCTCTTGGACACAAATTCCACTTCAAGGGCTAAATATTATTCAAATTGTTTTTTGTTTCATGTTATATATATTCATAAATATTAACAATTAATTTAACATTTTTTTATAAAGATATTTTTTTATTTTTTAAAACTTTATAATTTATTTTATGAATTTTAATATATTTTATTTGAAAAAATGAATTTTGGAATTTTAGAAATAGCAACAAAAGTGAGATGGAGGACACATATATTGATCTAAACAGACAGTTTGTGCAGTTAAAGAAGATGAAAACTAGTAATGCTTTGGAACTCGATGATGTCCATATTAAAGTATGGAGATGCCTAAGGGATATAGCAATAAGTTGGTTGAGAATCTTCTTAATAGAATTCTCCAAAATCAAAAGATGTATGATATGTGAAGGAAAATCATACTTGTGCCTACTTGTGAAAACAAAGGAGATATCCATAATTGTTCAAACAAAAAAAGGTATTAAGCTTATGAACCAAACTACGAAGTTGTGGGAGAGAGTTATTGAGCATCAATTTAGAATAGAGACCAAAGCCTCTGTAAATCAATTCAAATTTATGCTGGGAAAATATATTATGGAAGCTATTTTCTTGATATGATAGTTGATGGAAAGATATCATAAAGAATAAGGACCTAAATATGGTGTTTATTGATCTTGATAAAGTGTATGATAGAGTTTTAAGAAAGGTTATATGATGGATTCTTGAAAAGGAAAAAGTATCATCAAGGTATGTAGAGGCAATCAATTAGGATATATATGATGGTGCTACTACATATTTGCAGGCTTATAATGAAATATTAGGTTATTTTCCTATTATGGTAGGTGTACACCACCAATGTTTTGCTTTGAGTCCTTATTTTTTTGTTCTAGTTATGGATGAAATAACAAAAGATGTTCATGACAAAGTGTCGTGGTGTATGCTATATGTAGATGATATTGTACTTATTGATGAAACTAAATCGAGTGTTAAAAAACAAACTAGAATAGTCTTATGTAAGTCAAAGTAAGACTAAATATATGAAGTGTGATTTTGCTTCGGCAAGAGATGAAGTTTAAGATTTCATGCAGTTTGCATGGACAGGAAGTACTCAAGTAAGATATCTTTCGATATTTGGGATATATTTTTCAAAAGGGTAGAGAGATTGATGATGTAAACAATAGAATCAGAGCATGTTGAATGGAATTGCATAGTACATCAAGGTTTTTGTGTTATCACAAAATTCCTTTGAAGCTAAAAGAAAAAATTTATGAACAACATCAAAGCATGCAATGTTATACGGAGCTAGATGTTGGCTAACACATTGGCAACATGTGCGTAAAATGGAAGTAGCAGAAATAAGGATATTAAGGTGAATATGTGTTCATACAAGGATGGATAAAATAATAAATGAAGATATTCGACTAAAAGTAAAAGTAGCACCAACGATTGGAAAGAAAAGAGAACATAAACTAAGATGGTTGGAGTATATATTACGAAGACACCTAGATACATATGTGAGAGCAGAAGTTTGTTATCGGAAACTTTATACAAAAAAGGAAAGAGGTCGGCCAAAACTTATTTGGAGAAAAATTATTTGCATTATGAAGATTGACATTTCTATGTTCCAAATGGTCATGTTTAGTCATTTCTTCTAATATTTCCCTTCATTTGTTTATTTATTTATTTCCACTCTAATTTATTTTTTACTTTTTATAGATTTATTTTTTTACATTTTACATTTTCCTTTTTATTTTTTTATTTTTCTCATTTAACTATCTTTATTTTCACTTTATTTTTATTCTGTTATTTGTATATTTCTTTTTAAAATTTTAATTTTTAATTTTGGTTTATTATTTATTCCCATTCTCTTTCCTCAATTTTTTTTATTTAAGTTCATTGACTATTTAACGTAATTAGTTTAGGATAAAAGTATTAATTGATATTGAAGAACTAATCTATAAATAAGTAAAAAGAAATTGTTTTAAAATTAGTTTTAAAAAAGATTATAAAAAACTATATTATAAAGGATATTTATCCTAATATTATCTGATTCAGCTCAAATATAAGATAACATTTACTTAATTTGAATCAAACATAAGATGTCATCAGACTTTATCATTTCCTGGGTTAATCGATCCATCCCTTTTCATCTTTTGCATCTAATGCTATCATATCCACCGTACAAGGCTCAAGTATCACTTAAAAGAGCATTTTGTTGTTACGTATCCTATAAAATCTAAAAGATGCCAACTGAAATAGGCATGTCAAGGGTTCACAACATACTATACAATGTAAATTCAAATGATGACAAAATTTGCAGCAGGCTGCTTCATTGATGATTTACTCTTCCCAGTTTCACAATGACGCTCTGTGTGTTACATAAAACGATAAACGAGTTCTTTTCTGCTTATTGTTACCATGCCATTATAGTCAATAACAACTGCCAAGCACATATCTTCAACTAATTGTATTGCAGTGAAAACTGAAGCTTCAATATACTCAACTGAAATATTTTGGGAGAAAACATTTGCCTAGTTATTTTATCCTCTCAATCAACAAAATAATGAGGACGAAAAGGTATACTAAAACAAAAGGCCATTATCAGTCTCTCTACAATGTCATGTCACTACTCACTATGTCCATTGTCCAGTAAGTAAACAAAATTGAATTCAAAATTATAGAAATAATAATCGATGATTGCTAGACCATCAATTAAAATAACTAATAAGCAAAATCTACTCACAAAAGAACTCAAAGATTCCCTGTGCAAAGAATGCTTGACTATTGTTTCTTTCTAGTTAGGAGGAAAAAATAAAAAATAACATATTAAAAAAAGAAAAATCAAGAACAAGAACATCAATCAATAATTAAGCAGAGAGTACTTTATCCGCAGTAAAATTTTTCCTTTTTCCACTCCAAGCTTAGCCCCTGTAACTAACCAATGACCAGGAATATCTTGGGGCCCTTTAGACATCTCTGTCATGTCCACAATTTTTGCTAGTTTTCCAATTTGGATTGAACTATCTTCCTTTTTATCTTCAGAAGTTTTCTTAGTCAATGATGATGAAGCGCCGTCAGGTCTCTGTGTAGCAGCAGGAGTGGAGGGGTTATGATCCCACACCGACCGTCTTATTGTACATCCTGGTACCTTAGAGAAAAGGAGCTTGAGGTGTAACACATTTTTGGCACCAAAGTCCCAAACACCAAGCTGAGCACCCGTGACAATGTGAACACCAGAGAGGTCACCAATGCTAGTTTCAGTGAACTCAATTGGTGCAGTGCTTACATGGGAGAAGTTCTTCCATTTGATTGGCTCGAACCAACGGCTGTCTTGCTCCTCTGGACCTTGCCACTTGGGTGCCCCTATGGCCATGTGTGCATCCCAATGCGGCTGAAGGTTTTTCGGGAGGGAGACTAAATGCTGCAAATGAATTGCAAGTCGGTTCTGTTTGTTTCCTTCTAGGCTAAGCCTTAACCCAGTAACAGGCTTGCGTCCAACTGTTACCTGCAACACCAAGTCATGGTGTTACTTGGCTACGGAAGAAATACCAAACATGCTTGTAGAGTTAACAACATACATATGGAAAGTACATGATGTATTTTTCCCAACCCAAGCAAGCAACAAATGTGATAACTATAGAATTCTGAACTAAACTGTACAAGTTTTATATGTTAAAATTAAGTTATAACACATTAAGGATTAATGCTGAAATCTACTCGGATGGACACAAATTAGGCAGTTAGCAAACCAAAAACATATGTGCTATCAAGGAGAATGCAATACAAAATTCATTAAGATTCGACAAAGTTTTACGTTGGCTGCAACTGCCTAAACTATCCTCCTCTTTCATGATTTTCAACAATAATGACATAGGCAGATTTCTTATTACATTACGAATAAACCTTGCGATTTCTCACTTTTATGGGCTACCATTTGTCATTCATTTTACTCTCTCAGCTTTATAGTAAATTGACTGAGAAGCTATCAGAAAAATCTTGATAGCTAGTTTCAATTCAATAAAATAGGGAGAATGACAGTTTCAACACTTTTTCTATGTTGTGTTGTGAATAGTCCTTTTTTGACATAATTTGATAGCCATGTTCAATCAAGTAGGATTTAGTAAGCAATACCTGATCTGGACTGACATAAAGCTTAGGTCCCATTAAGCTGAACTGAAGAGACTGGCAAACAGGCTCCTTTCGTTGTAGATTGTTCTGCTCTGGCGCCCAAACTCGACTTATTTGAAAATCCAAGAAATACTGTAGGTCTTCGATAGGTGGTTTGTCTGGTCAATATAGCAGAGAGGTGAATTATATACACTAAATAAAACTCTGGTAGAAATTGTCATGTTATATGTCAGGAAATCATCATGTTTGGTCTTAATGTCGCAGTTTTCAAGCTCAATATCTGGTAATTTCTTAGCTAGTTTTCAGGCTCACTGAACCGAAAAAAATTTCTTCAAATTCATAAGATCACTGGGGCACAAGCATCTAAGCACTCAAAAAAGTAAACTAATATAAGAAAATAAAAGCAATTATTCAAATTTCCAAAAATCCCAGGGACTCCAGCAAACGTATACAGGCAGAAGAAGAAACCACCAAAAAGTTATCTTGGTGACAAGCTCTCCTAGCAGATAATGAAATTCAATTAAGTACGAGAAAATTTGTTAGGAAAATAAGTATGAAATTAAGATTGCATAACAATTCATGGGTGTTAATAAAAACAGTTTTGAAATTAGCTACCTACACTCATCACATGTATCCAATAAATCATATCAATTCTTACAACTTCCACGAAATCCTTTTAGTGAAAATCAGCATGTTCCATTTGAATATCAGAAAATTGCCACCTTGATCTTGTACTGATTTGGATAAAAGAATTTTGCAAGAAAGACAGATTTGAATGACTTCAATATAATATTTGTCAAGCTTTCCAAAAAAAAATCTATTATTCATCTTATTTATTATCTTTTTACTTTTCTATTTTGATTGAGTATTGAAGTATATATATTTATTTAACTTATGCAACTAACATTAATTGCTAAAACAGCCTCATTGTAAATCCATATAGCCTGAAAGCAGTTTACAAAACCATCTTGATTGATATTGCAATTTATATTCCGAGAAAGTTTATTATAGTAACTGCTCCTAGGACTCATTAAGTTCATTACCCTTGAAGAGTTATTGTAAGCAATAATAAAAATAACAGTACAGCATTAATAATTGGATTAGAACTTACACTCCAGATATAGATCAATAGCACGGGCCAAATGCTTTACACCAGGCACTCCTTCAAGAAGAGAAACAATGGGTGTAAAGTTCATGTTAATGATATCTGGTGCTAATTTTACAGTTTCCACCCATTTAGTATGACTTTGTTCAAGATCATCCCCACCTCTCCTCCTAAAAATGACAGTAACATCCTGCAGCAACAAAATGAAAGGTCACTTCACTGAGATTCCTTTAGTCGATGTATTGAATCACTGACTGAATCATTTTAAATGAGATACAGTGCAATAGCAATAAACATATGCAAAAGCCTAAGCCAGATGTATTTTCATAACATAAAGGAAGTTGCTAAATAATCAGAAGCAGAAAAAGTTATCTGTTACTAAGAAATAGCGGGGGAAAGGAATTCCTCAATACTAACCTTCTCCTTGTACTTTAAAGGACCAGGACCTGACACGTTTTTCACATCAAGAAACCTCTCATCTCCAATGTCCTTTACATAGTTCTCAATATCTGGGGCAGACAAAGAAGATGATTGGTGCTGCCTGATATATACTACATCTCTTCCACCAACTGTTGCAGATGTAACAATATGGGTACCAAAATTCTCAATAAAACTGAGAAGAAGAAAGGGCAGAAGTTTCTGATTAGAACTTGACCCTGTCCATCCCATCTAGCTATTGTAATATATAATCCTTTCTTTTGGGAGGGGAAAGGGGATATGTTTTTGGAACAATCAACTTAAGTCAAATTACAAAATATGCTATGTGCGATCTTTAATATCATAGCACTGCAACAAAGATAAATTTCATTGTCTTCTGCATAAAATAATGGGGCAAAGGCATTTCATTTGGCACATAGAATTGAAATTGATGATGAAAAGTTGGAAACTATTAAATTGAATCTCGATGTCCTATGTAGGAGTATGCAGTTGTCATTTTACATCACTGCAACTCCATCTGGCATTTGGAATTGGATCTAGTAATTTAAGATCATATGTGAGACAAGTCATCAGGAGATATATTATATTCTCAAATCACCAATCAAATTTTAGCTTCACAAGACTTCCATATCTTCCTCAAAGATCACATGAACAAGAACACATAAATATGCCATAGTAAAGGGTTTCATAGTAAAGGGTTTCAGTTCATGTTTTCTTTAGTGGCTTTCTTTAATGAATTAACAAAAGAATTGGAGAGCTCTGTCGATAGGAATTTTTTTTCCTTTTCACTTCTTTTTCCTGTTGGTTTTTTAATTGTTCTAGGAGCATTCCTTTATTGTCATTCTTTATACTTCTTTACTTTCTCTTAATAGATTCTTCTTCGTACTTTAAAAAAAGGATTAATAATCTGGAAAATACAACGCAAAATTTCTTTAATAAGCTAACCAAATGAGACTGATGTATAACAAGTGAGACAGACAGAAACTCATTTACTATAATAAAATATATGCCTCGGCTAGAATTTTTTATGTTGTCTTCAAAATACAAATCTTCACCTGAACAATACAAAGTTATGGTCCGTGAATAATTATTTGGAGTTTCAAAAGCTATTTTTTGGTCCATTTCCTAAATAAAAAGGCTGATTGGCACAGGTAAATGTGTCCGAAGACTCTAGTTATGATTATTAAAGTAATGACTTGAATTTAAGTATACAAATGTGTGTTCAATTAGTTAATCAACATAAAGGTAAAAGGTTTTTGTAAATTTTAGGTTTTTGTTATGCAAAAATATATTAGTAATAGAAAATTTTCAAAACAAGTTAAAATCAACCTCTTCTAATCCATAAACTTGTAAATAGATGTTTATTACTCCCTCCAGAACATAAACTGCTACAAATAAATATTACTAAATACTGAAATTACTTTACTCCTGGCAACAAAATTTTGTTTTTCTTCTCTTTAATGTCATAATTAAAGCCCGGGATATCATATCTTAGGTATGTGTCTATTTAGAAGTAGAGTCGGTATGTATAGCATAAAATCTAACAAATACAAAATTTCTCCATGATCAGACAGACATATCAAGCCAAAACCATTTTCTGCAGAAAGAGCTGACTATATATTATTTACAGAAAACAGTAAAAGCATAGTTTACCTTGCCAAGGATGCTGGATCCCAAGAGTAAGGAACAGCGCGCCTGACTTCATCATTCAAGACCAAATTTAGTTTGGTTAATTTAACTTCAACCAGCGGGATGAAATATCCAACCATGGCAAGAGATTTGGTAGCTGCGGCATCAACCATCCAGGAGCCAGTAAAATTGAACATGGAATTGAAACTTCCAAGTGGAATTTGTCCTGTTATGCCTGACCTCTCATTGAAATATTTTGCCATCTGAAAAATTCAGTCATCAAATAAGGTCACCAAAACTGCTTAACTGATTGTGTATGGTGGTCACAGGAATGAGCCTGTCTCTTTCGTGTATAAGCAAAAGCAAAGTAAGCTAAAAGAAATAATGCATATCTTATACAATAAAAACAATCAAGCATTACTCCCATTAAGTGGAGTTGGCTACAAGGATTCTAACACGCCATTATGCTTGAGCATGTATCATAGTCTCCCAGCCATGTCTTTGTCAGCCTCTACCCTTTTTAAATGGCATCATCTTTGGTTTCACATGTTACCATGGCCTGGAGAGGTCATTGTCTTACATGTCCAGACCATTACGAAAGATTTTCCATCATTTTCTCTTTATAGGGGCAACTTCAACTTTCTTCCAAATGATTGAAATATCATACCATCCACTCTTCTTTTCTGATTGAACTTAAATTCCATATATTCTGTCTTCGATCTACTCAAACGAAATCCCTAGGCCTCCTAAGGATTTCTCATCATGCATCTCTTCTATTGAACTAAAATATTATTATATCAAGAAGCACACAACAGAAAGACTCTGTGGAAATAAGGCTCAAAGTTTATAAATGAGTGTTATTAGCAAAATCATGAAGAGTCCGGTAAAATAACATAAGGTTCTCAACACATCAAGGAAGCTTTTAGATTATCCATCTATCTTCCCTCAAATGAGATCATTGACAGATAGCAAAACAAATAGGTTATTGAGAACAAGAAATTCCTCCTACTGTCCATTTGTTTGAACTTTGAAGAAAAAATAAATCAAGAAGATTGCACTATTCCCTCCAAAATCTTTTTTACAAATCCAAATTTCATGTTAACACAGCCACTATTCTGAAGTGGACTAGGCCTCTCAAAGTAAAATTATTCCGAGAGAACTTAAAATTGCAATAATGCTCAAAAAACCTGACCTAGAGTAGCTTCTACGAGATATAGTGAAAATCCCAATCTCCCACTTCTCAACTACTTTATCATTCCCACATTTTCGAAGAAATTGCTGCATCCCCTTCAGCTTATTAGCTATTTAAAAAAAAGTCCAAGCTTTTTAGGCTTTAAAAAGAATTTGATTCTAACGTTGAATAATCTCAAGAAGCATCTCTACATCCTATTCCTATAGGGCTGAGATACTGGTTTAAAAAGAATAGTACCAATAACAGAACCATAGTCAATAGAAATTCTGTTGGACATTTGCATAGGTTGCAAGACAAAATAAAGCCTCGTTGGAAATAGAGAGAGAATACAATTATATCTCATATGAATTCAGTACTTGAGCTAAATGGTTGATAACTTATAAGTACCAATGCAGGGTCTAGTTCATGTTAAGTGCGGTTTTAGCAAACTCCTTGATAATATTCTGCTTGATGAAAACTAAATTGTGCCTTTACAATGACATGGCTCGATGCATGCACTTTACATTGCTACTGGCCCATCATTTGCCAAAATAAAATGCCGCTTGGAAAGTGCCATAAAAGAGTTAATTGGAATTATCCAATTCCTATTTTAGGAAACTAGGGACCCAAAGGAATTAATCTGCTAAATAAAGCAAGGAACCGATATGCTCATTTATTGAGTTAGGCAATGCATTCAGAAAATACAATCCAACCCACCAAAAAAAATTCCCAACATGAACACATCATACAAAAAATAAAAATAAAAAAGTGAAAAATTCTCCTGCCCCAGTTGCCTTTTCATTCATTCTCTTCCCTCTGAGATATTCCCAACAAAAACAAATCAAAATCTAGAAACAAAAAAGGGATGAATGAAAAAGAATTACCTCGTGGAAAGAACACACAGGGATCTTCTCTATACTACTCTTCCCAGGGGAGCAATCAATGTCAACAGAGACATCGGGAACAACAACACCATGGGAGAGAACAAGATCCCTAGTATCGTCCTCATCAAGGTGAACAAGCCTTGACCCAGGAGCCCCCTTACAGTAAAGAAACCTAATATCTGATGTGACATCAAAGCCACGACCCAAAGCTTGGATTGAGTTGCGAAGAGTAGCAGAGAGAGAATCAGAGGTCTTTGTTGAAGTTGGGTTTTCCATGATCAGTGAAGAAGAGAAGGAGAAGATGAAATGGTTGGAACTGGGTTGATGAAGATGAATAATAGCATTTGTTATGTGTACAAATACATGAACATGAACATTGAAAGTTCAGTTTTTTTTCTGGAGAGAGAGAATAGGGGCGTTGAATAGGGGATGATGGGTACAGAGAAGCTTGGACCTTGTAGTTGTTGGTGACCTTGGACGATGTTCTTTTTTCTCTTGTTCCAAAAGGTAAAACTATTTGAGTTTGACTGTAATAACAATAATAATAATGTATTGTCTGAAAACGCGTTTTTTTGGTATCTGTAGGGACCATAGTCCATACACACACATGGTTATAGCAGGCTTCTCTTTTCTTTTGCATTTCTGTTTTCTTTTTTTTTTCTTTTTTCCTATGAGATTCTTAGTTGACTGGTCTTGTTTTCGCTCTGTTGGTGCTTATGCTATGTGATGTGCTATTTTTATTTTGGGAAATATATTAATCTTGTTGTATTTTTTATATGATTTTTAGTGATTGTTTTGATATTATAATAACGTGATAGCATCATTTACTATAACGCAATAATATCTTTTGTTGTGATTATATTTTTATAACAAAAGTATTAAATTTGACAGCAGGATTTGAAAACATAGATAAATACAACATCAAGGTGAAATGCAATCCTCGTATTGGCACCAATCAATGATACTCTGTCCAAGCTGTACAAAAACTAAATGGAAAATATACCTTAGCGATAGTATATGAGTTCTGAGAAGGAATAAATCTTTGGTTTGTACCAAAAACTCACTGCATCCTATTAATGAAAATATTACATGTAAATTAAAAAAAAAAAAATCTATCAAATTTTTTTTCTCCTCTGATATATAATTCTCTGAATCTAGATACAACAATAGTACCAAATATTTATTCTCTGAGAGAACCCTTGTTCTGGATGGGATGCCAAGACATGTCTTGGACCAGCCAATATGGATAATTTTTATGGGTCCATTCCAGGCAGGTCCAAATACAATTGAATCAACATGTTTTTCGTATACTGCACACATCCCTCATTCCCGTCACTAGAATTAATTTTTGTGAGCCCATTATAGGCCCAAATACTATTGAACCAATCTCTCATTTCCTTGCACGTGTACGGTGTACCCATGTCTTCAATTGGTAGAGAATTATAAGCATCTAATGCTCTACCTGTCTTGCATAGTGGTTATAAGCATCCAATGCTCTTAGATAGTGGTTATTTACATGGGACGGAGCAGAAGGTACAACTTCATTTTCTTCCTTCGTTTGGCTTCCTATATAAATAATACGAGAAATATATTTATTATATTATATGAGATATTTTATCTCATACAATACAAAAAAAAATGAATAAAATTTATTTTAAAAAAAATAAAATTTATTTTAAAAAAAAAGAAAAAAATTTATTTTCAAACTTCCTAATACCTCGTCTCTTACTTTTCCTTTAATTTCTATATCTCCAAACACACTTTTCTTATTATCAATTTTAAGAATATTAAAGATGATGAATGTTTAGCAATGATCTAATGAAGTTAAGGTACGGGGAAACCATAATCTCATCAGGGCAAGAAAGATTTTTTTCCAATCACAAAGAACCAAATAAAAAGAAGATGAAAGGTTAGAAACGATTAGGAAACAGATAAATATACTCTACCTATTGTTAGTATAAAAGAAAACAAAATATCAATTATCATGCACCATGTTAGGCACCATGTGCACCATGTTGGCACTGGGTGCAACTCTTCAGGCACCAAGTTAAGCATTAAGTACACCTCGTCAGGCACAAAGTCATGCACTAGGTGCTAGACTTGGTGGTGCATGACGTGGTGCCTGACAAGGTGCACCAAGTGTCTGACGTAGTGCACCTGATACTTGACTTGGTGTCTGACGAGGTGCATCCAGTGCCTAGCGTGGTGCACCTGCTGCTTGAATTAGTGCTTGACGAGGTGCATGTGATGCTTGACCTGACGCTTGATGATGCTTGACTTGTTGCCTAATGAGGTTCACCTAGCGCTAGACGTGATGCATGTGGTGCATCACGAGGTGCACACGGTGCCTGGCTAAGTGCACCTGGTGCAGGACGTGATGCACATGATGCCTAACAAGGTGCACCCAGTGCCTGGTTTGGTGCATATAGTGCTTGACGAAGGTCACCTAATGGTTGACTTAGTGTCCGACGAGGTGCACCCAGTGCCTGGCGTGATGCATCTGGTGCTTGACTTGAGGCCTGGCTATTGATCGTCGAGTCGTCCTCCTTCAACTCACCAATTTTCAAGTCAATCGGAGCAACTTAAATTGATGCAAAAATCACAATTTTGCCATTCTGCAACCGTAAAACAGCAAAAAGGATTAGCAAACGATTGAATTTGACAAAAGTAGGGGCAAAATCACTTTTTTTTAAGGGTGAGTTTTTCTCACAGGGTCGAATTCCTCTGGAATTAGAACTTTTGAGCGTGATTTGTGCAAGATAGATTTCTTCCCAATCACAAAAGTTGTCCGAATCGCAAAGAAACAAATAAAAAAAAAGAAAAAGAAAGAAGATGAAAGGTTAGGAAAGTTAATTTGAAGAATTTGATTTTATTTTCAGAAGGATATTTTAGAAATTTTTCTTAAAAATCATGATACAATATCTAGTGCATAAATCTAGAGATTTTTTCTTAGGATTTGATTTTGAGAAAAAATCTATAAATATAAATACTATACCTTAAGTCATTATTCATAGCTCTTCAAGAATTAAGGAGAGAAAAATGTTGAAACACTTAGAACCCACAAATCATACTCATCCAGGCTTGTTTTGCGTACTTTGAGAGAGCTCAATATCTTCTTCTTTTCTTCATATTTTTTTTTGTGATTCCTTTTAATTCTAGATGTAGGGAGGTTGCTCAACAGCTTCTATACGATTTGGTTTGTTGTGTTTTGATTTTTGGTACAGGAGGAGTGATGTGATCCTTACGGTGTTCGGGTTAAGCGTGGTTTAGAGAGATCACGGGTCTTGTAAAATTCCTCTTGTGGTTGGTGTAAAGAACTTTGGGATACACCACGCCAAAAGCTAACTCAAAGGGTGGGAGTGCCCAACATTAGTTGTTCATCCAACCAATGTGGGACTATATATCTCAACGCGCCCCCTCACACGAAAGCCCATTGGGCTTGAAGAGTGGATAATGCAACAGGCCCAGCCTACCTGTGCTAAGAAATTCCACAAGAGAAAATGGGGGACGACGAGGCTCTGATACCATGTAAAGAACCTTGGGATACACTACCCTAAAAGCTAGCTCAAAGGGTGGGAGTGCCCAAGGCCTTGTAAAGGCCACATTAGTTGTTCATCCAACCAATGTGGGACTATATATATCAGCAATTGGTTTTGAGACAAGTGGAGTGATCCCAAGGTTTAGGTTAAGAGTGATCAAAGGGTTGATCACAGTCTTGTAAAATGATTTCTTTAAGCATCGGTTGGAAACTTGATGATAATGGAACGATCAATAACAGTCCGGATGTAGCTCTAAAGCGGTAGAGAGTGAACCAGGATAAATCCCGGTGTTATATTCTCTTCCTTTACCTTTTTAGTTTCTGCTGCATATAACTCTCTTTGATTTAGTGTTCTTGATGATATGAATTTTTTTATTGGGTCTGAGAATTTTTGGTAACAGTTTAAAATCTCTCTTACGTGCTTTCTTGAAAATAGATTTTTGATTTTCTTTGTTTAAAGCGAAAAAAATTTAAAAACACAATTCACCTCCCCCTTATGTTGTTATTTAGCCATTCTTTCTTTACAATTTGTGTTTTACCTCAAAATTATTTTATACATTCTTGTACGACTTGATCATTTATATAGGGATTTGGGGGTTAGGATTTACAATGAGCATATTGAGATTTTAATCCTGACAGGGATAAACACCAGTTCTTGCATGATTTAGACATAGGCTTGTGGGAATTGCAAACTTTCATAATTCATCGCGCTTAAAGCTTAATATTAAATGAATTGCTAAACATTAGGATTATAATTAGGTTAAAGGGTTGAAGTCACTAAGAAATTAGGATTTAACCAACCAATTAATTAGAAGATGAATTGTTTGAAATAATTGGGATAAATTTTTATTAAAATTAATTTAAACTACTCAAGGGGATATGAGGTGAAGTATATTCTAATTACGGTCTCGTTATTGATTTCTTTAATTCCGGTTTAATTCTCTGCATTTTTGTCTAATTTTATTTTAATTGCAATTGTCTTTATTTTATTTTTATTAAAAATTACTATTCCAATTATTTTGATCTGTCCAAATTAAGGGAAATAGTGAGAATAGTGTTTGGTGCAATTAATTCTCGTGAAAACGATATATTTCTCATCATTTTATTACTTTTACGACCCATGTACTTGCCGTGATTGCAACAAATTCCATGAAATAAAATAAAACTACTAGGTAAGTGGTATTCTTGGATTTTAACCTTGTGAAAATATTTTACATAATTTATAGAACATAAATAATTATAATTTAATATTTTCATGACTAAAATACCCTTTCTTGTTAAAGACCTATCGTCTAGGTTGTTCTAATTTCAGAACGAAATTGGTTTTATAAGGTCAAATTCATTTGGAAAAATTGAGTTTGATCTCCATCGCCGCTTTTTGACCCTTTGTGGCATATTAGAATTTTTATAAAAAAAAATCATTAAAGATTAATTTTATAAAATCAACAAATATTCCCAAAAATCATTGAACCAAATATAGAATCAGGAAACTTGAGTCAATATTTTTAAAAATATTTTGTTCTACCAAATAATTTTTTGATAATATTTATGAAAAAATCACTTTCTCAATGTATTTTCAAAATCCATATTCTCAAAAATAAAAATATTTATCCTCTACTAAATACTCCTATGAAATAATTCATGAGATAGAGGATTTTTTTTAAGGGAAAACATTTTCTCCTTTTAAAGGAGAAATTTTTTCTCCTACTAAAGACTAATAGTATAAGTGGGGCCTACAAAATAGTGAAGAAAAAAAATTAAAGGTGGAACCCACTTATACTATGAGTCATTAGTAGGAGAAAAATTTTCTCATATAAAAAGAGAAAATGTTTTCCCTTTTTTTATTTGGGTTTAATGAGATAGAGGTTTTAGTCTTTTAGAAACTCCAAGAGTGGAGAAATAGGTACGTCACATCTATGAAGCACCGATACTTCAAAAATCATGACGTGTCGTCTCCGACACTCTCGGACACTCCGACACTTCCCGACACTCCAATACACGTTATTGAAATTCAAAAAAAGATTTAAAGGTTACGTTGCGTTGAGTTTTTAGTTCCAACTATTATATTTGTTGGATTACGATTACTATTTTATTGAATTTAATATAAATATTTGGGATATCTTATGTTTTTTTCAAAATTTATGAATATTATAAGTTTAGATTCTTTTTTTTGTTAAATTATTAAATATTAAATATAATATACATTACATAAATTAAAAATATTATTTAATATCAAAATGTGTCATAACATATCAAAATCTAATATTTTTTAAAATTAACATGTCAGAATATCGTGTCGTATCGTGTTACGTGTCCCGTATCAGTATCGATGTTAGATAACGTCATATTGGTAACGTTGGCATGTGTTTACAAACTTTTCTTTGTCATATGTTTTTTTATTTTTTATTTTTATGATTTTCAATTGTTGTTTGTGTTGATACTGTACTTGAAAATGTGAAAAAGAAGATAAGGATCAGACACAAAATGTGAAAAGAAGAAGACAAGGATGTGACAACACACGACACCGTGTGTACGAAAATACTTTTGATAGTCCTATTACATTCAATTAATATTCGACGTATCATTTATTAAATATTATAAAAGATAATATTTTTATATATTTTAGGAAAAATTATATTTATAAATTCTTATAACTATGTTATGTCTTGATTAAGATATTTTTGAGTGAAATTTGATCGATGATCATATAACCCTTCTCTTATTTTTATGGGTAATAGTTTTTTTCATAAAATAAGAAATAATTATTATATCCTTCAGACTCATTTATGCAGGTAATGTCCACTTTTAGGAAAAGAGAGAAAAAAATAGAATGAGATCCATTTTGAATTTATATGTGTAGAAGATAAATTATTTGTATGTATAATAAAGGAGAAATAGTACTCTCATGTCACATGAGGTACTACCATTTTCCTACATAAATTCGTTTTCCGTACCAATTAATTTTTCTTTTATTTTTTAACATAAAATATGGGAACCACATTTAACTCCTCTCTATTTTTTTCCGTCCTATAACATAAGAAAAGTTAAACCCATAATAAATTCTTGTTTTTATTTTTAAATTATTTTTACTTGTGTCTCATATTTTTTTCTTTTTGAATAAAGAAATTGGTACTCTCAATGTACCCAAAATAAGCTTCGTGGGTAGATAAATGGCTCAAAATCGATATGTACGATATAGCATATTAAGAGAAAAAAACTTTATAAATATCTCTGATTTTTTTAAATAAAAAATACTCTATTTTTTTTAATTAATAGTACCCTTAACATTTAAATATTCTTATCCGTCTTTTAATTTAAATAATTTGGTTGAAAAAAACTGTTAAATTTTATTATATCATAATTATTTTCTCCCCCAATTATTTATCCGTAAGTTTTAAATCAATTATTAAAAGCTTGAGTTGCCTACCCAAAAAAAAGCTTGAGCTGCTAGAGCATTATTAATTAAAAAGAAGTTAATTAATGATATTTGTTATTTTTTACAAAAAAGTAGGATCATTTATAAAATTATCCCAATTTATAACTTAACTGTCTATCTTTGAAATTTACGTATTTTATTTAAGTTTTGTTTCATCACAACTAATCACTTGGCAAGCTATAGTCAATTTCAAGATGTTAACATGACCAAAATATCACACTGGGACTGGATTAAGTTAAAGTTAACCAAATAATACTTTACTTTAAATGGAATATTTTTTTTATTAACAGAATGTTTTTTTTCTCAGCTTAAAGAAAAAAAAAAATTACAAGCCCATAATGCATAGTCCCTTTATATACAAGGCGGGATCCATTTTATTAGACCACCTCTTACCAAAGCGATAAGATTATCTTAACCAATGTTATCTTAACCCAACTTCTTCCCTTGTAATTATATGCAATTTTATAATTTATATTAAAAAATTATAAACATACTTAAATATAAAAAAAAGATAAAAATTTCAAATATTTTAATATAAAAAATAATAAATGACATATTATTATCCAACAAAAGAAAACATACTTTAGGTTAAGAAATGTCTAACTATAAATCAAATCAAAAAAAGTGCTAATTGAGATAATATATATTAGTTAATAAGCAAAAAACATATTCAAATATAATGATTTTTTTTTAAATTTCCCTAAAGTAAATTTATTTTTAATAAGTGTAAATAAAGATATATTCTTTTAAATTTTTAATAAATTAGATAAAAATCATGGCTCTGCAAGGTCAGAAAAGACTATTAACTTTATTGTACTATATAATATTTTAAAAACGGACTCCTTAGCAAAGAAGGATAAACTTACTTAAAATAATATTTTATTTTTTCTAACTATAAAACTAAACACCCAATCAAATGGACTCCTTAGCAAAGAAGGTGTCAGTCATACTGGACCCAGTACCAATAATAGAACCCTTCCTATTTATGAGAGAGTGGAAGTCTTTGTCTAATTATTACTTGCTTTTTTAATAATCTATTTGGTAAAGCAAAGTGCTTTTAATAATTTTGTATATGATCTTGTTTTAACCTATCTTGCATCGATATTAACACGAAATACAATGATACGTAGACAATTAATTTTTAAAAATATCATATTTTAATATTGAGAAATATTTTGATATTAAATAATATTTTTAATATATATAATATAATTTATATTTAATACATATAACATAAATAATAAGTCATATAATCAATCAAATATTCAAATTTTATAATATAAATATAAATAAAAATAATTTTTCGCACCTTGTGAATTTTTCATGTCAAATTTCATAATAGAAAAAATTGATTTATAAATTATTTTTTTATGTTTAGTTAATAAAATAAAATTAAGACTAAAAATAGTGTAGGATGTTTGTCGGAGTATTGACCGCGAGTCAAAAAAAGTTGTTTGCGTGTCTAAAAAACATGTCGGAGAATTAATCGCGTGTCCCAAAATATTGACCGTGTGTCGGAACATGTCGGTGTCCGACACACATTTTTTACAAAAATTGACGTGTCCGGATATCATAGGATTTAACAATAGGAAAGGTTATAATACTTAATATATCTTTTTCTTACTATCTCTTATAAGGAGAGATATTCTTACTACCAAAACTTTTTATTACTAACTTACTACCTATCTAATCAACATTTTCTCCTTTTTCAATTTTTTTTACCATTCTCTCTTTTTGATTCAACGGTGATTAGATAGGTAGTAAGTTAGTAGTAGAAAGTTTTGGTAGTAAGAATATCCTCCTAATCTCTTATTACTAAATCTTAACCGTTAATTTTCATCAATCTAATGGTTATAATTTATCAGAAATTAATAATTAATTAATAAATATGACCCAATTAACTACAATCGTTAAATTGATAGAAATCAACCGTTAATATTTAGTAGTAAGAGGTAGTAAAAAAAAGAAGTAGTAACTATAACCTCCCATTTAACGATAAATAAAATTAGTTGTTTTAAAGTATTATTTTTAAAAATAGTTTCATTCTTTAACATCAATTTTGTTTGTATGTAATTTTTAAAATTCTTAATATTAATTGATTTAAAACAAATTAAAATAAATATAAATTAATTATTTAAAGATCTCAATATATATTCCCTTTGTTTTGGGATAAGATTAATTCCCACTTTATTGAGGGCCAGTCTTTGGAAATTACCAAACCTTCCATTTCCCAATCCTTCAAGCATTGCCCCAATATTCTTCATGGTTATTTCCAAGAAGATGCGTGCATCACAAACTTTAGATATAAATTGTTTCAGATACTATCAGTTTATTTTCCATGCCTATAAATACATAAAGTGTCTTGCATCTTGTTCATTAATCACATCCACTTTTTCATTTTCATAACCCAAAATACAATTTTCTTTCTTTGTTAATAGTGTCCAACTCTCAAGTTGTTAAGCTCTGCCATGGCAACAAGGAAAGGCAAAGCCATAGGCATTGACCTTGGCACAACCTACAGCTGCATCGCAGTGTGGCAACGCAACCGTGTTGAGGTCATTCCAAATGACCAAGGAAACCGCACAACACCTTCTTACGTCGCCTTCACTGATTCTGAAAGGTTATTAGGCGATGCTGCCAGGAACCAGGTAGCCATTAATCCACACAACACCGTTTTCGACGCCAAACGTTTGATTGGTCGGCGATTCTCCGACCCATTAGTTCAACAAGACATGAAGGTATGGCCTTTCAAGGTTGTCCCTGGCATCAGAGACAAGCCCATGATTGTGGTCACATATAAAGGGGAAGAGAAACATCTTGCAGCTGAAGAAATATCTTCCATGGTGTTGTCCAAGATGAAGGAAGTTGCTGAGGCGTATCTGGGTCATGCAGTGAAGCATGCTGTGATCACTGTCCCTGCTTACTTCAACAACTCACAGAGACAAGCCACTAAGGATGCAGGGGAAATCGCTGGTTTCAACGTGATGAGGATCATCAACGAACCTACTGCAGCTGCTATTGCTTACGGGTTGGACAAGAAAGAATGGAGAAAAGGTGAGAAGAACGTTCTCGTGTTTGATCTTGGTGGTGGTACTTTTGATGTTTCTTTGGTGACAATCGATGAAGGGATGTTCAAGGTTAAGGCCACAGTGGGAGATACCCATTTGGGTGGTGTGGATTTTGATAACAATATGGTGAATTATCTTGTGGATGTGTTTAAGAGGAAGTACAAGAAGGATATTAGTGAGAATGCTAAAGCTCTTGGGAGGTTAAGGTCAGCGTGTGAGAAAGCTAAGAGGTTATTGTCTTCAACTTCCCAGACAACTATTGAGCTTGATTCTTTATGTGGAGGGGTTGATCTATATGCCACTGTTACAAGGGCCTTGTTCGAGGAATTGAACAAGGACTTGTTCATGAAGTGTATGGAGACGGTGGAGAATTGCCTCGTTGAGGCAAAGATTGGTAAAAGTCGAGTTCATGAGTTTGTTCTTGTAGGTGGGTCTACTAGAATTCCAAAAGTTCAGCAACTTTTGAAGGACATGTTTAGTGTCAATGGCAAAGTCAAAGAGCTATGCAAAAGCATTAACCCTGATGAAGCCGTGGCATATGGTGCAGCAGTTCAGGCTGCGATCTTGAGTGGTGAAGGAGATAAGAAAGTGGATGAATTGTTGTTGCTTGATGTCATGCCTCTTAGTCTTGGTATTGAGACTGATGGTGGTGTCATGTCTGTGTTGATTCCAAAGAATACAACGATCCCAACCAAGAAGGAAAGTGTTTTCTCAACCACAAAAGATAATCAAACTAATGTTTTGGTCAAAGTGTATGAGGGAGAGCGAGCTAAGACAAAAGATAACTTCCTTCTCGGGAAGTTTGAGCTCTCTGGGTTCCCTCTGGCACCAAGAGGAGACCCAAAGATTACTGTTAGCTTTGATATAAATGTTGATGGTATTCTGGAGGTCACTGCTGAAGATAAAGCCACGAGGGTGAAGAAGAAGATAACAATCAGCAACAAGAAGGGAAGGTTAAGCCCGGAAGAGATCAGGAGAATGGTGAGAGATGCGGAGAGGTATAAGGCAGAGGATGAGGAGGTGAGAAAGAAGGTGAAGGCTAAGAACTCGCTTGAGAATCTTGCTTATGAATTGAGGGATAGAGTGAAGAAGCTTGAGAAGGCAGTGGAAGACACCGTAGAATGGCTTGACAGAAACCAATTGGCTGAAACTGATGAGTTTGAGTACAAGAAGATGGAGTTGGAAAGGGATATGCAGTTTCTGTCAGTGTAAAATGGTTCACTGTTGACTTACCGAGTCCGAAGCAATGTAAAATAGTTCAAGCTTTGTTAGTCAGTCAAGTATTTTGAGTGTGTTTATGAGTTTATCTGATCTAGTTTATGCTTTTGTCCAGCGTGTGAATGTACTTTTGGTAATATGCATTCAAGGAATATTATTCTGACTGTCTTAGTGTAATTTTACAATTCATAATCCAACACAAAGAATTAATTTCAGTTTATATGAAAAGAGACCTAAATTTACTCTCATTATTCCACCCATAAAGAAAGTCCTAATAGACATTTTTGTATTAGAAAATCCTTATTATATCATTTGTAATGCTCCAAGTCCAAGCACGGATAGGCCAAGAAAATTAGGTCGAATTGGGGACCAAACTTTCAACTTTCAAGTTAATCAATTTATTCACGACCGAAAATCTCGGTCAGATAATGTGGAATATTCCAGACTTACTAACTCCCCAAACACAATTGGCTCAGACAGCTGATATGCTAAACCACACTATCCAATCAAATAACCTAATTTTATAAAATTAGTTTAATGAGAGTGTGATTTCCACCGTATAAACAACAGATAAATTATGAGTGTGTGACTGTGTGGTGACGGTTTCCACCGTGCACACAAATAAGATATTTTCTTGGTTTTTTTTATTAGGTTATTCTATCTGTTTGTATTTATTTTTTCTATTTATGTCTATCACTTTAAAATTTCAATAGATCAAACTCTCAAATAATTTTTATCTTTCTCTTTTCTCTTCAGATTTTGATTAAACTTGAAGAGTAGTAGACAAAAATAGGCAAAAAAAAAAGAAATTGGTAGAATAATTTTTTTTCATATCTTAAAATTTTAATAAATTTCTAAATTTATGTTTAATATTAATAATTAAGAAAAAATTAATAAAAGCACATTTTCAATATTTTAAAGAACCAATTAAATTTCACCAAAAAAAGAAGAAGAACCAATTAAATTTATTTTATTTGTAATAAAAATTTCTTAATTTTTGTATAACAAAGTTAAGTAGAATCAATGGAGTATTAGTAAAAAGGTAAATTACTAAAAAAATTGCTCTTTCTTGCAGTATTTTAAAACTCGGATCCACCCGGATGCGTTGACCCGGATCTCGGTGACTCGATAAGGGCACCGATTCAAATGACTATTTGTATCACTTGATTCAGTTTTGACTTATTGACCTGGCCGAGTCTCGATGACTCGGTGGGTTAAACAAACCCATTTGACCTCTGTTTTAGGAAAATTGACATATTTTTCTTTTAAGTTTGCTTCTTATTTAAACAAAAGAAAAGGGAAAAAGTCTTAAACAACCTTGACCTATATCATGAGCTCCAAAATGAAGATCCTAAAGGAGTTGGACTTAGAAGAGGTGTTGGAACCTGTCAATTTATATAATTTAGTTAATAGAATTCTTTTATTTTTTATGCATGTCATATTCGGTTTGACTCATAATGTTGATTAGGGTCCTTGTATTCGGGATCAACAGAAAGGCAATTGGGGTCCCGCTTCCAGGTGAGCAGACAGGGGTCCAAGGAACAGCGCCCCCGGCTGTAGAGGCTATATACTATTGTGGGCCTCTAAATTATTGTAATTTTTTCTTAGTAGTTTGGACTTGAGTCCATAAATAGCTGTTGTTAAGGTTTTCTAATCCTATTTATATTCTTCTTATAAATCGAGTGACTTGTAATAAATATAGTACTGACAAGCTGGACTTAGCCTACGTTGAGTGAATCAGGATAAATCAGTGTGTCAAAGTTTTCTCTTCTTTTTCTCTTTTATTTTTTTATTTGTGTATGATTGTCAATTTTTAACATTCCAATTATCTTTACAAATATTTGATTACAAGATAAATTACGTAAACCGTTAATAATCAATATAATGATGCCACTTTCTTCGTAGAGATTTTTTTTTTCTTATAACATTTAAGGTTTTATAAGATTTATGTTGTAGGAAAAGTGATTGTGTTATGTTATAGAGATTCGTTTTGCGTGCAGATTCATTTTAGGAAAAATTTTTTATTATAGGTAAACACTAACATTTATTACCATTCATTTTCTTCATATTATTATAAGTAATTTATTTATATTTTTTAATATATAAATAGTATATCCAAATGAACCAATGATCTAATACTCGATCGAATCGATATTTAAAACACTGCTTTCTTGCCTCTTATATTTGAACACGTAATAACCCGAACGTTTAGAAATAAAAGTGTTGAAGTAGCATCAAGCAGAAATTGTTCTTGTTCCTTTGTTTCGGAGATCAGTTCCAACTTAAACCTTACCTTCAACTACAATCCTCACTGAAACCAACTCAAGTTTCAAATCCAGAACAGAATCTGAATTGAAATTAGAGATTAGACATGGAGAGGCTTCAGCGAATGTTCGCAGGTGCAGGAGGAGCGCTAGGGCATCCACCCCCAGATTCCCCAACTCTCGATTCCTCCGAGCAGGTCTACATTTCCTCGCTCGCTCTTCTCAAGATGCTTAAGCACGGTAAATTTCCCGTTTTTAACCCAATCAAATCATGGGGGTGCCCAATTTCAAAATTAGGGTTTTCTTGAATTCGTGTTTTTTCAATGATAGGAAGAGCTGGGGTTCCCATGGAGGTGATGGGTTTAATGCTGGGCGAATTCGTGGACGAGTATACCGTCCGTGTTGTTGATGTCTTTGCAATGCCTCAGAGTGGCACTGGTGTTAGTGTTGAAGCCGTTGATCATGTCTTTCAGACTAATATGCTTGATATGCTCAAACAAACTGGAAGGTATTTTTATTTTATTTTTTTAAATCTTTGTGTTTGCTTTGATTCATGAATTTATTGATGATTGTTACTTGTGTTGCAGACCAGAGATGGTTGTTGGCTGGTACCATTCACATCCTGGATTTGGCTGTTGGCTGTCTGGTGTTGACATTAATACACAGCAGGTTCAGCTTTTTTTATTCTTATTTTTCTTCTTCTTCTTCTTCTTTTGGTGATCCTTGTGTTTTTATAACTTGTTTATGTATCTAATCCAAGGGAAATTTATGTGGCAGATGATCCCATTTAGTTTTTATTTTAAGGATTTTTGAAGTTTTAACACTGAATTAGAATTTGAAGCACTTCTATCATTGACAGGTTTATATATGTATAACTTGTTCGTATTAGTATGATGCTGTTGATTAGTATGTATAACTTGTTCTTGTATATTCTGCCATGCAGAGTTTTGAGGCTTTGAATCAGCGTGCAGTGGCTGTGGTTGTAGATCCAATACAAAGTGTTAAAGGCAAAGTGGTTATTGATGCTTTTCGATTGATCAATCCACAGACGATGATGCTTGGCCAAGAACCAAGGCAGACAACATCCAATCTGGGGCATCTGAATAAACCTTCCATTCAAGTGAGCTACTCAAAGCCCTTTATCTTTTTTGGCATCTGTACCATTGTTTTTTCTTTTTTTTGGGAAGCAGTTACATTGCACTTATATATCAGTTACATTGCACTTATATATTTTTTCACTGCTTCTGATCTATATTTATTGGCCCTCTTTAGGCACTGATCCATGGGTTGAACCGGCATTACTATTCCATAGCCATTAATTACAGGAAGAATGAACTTGAGGAGAAGATGTTGCTTAATCTTCACAAGAAGAAGTGGACTGATGGTTTGACACTTCAGCATTTTGATACGCATTCCAAAACTAATGAACAGATTGTTCAGGTAATTTAAGGATTCAGTGTATAAGGGGCCTGTCTGATTTCTAAAAAAAATTGCTGCATAATTTTTTTATTTATTTATGCTGGTTTTAAGATTTGAAAACTGGCCTAATATATTTCATAGACTAGATACTCGTAGGTCTCAATTAATTTGATAATGCAGGAAATGTTGAACTTAGCTATCAAATACAACAAGGCAGTCCAAGAGGAAGACGAGCTGCCCCCTGAAAAGCTTGCAATAGCAAATGTGGGAAGACAAGATGCCAAGAAACATCTTGAAGAGCATGTTTCCAATTTGATGTCTTCCAACATTGTTCAAACTCTTGGAATGATGCTTGATACTGTTGTCTTCTAGAGTTGTCATTTTGGACCTTCTGGTTTCTCTAGCGTGATAAAGGAGGCAAGTTGATTTTTTATAATTCTGTTTCCCAATTTATCTCAAACTATATTTCAAGGCAGTTGTATTCTTTGGACGAGCTGAAAAGGTCAAGAAATTAAAACTTAGCATAGTAGTTTGTGTGGTGTCTCCCGCAGTATCAGTGGGTATCTTTTAATGTTATCTTATTGCATGATTATATCTTTTATAAAACTGTCTTTGATGAGGTACCACTCAGTCCAAAAAGAGTTTCAACAATCAAACAGTTGCTAAACAAACCAACAGTAGGCAAATACTCAAGAAAAGAGGGGAAATAAGTCTGAATTCCCATTAACAACTGCAAAGGAATTATAGACAACCTGAATCGTAAGTCAGGTGTTTAAGGAAAGCTAAAGGCACCTGCACTTCCAATGGAAGCACCGGCAGTCCGAAACATCAACTTTATTGTTCAGAATTACCCAAATTATTCTCCGACCCTTAATTATTCTCTCTTCTAACGTTTTCTCCCTTGCTCTTCCACTTATCCATGTCTGCATAGCCATCAGAAGCTTCCCCATTCTTCCTCACGTCCACTCACAACCTTCTCATCCACATGTACTTGAGGAATTAACCCTCTGTATTCTCTCACTCTTCCTTGTGTACACTCTTTGATTAGGGGCTATCAGTCTTTACCCACCCAAAAAAATGTCAGTTATGTTTCGAAATCCTGTAAGAAACATTTTATATTGCATATGGAAATACTGTAATACACACACTAGGTCTGTAGTCTCTTATGAAATAACAAATGCAAGGTCTAAAAATTAAACAACATTTACTACAAACATGGTCTTGAAACGAGGATGTGGGATTATATTACAGGAGCATTATTAGTCACAAATATAGTAATTGAAGCTACTAGAATGCTGGCCTACTCGTACTTACAACTAAAGTAGTGAGGTTTTGTACCTACCCTGTGGTACTTTCTTAAAAGTAGCCCATATAAGATCCAAGTATAGTGGAAATTGAGCCAAGGCAAAAAGTGTCACTGGCAGGCATGTCACGGCATATACAGGAAATGCGGCGTATCTAAATTTGTCCTTGAGCACAAAGTAAAAAGCACCGCAGAAAGAAACCAGCATGGAGGTAATGGACATGAACAACGATGTCAAACCGAATATAATCTTCCTAGGAAGACTTTTACCGAAATCATTCTCTTGGTACCGAGATGTGAGTATTGACAGGAACAACACCACCGAGGTGACCGAACAGCAAAGTGCAACGAGTGATGAGATGGCAAAGATGTCAAATGCTGGCTTGTCTTCGAGGACTGGGAGACCGGTTGTGCCATGAAAACCACCTGGGACAGTGGTGGATGTGGTGAAGGCCACAGTGGCAACCAGTGCTGCCACCACGGAGCAAGATTCAGAGGTTTTGATCAGCCAATCCCCGCCGCTTTTGACAAGTTCCCTGTGAGTTTCGGTGAAGATCTCTCTTGGAGTCTTGTTGTCCTTGTTGTATCGACCAAAGAAACGTGGTGGCATCGATTCCTTAACATACTGCATCCATTCATCAGTAAAGGTAATTGGGTGAGTATATTTTTACTTGGAGGTGTTATATTTATAATAGTAGGTAATTCCAATGAATAGTAATAATGAAAAATAGTGTGTGATTTTGTAGGGATGATTGATTTCAAATTGACATCAAAGTGGTTTAATCAATTTTTCTTTATGACATAAGATTAATAAATCCCATAATTGATTCTCAAACGTTATGTTGGATACATGTTTTAAGCATTTTTGTTTGAAAACGAGTTAAAGTTGCTTATGTTTTTCACATGTTTTCAAACAGTGCTTTTATTATTTATTTTTCTTCATTCAAACAAGCGTTTTTATCTCAACTCAGTCATATATACACTTACCAAGTACCACTGGATTTCCCCGTGCATTTGCAGCGCTGCGCCAGGAATGCGCCAAGGTTTAAAGTCTCCTCCATACTTGGCTGCCAAGTGCAATGCACTGTTCCCCTCGTTATCCACTTTCTTGAATATACTTTCCTTTCGGTTTTTCCATTTGAGCAAGAACTCATATAAGTGGGATTGCCTGTTCTCTACTGCCAACAACACTATGTTTTTCTTATTAGCATCCATGTCATGAATAGCTACCGGAAACAATTTCAGGATTTTCTCTACCATTTCTGTCACACCATTCTTTGCTGCTATTAATATCGGTGTCTCCAGCATCTCCCCCTTTATATCTGTCTCATCTACTGCACATAAAAAGAAAGATCAATAGTAATTAAAAAAATTACAAAAGCTGAAGCACTAATCAAAGTATCATCCCAACCTTCAAAACTAGATGGAGCTATCTCTTGATCTTTATCCCTTAAGTTTTCGTGTCGATCGCGGTCATTGTCATCATACTCATACATGCGGCCTCGTTGTAGAAGTACATCCACTAGTTGAGCACACCACACGTGCTTCTCCTTCTTCCGCCGTATTTTCCTTATTTTGTTTGAGCCTTTGTAGTTTCATTAATAAAAAAATACCACATTGTTATGGGTTATATTATGTCATTTTTATACTTGAAAAGGGATCCAAACAAAAGATTGATGAGGCGTAAGATGCCTTTCAAAAGAAAATCAAAATCAAAAATCGTGTATCTTTGGATTGGTTTATTTTAGACTCGAAATTAATCTTTTCAGTTTAAAGTTAAAAAAAAAAAATGCTCATCCAATTACCTCCAGTTAAATTGTAAACTCTATTATGAGTTTGGTTAAAACTCAAAATTGCAAAAATTTTATTGAAGAAGTACGGTGTGCATATTAAATTAAATATACAAAATACATGACTCTACCATTAAATATGTTCATGGTGACGTACCTTTTCCAAGAATTACAGACGTTAGCTTATATGCAAACTTGAATAAATCCACACAGCATTTGTAATTGGCAGGAAATAACGGACTTGACGAATCCCTTGTTTCTGACCCTGAAGAAATGATACCAAAGGGTACTGAGATTACTCAACACCAAAGGGTAGAGAGATTACTAAACACCGATCTAAATTCTGTTTTCAAAAATAATTTTTTAATTTTCAGAAAAAAATAATAAAATTATTTAATAAGGTTTGTTTTATAAAAATGGGACATGATCCGTTAACAAATTTTTTGGAATTTTTTTACAAATTATAATTGTGTTTTGTTTTCCCGGGAGAATATAGAGTTGTTTGTAAACAAAAAGTTTGTAAATATAACATGCCCCTATAAAAATAGTTCTAAAAATTATAATTGTGTTTTGTTTTGTTTTTGGAATCAAGTTTAGAGAATATATTTGATTTGATTTTGGGGAGAGATTATACTTACTATTTAAAGTTTTTACAACTTTTACTATTAAATTAATCACGGTTGATTCTGTCAATCTAACAGTTATATTTTATTGAGAATTATTGTTGTGTTTTGATATTTAACTTTCAAAATAAAATAAAGCACAAAAAACTTATATTTCATTAAGTATTCTATAAAATAATTTTAAGAACAAAAAAAAAAAAAACAGAATAAACAGACCCACTGCCCCACCGTATGCTGTTCTCTTTATTTATGGTTCCTCAATTCAATTACAAATAGTAGGAATTTTCATCAAAATGGAGAAAAAATAATTTGTATCATGGAGGATCATACAAAATTTTGGTAGTCCCTCTCACAAAAAGAATTTTTTCTTTCCCATTTTATACATATTTTTTTCTTATTTCCCTTTTTACCCTCTCCATTTGTGAGAAGTGAACACCTAATTTTGATGCTCACGGGACATAGAAAATTCGCATCCAATTGGGGTGTGGGGAACACATGTGCTTGGAGAGTAGACAAAGCAAGATGAGTCTTCTTACATGAGATGAAGTCCAACCTACTTTGTTTTTCATCTTAGGATGAGCTTCATTTTATGAAAATTTTAGGGAAATAGAAATATAATGTTATAGGAAAATTGTTAGGTTATGTTATAAAGATGGGAATTGTGGGACCCACACTTGTTTTGTTTTTTTGCTTTTTGAAAACAAGTGTTTTTTTGCTTTTTGAAAACAAGTATGGGTCCACAGTTCCTATCTCTATAACATAACCTAAAATTTTTCATACAACATCTTTTTTTTTTTTTCAAGATTTAAAATCTATCATAACGTATGAGTTGTACCAAAATTATTCCCCACCTGAACATTTTGTTTCGGCTCCATTTGTAGCCATCTCTTTCGATGCTTCAACGTCTCCTTGAGTTCCAGTTTGATCTTGTCGTGGCAACTTATTTTTCAAAAATCGTGTTACAGGGTCGGTCACTGGATATGTGGAAAATGAATCAAATTGCGGTTAAGATAATTTTCTCTAAAATTCAAGAACAAATCATAGTGAGAGTATTGTGGCTTTCTTCTACTTTATCTATATATTATTCAGAAAAGAAATTACATCTGAAAAAAGAAATGATTTTATATGTTATTGAAAAAAAAACAACAACAAATAATAGATTCGTTTTACTTACGAACTAAGACAGATTTTTTTATCACCCTCAAAAGCTCCACACATGTCTGGTAATTTTTGGGATGACTATTTTTGTCTTTGCTTCTTGTTGGACATAGCTCCTCACAATAGGGTGCTGCTTCGAGCTTCTTAATGAATATGCCTTTCAAATAAATAACGCACATATATTGTAATTTTGAACAATGAGGTTAAAAAAATAAATAATAATAACATTCTTTAAGTTTTTAATGTGTAAACTGTAAACTAATTTAGAAAAACATGTATTAAAAAAAAAAAAGTGTAAGTTTATTTGTGGTAGAATGGAGACCCTCATATAAATGCTTTAAAAGAGTGATAAATGCCTTATCGTAATAGACAAGTTACAATAACTTTTCCGAAACTTACCGTAATAAACAATTGCTTCGAACCGTCGAAGGTGGCTACCACTTCTGAAAGCGGTAGGCTTACTCGCCAGAATATGAAGAGGAGAGGACCCTCTATTGTTCACCCAATTTGCAAGATCTTCGTATAAGTGAATTATTTGGAATGCCAAATCTGTCACACAAATTATATAAATAACTATTTTCTCATGCAATAGATGCTATAGACACATCTTGTATAGAGCCCACATTTATTACAAAAGGGTAAGGATCAAGTTACAAACTTTTTTTTTTATAAATTACACTAAGTATGATGAATCATATTGAAGTATGACCGGTCATACTCAGTATAATTTGTAAATAAAAAATTTATAAATCTAACTTTCTGCGTAATAAAAAAAATACAACAAAAAATCGAATGGTCATTTGTAATAGAAAACAACTCTCTTAGCTTAATTTTCTTTATACAATAACTTAATCATTCCCACAAAATTTCTAAGGAGCTAAATAGAATTAGTGTGTGTAATGTGTCTTTACTCACACATTAAGAGATGAATTTATCACAAAATATAAATTTCTTCATCATCATTTTTTTTATACTAAAATTCGCATGTAAGATGTTTTTGAAACAATGAAAATATCTACCAATGAAAGTGTATCTATGCTCTTACCAAAATAATCTCCGGCAATTGCACAATGAAGAATGGTGTCACCGTCATTTCTTCTACACATTGAATAGTTGGGAGTCTTTGGATTGGTGTGGCAGTGATAATGAAGGGAAAGGAAAACTTCTTTTCTGCCATAGAGAGCAGCCAAAAAGAGAGGGGTCTCACCATCAACGTTTGGAATACTCAACAACAAAGGTTCTTTGGAAGCAATGCAGTGACACATTTTCACACTCCCCAATGAAGCCGCAAAGTGCAATGTCGTGTTCCCTCTCTTATTCCCAATTCGCAAAGCTTTTCGATTCTCACCTTGCTCGCAACAAATCAGTTTCACTAGTTCTTCGACCACGTTCTCTTGCCCATCAGAAACCGCTAAGTGCAATGCAGTGTCCCCTGACCTCGTTATTCTGGCTTCGTGAGCCTTCTTATTCTTCTTGTAGATACCAACTACCTCTTTCCATTCCCCTTCCATGCAAATTTTGAACAGTAACTTGTTAGTGTTTTCAACCTCTTCCCTACTCATCACTCTATCTCTAGTTTCTATAACAAATACTGTTGGTCGGTTGGAGGTTGCCAAATATAGATAAGTTTTACTAATGATCTTAGTGCCAAATCTAACAAATGTTTCCCTCTTTTATAAAATTATATGTACGGATCGACATTATTCTTGCTGCCACTTTTCCCCCATCTTTTTTACTTACATATTAAGTTATTCCACCACAAAGTAACGAGGAAGATGCATATTTTATCCATTTTCTTTTTACTACTACTTTTTATTTTTTTGCTACTTTGAATTTAACTTGGCAAGCAGCGATTGGGTGTTTTGGGTGAGCATCGGTGCTGAGTTTCCTCTCCAAGCAAAGACATGTATCATATAATGTGTTACATGCAGGGATATAACTTTCCTATCTTTGTGTTACAAGGATATAACTTTGCTTCTTTTCTTGTTTGGTTCTTACATCGCATATATGTTAATTTTAAATCAAATGTCATGACTTTTTCGAATAAGAGTAAACGACAATTTACTTCGTGTGATTTGATTTGAGATAATTTTGTTCTTTACCATGATTTAAAAAATGACTCTCACCTTATTGTGATTTCTTTTCATCTGGCTTTTTTTCTGTTTTTTAATCCAATTTTTAAAGGAAGACAAATGTTAAAATATAAATATTTGTTATTAACTAAATTTCAATTGTGAGTGTTCATGTTTTATAACAAAAGTGAAGCATTATTATTTTGTAATATTACGAAATCAATTATTACTTTCTTATGATATGTGCATCCTCTTTTGGATAAGGGATTTTTTTTCTTGTTCCTCTTTTTGGGTAATTTAATAATTGATGTTCTCTATATAAGTTTCTCAATCATTTAAAATGTTGTTTTTACTGTTTATCAATAATTCAATTTTTACTGTTTATCAAAAAAGAAGAAGTTGTTTTTACCGTTTCAAGTTACAAGGAGCGAATGTCATTTCTAAAGTCTAAACCATAAGGGGGCTAAATGTGTTTTTTGAGTCTAACCAACCACGTGATTGTAATTTATCATTTAAATAATAGTATTATACTTATGACATTGGTATGTGGTTTAATTGGTAAATCGAGCTTGATGTAGACAGAGTCTACATATAATTAATATAAGGATTCAAATCTCATTTCTCAAGACAAATGCTTATGCACTAATGATATTAATCAAACTCTTAACGGTGCATTTAGAAATACGACATTTTCGTATTCCAAAAAAAGAAAGAAGAAATACGACATTTTCATGTTTGGTGCCAGTTTTAAAAACATAATTTTGGGCTTTATTGATCATCAAAGAAAAGTCATTCTTATGTTTGTCTTTGTTTTTATTTTATGAAGGGTAGGTACGTTTCACATGTCATTAGAATATGAATTATCTTATAATTTATGTGATCAAGAATTATGTGTGCCAAACAAAACCGAATCAAGTAATGCAATGTGTTATGATTTATGAACACAAACTTAAAACACATTGGCAGAATTAAAACATGCAAATTTGAATATATAAATACATGCATGTAAAGCCGAAATAATGAAGAAGTGATGAAACTCTTGGAAACAGATAATTACACAAATCGAAAAACAAAAGAGAAAGGGAAGAGAAATTTGACACAACTTGTTTGTATATATTCACCCATAATCACTCGTTACAAGTCACTTGGTTTACAAAGGAATATAAAAAAGATTTAAAAAATCCTAACAGTAACTATTTATAGTTCTAATCCAAACTATTAAAAAAAAAAAATTACAAAAAATCATAGACCCACAATAATACCAAGTCTCTGCTTAATGAGGTTGTATTTTAACATATTATTAATGGGTTTTATTTTTATCATGTTACATGACAAGAAACCATTTTCCTATATATATTCATAATATATGTGGGTTCCATTAAATAATGGAGTGAGAAAAAAAGTAAAAGTTGTGGTCCAACTTAAATTGTGTGTATGGAAAAATTGATCTCTTATCATGTAACATGAGAAACCATTTCATCATTATTAATATATCCAAACACTTATTGGGTTCAAGTCCAATAACATCTACATCCATCACTTGAAGGTCTCACACTCTCACCGGCAAACACCAAAGTTTACTTTAAATGTTTTTTTTTTGTAAGCAAATATGTTTATTTTCTTTACCTACACTGTTATTCTCTTTGTGGCGCATCGAATTGCCTTTGCCTGTGTCCTTACCCGGCCTCCAAACACTAGATTGTCATTGCTGACGCACAAAAAAACTCCGTGGCATAATCAAACTGTCCCAAAATCACCTTTTTTTATAACAAAAATCACCCTTTTAATTACATGTTGGAACATAAACAAATATACACAGGAATCTCATGTCTGTGGAATCTCATGTTTGTCTTATTGCTTAGAGTTAGCAGTGTTAACGAGCCGAACTTTGATCTTAGAAGATCTATGTTTAAATGTGTCAGTCTGTCCTAGCTTGTTATCTATTATGAATATAATTACTGGCATGTGACCTGATTCATTTACAAAAATTAAAAACCTGTTTGGCCTGTTAAAAAGAATAAGACAACAAAAGTTTATCCAATAGATGATCAATAACACTCATAATTCTACAAATAATTCTCCTTCCACAAGATTTATAAATTAAATGTATATCCAAAAAATATAATATAAAATAAAATCATTCAAAAAGTCTATTTAATCAATAAAATCGGGGTGAAATGGGTTGAGGAAAGAGAGATGTCTATTATGAGTAGTATAAAAAATAAAATAAAAATAAAAATTAGTATACTAGACCAATCTAAGAGGCTCTAAGGTTGGACTTTTGAATTAGAGTCTGAGCCATTTTTACTAAACGAGTTTTTATACAAGTTCAAGTCTGGTTTCAATAATCAATTTTGGACATGTATGCCCAGACCTTCATGAGCTGGGCCAAAAGTCCCTGGTTCGTTTAACACCTCTACTTAGAGCTATTGAGCCTAGACTTTGTGCAGTGGTTGAAATTTTATTTTCTTAGTGTCGAGTATTTTTTTTTTTTTTGGGAAAGGTTATATTGAGCAGGGTTATATTTATAAATTTTTTTGTTTACAAACTACACTGTGTATTATGGGTGGTACATACTATTTGAGTATGTATTTCCTATAGTATTTAGTGTAGTTTATAAACAAAATGTTTCTAGGTTATATTTACAATTTTTTCGTTTATAAACTTATACAAACTACACTATGTATTTCAAGGAGTATATTTCCAAGTAAGTGTACTTTCCAGAATATATAATGTAGTTTGTAAACAATTTTTTTTGGTAAATATAACTCTATTTTTTTTTGAGTAAATACCCAAATTGGTCCCCGACAAAAAATTCGGTACCCAAATTAGTCCCTAACAAAAATTAATTCGTTGGATAGTACCCAACAAAGACAAATAGGACCAACGTTAGTCCTTCTGTTAGTCCAAAATTGACGGTGTCACTAACGGTGTTGAGGTGTAACGTTAAGGGAGATGCTGAGGGCCACGTGTGAGGCTGAACGACGTCGTCTGGAGTGTAAAGATCCATGTTGCTCAAGGGCATTTCAATAAACCCAAAAATGCCCCTCACCTAACAACTGTTCACTTTACCGTTTCCCTCTCTTGAAAGTTCGACGCTCCATTGCTGAGAAGGAAGAAGATCGTTCTGCAAACATTTGCCTCCGTTTCGAGTTCAAAGTTGTTGAACAATCGGAGGGAAGCAGAGGTAGAAGGGGTTTGGTTTGGTTACTAGCTCAAAGTTGCTTTTTGAAGGGCTACTATGGGGGTCACTTTTTTGGAAATAGTTTGGTTATGGCCCTGTTGAAATGTGTCAGTTGGCTTTTTTCTTTTATGCCTCTGGTTATGGCCATATTAAGTAGGAATACTTTGTTATTTTTGGCAAGTATATTGTGTTAGTCTTAACGGAATTATCTCAGTTGGAATTTTTGGAATTGTGACTACAATGTGATGAAATTAATGGAAAATGTCTTGTTACTATCTGTTTGCTGTCATTGCTCTGTTTTGGATGTGGATTTTTTAAATTAGGAAACAAACCATCTGTCATTAGTCTTTGTACTAATACACTTTTCGTTTCTGTCAATACCTGGATGTGGATTTTCTAAATTGGAAAATATCTTGTTACTTTCTTGTTTCTGTCAATACTGGTTACCATAGTTTTCTTTGCTGTGTGACTTTGTGGTCATTTGTTGCATAACTGAACTTAGGCTCCATCAGTACATAATATCCCTCATAGGTCCTCAACATTTTTTATCGAGGACCCTTTTAGTCCTTGATTACTTCAACATTGAGCCATATTAGTCATTCACAAATTTGTCGGGGTCCTTTTTAGTCCCTGTTAACCATAAGGTTACACCAATGCCACAAAAAGTGATAGCAAACCAATTGACAATATTTCCCCTTCTGCATAATTACCTCCATCACATTCCCCTTATGCAAAAAGTCCTATACATTGTGCCAAAAAACAAAAGTTCAAGTACATAAACCATATTATTTACCTTGCAAGAAGAACATCTCATTACATTACAACAGTGGTCCTTCCATTACAAATCTTTACACTCCAAAAAAAATGGATATTTCCTTCCATTAGACAATTCTCAGCAGAATCACATTTTTTAATTCACTCCAGCCAACTAGCAACGTAAATATATATTACAAACAAGATAAATACATATTACAACAATGGATCCAGCAAGCACCCAGCACACCTACACACATGCATCATTTCCTTCTTAACCCTTTCAAACTTTGCCTGCATCTTCATTGATAGTTCTTCAATCTTAAAATAGGGGTCATTAATCTTCTTTTTATGCTCGTTCACCTCAAGTTGCATTTCATCATTGAGCTTTATGTCCAAAAAATTCAACTTGAATTCCATTTCAGCTACATTCAGCTCCAGTTTGTTAATTCTCCAATCTTCCAGCTCCATGGTATCAGATGTAGCATCATCCACCCATGTAAAAAAGTTGCAGTGTGGCTTCATTTCCTAACACCTAATTAAACCACACTGTTAATAACATTCATTTAAGACAAAGAACTCATGGAAAAAAATACCTCACTTTGGGGCACCCAAAAAATGCTCTATTTGGGTTTCTAATGGTCTTGGAGGTGTAAACAACACTATGCCTCCCACATTTTCACAATGGAGCAACTCTCATTCTTTCACTTCCGAACCCAAACGAACTACAAGGGTTTGAGCTCCCCCATCCAAAAGATATATTCATCGCCTACAGACTATGAAGAACCCTACAGTATACAAGATAAATCTCAATCACTCAACCCTAAATCATTTATCCCCAAATTCATACGTTCATTCTTCGATTCAACCCCCTTCTTTCTGGGTTAAGAAAATCCCCAAAGCATACGACGACGTTCCTTGGATGATACCCAAATTGATTTTGAGCAACGTGGATCCCCTCTCACCAGACGACGTCGTTGATGGTCCAACGTGGCCCTCAGCATCTCCCTTAACATTACACTTCATCACCGTCAGTGACACCGTCAATTTTGGACTAACAGAAGAATTAACGTGGGCTCTATTTGTCTTTGTTAGGGACTATCCAACGAATTAATTTTTGTTAGAGACTAATTTAGGTACCAAATTTTTTGTCAGGGATCAATTTGGATAATTTTTTTTTTTAATGTACGAGAGTTCCTTTATTGTTCAGATAATAGATTGGGTTGTTAAAATTTTTAAATTTGGTGGGCTTGGACTTTCTTAAGTTTTGATGAAACAAAATTCTATTGATGAATTTGGGCTTCCTTATATAAGACAATGACTAGATTATCTGGTTAGTTGGTTCCGCTTTAGTTTTTTTTTTTTTAATCCGCTTTGGTTTCTTTTGTTTGTTTATTAGTAGAATTGTATATAAGGGAATAATATCTATCCTTTTAAATAATATAAGTTTATTTCCTTTTAGATCCTAACCGTTGATTTCCGTCCATCAACGGTTATAATTTATTGGATCAAAATAAATAATTAATTAATAAAAAGTCTGGGCCATTAAGTTTGACCCAATAAATTATAACCGTTAATGGACGGAAATCAACGGTTACGATCTAGATAAGGAGGCAAGTTGATTTTTTATAATTGTGTTTCCCAATTTATCTCAAACTATATTTCAAGGCAGTTGTATTGTTTGGACGAGCTGAAAAGGTCAAGAAAGTAAAACTTAGCATTAGAGCCGTCAAAACGGGCCAGCCCAGCCCGTTAGGCCCTAGCCCGCACGGGCCGGGGCCAAAAAGCCCGTATATCAAACAGCCCGCATGGGCCAAAAAATCATATAGCCCCACGGGTTAGGGCCAGCCCGCGGGCCAAAAATCAAATATATTTTAACAGCCTCATGTGTCAAACACTGCAATAATTTTTTTGTTGCAGTCTTCACAAGAGGACAATAAGGTGGGTGGGGGGAAACTTTGAAGTTTGAAGGCCATAAAGGTTGCTAAAATTGTTTGGCTTTTATAGGTCCCCACAGTACCGATCCAAACATAAAAACATCAACATAAACACTTGGGCATGATGATTTACAAGAGAAGAAAAAAAAAAGCTCATTAAATAGATCAAATCAGCAATATCCCAAGAACCGAGTTTGTGGATAAAATGACATTATTTACACGCAGTCCTTACAAATAGAAAGATAAAAAATAATGGGTTTTGGATTAAATTTATAAACTTAACACTAATTTTGTTGGGGAAAGGATAAAAAGAAGAGAAAGATAGGGTTTAGGTTAATGGTGTGTAACCTTGCCAGATCGCTTGAGGTGAGCAGAGTAAGCCTTGACAAACTCATGGGGAGAAACGTCCTTCACAGTTCTCGCAGTAGCCATGCTTGCTTCTGGTTCTGGTTGAAGCACTTGCAGGTATGTTATGCCCCTTTCTCAATTGGATCTATATTAGAATTTGTCAATCGGTGTGGGTGCCGCGCGATGAAGAAGAAAAAGAATTGGAACGATCTAAAGAAGAAAACCAGAGAAATTGGAATTTAGGGTTTAGAAAAAAACCATGGGGCTGGCCCATAGGGTTGTTGGGTTAACCCAAAAGAGATGAGGGTTAGTGGGGCTAGGGTCAAAAATAACCCTACTAAATGTGGGCTGAAAAAAAATGGGGCTGAAAAATGGGGTTTAAGGGCTGGCCCGCGGGCCCTGGCCCATTTTGACAGGTCTACTTAGCATAGTAGTTTGTGTGGTGTCGCCCTCAGTATCAGTGGGTATCTTTTAATGTTATCTTATTGCATGATTATATCTTTTATAAAACTGTCTTCGATGAGGTACCACTCAGTCCAAAAAGAGTTTCAACAATCAAACAGTTGCTAAACTATTATGGATCTGAATGAGACCCATATTCTAGAAAGGCTCAGACAACTCTAAAGCCGAAAGGTAAGTACTATAAATAGGAGCTAAAAATCATAGGTATGACTGATCTTTCTTTAACTCTATTTTATGCAATCACACAGCGCACACACACATCCCCTTTGGCTAATGCCGTCATACAATGTATAGTGATTTGCTGCTCCCAAGATACCTAATTCATAGGTATCTAGAGAGAAAACACTAGATCCAACATTAATTATCTAATCTTGGGTTAGACATCTCTGCCTCAGGCAGAACATAAACAAACCAACAGTAGGCAAATACTCAAGAAAAGAGGGGAAATAAGTCTGAATTCCCATTAACAACTGCAAAGGAATTATAGACAACCTGAATCGTAAGTCAGGTGTTTAAGGAAAGCTAAAGGCACCCGCACTTCCAACGGAAGCACCGGCAGTCCGAAACATCAACTTTATTGTTCAGAATTACCCAAATTATTCTCTGACCCTTAATTATTCTCTCTTCTAACGGTTTCTCCCTTGCTCTTCCACTTATCCATGTCTGCATAGCCATCAGAAGCTTGCACATTCTTCCTCACGTCCACTCACAACCTTCTTATCCACATGTACTTGAGGAATTAACCCTCTGTATTCTCTCACTCTTCCTTGTGTACACTCTTTGATTCGGGGCTATCAGTCTTTACCCACCCAAAAAAATTTCAGTTATGTTTTTAAATACTGTAAGAAACATTTTATATTGCATATAGAAATACTGTAATACACACACTAGGTCTGTAGTCTCTTATGAAATAACAAATGCAAGGTCTAAATTAAGCAACATTTACTAAAAAGATGGTCTTGAAACTAGGATGTGGGATTATATTACAGGAATACTATTAGTAACAAATGCATAGTAATTGAAGCTACTAGAACGCTGGACTACTCGTACTTACAACTAAAGTAGTGAGGTTTTGTACCTACGCCGTGGTACTTTCTTAAAAGTAGCCCATATAAGATCCAAGTATAGTGGAAATTGAGCCAAGGCAAAAAGTGTCACTGGCAGGTATGTCACGGCATATACAGGAAATGCAGCGTATCTAAATTTGTCCTTGAGCACAAAGAAAAAAGCACCGCTGAAAGAAACCAGCATGGAGGTAATGGACATGAACAACGATGTCAAACCAAATATAATCTTCCTAGGAAGACTTTTACCGAAATCATTCTCTTGGTACCGAGATGTGAGTATTGACAGGAACAACACCACCGAGGTGACCGAACAGCAAAGTGCAATGAGTGATGAGATGGCAAAGATGTCAAATGCTGGCTTGTCTTCGAGGATTGGGAGACCGGTTGTGTCATGAAAACCACCTGGGACAGTGGTGGATGTGGTGAAGGCCACAGTGGCAACCAGTGCTGCCACCACGGAGCAAGATTCAGAGGTTTTGATCAGCCAATCCCCGCCGCTTTTGACAAGTTCCCTGTGAGTTTCGGTGAAGATCTCTCTTGGAGTCTTGTTGTCCTTGTTGTATCGACCAAAGAAACGTGGTGGCATCGATTCCTTAACATACTGCATCCATTCATCAGTGAAGGTAATTGGGTGAGTATATTTATAACAGTAGGTAATTCCAATGAATAGTAATAATGAAAAATTGTATGTGATTTTGTATTGATTTCAGATTGACATCCAAGTGGTTTAATCACTTTTTGTATACAATTGATTCTTAAACGTTATGGTTGATACAAGTTTTAAGTATTTTTTGTTTGAAAACAAGTTAATGTTGCTTATGTTTTTCACATGTTTTCAAACAGTGCTTTTATTATTTATTTTTCTTCATTCAAACCAGCGTTTTTAATTTATCTCCACTCAGTCATATATACACTTACCATGTACCACTTGATTTCCCCGTGCATTTGCAGCGCTGCGCCAGGAATGCGCCAAGGTTTAGAGTCAACTCCATACTTGGCGGCCAAGTGCAATGCACTGTTCCCCTCGTTATCCACTTTCTTGAATATACTTTCCTTTCGGTTTTTCCATTTGAGCAAGAACTCATATAAGTGGGATTGCCTGTTCTCTACTGCCAACAGCACTATGTTTTTCTTCTTAGCGTCCATGTCATGAATAGCTACCGGAAACAATTCCAGGATTTTCTCTACCATTTCTGTCACACCATTCTTTGCTGCTATTAATATCGGTGTCTCCAGCATCTCCCCCTTTATATGTTTCTCATCTATTGCACATTAAAAGAAAGATAAATAGTAATTAAAAAAATTACAAAAGCGAAAGAACTAATCAATATTAATCCAGAAACGTTCTAGTGATTAATGTTTCACCATTATTTGGTTGCCTGGCCTCTCCTTTGGTGGTGGAAGATTCGGTAGTAGTGGCCAAAGTATCATCCCACCCTTCAAAACTAGATGGAGCTATCTCTTGAGCTTTATCCCGTAAGTTTTCGTGTGGATCACGGCCATTGTCATCGTACTCATACAAGCGACCTCGTTGTAGAAGTGCATCCACTAGTTGAGCACACCACACGTGTTTCTCCTTCTTCCGCCGTATTTTCCTTATTTTGGTTGACCCTTCGTAGTTTCATTAATAAAAAAATACCAAATTGTTATGGGTTTTCATTTTATCCTTTAACATAACACAACAAACTTTCCTACACACATAACATTTTGTGGGGCCCACACATTTTAAAACAAGAAAAAATGAAAAAAATATGGCACGCAAAATGAATCTCTATAATATTACATTATCACTTTTCCTACAATATAATAAACATAAAACACATCATTTATATACTTGAAAAGGGACCCCCAACAAAAGACAGCAACGAAAACAAATGATGATTTATGAGGCGTAAGATGCCTTTCAAAAGAAAATCAAAATCAAAATTCGTGTATCTTTGGATTGGTTTATTTGAGACTCGAAATTTAGAGGTGACAATATGAGTTAAGTCCGGCGGGTTAACCCGTCAAAATGGGGTGAGTCAAAATGGGGTGAGTTGAGTTAAAGTTTTCAGCCCATCTCAACCCGCCCCGACTTGAACTGGGTCAAAACGGGTTCCACTTGCCGCGGGGCGGGTTGACTTGCCGGGTTATAATTTTTTTTTTTTTTTTACAATTAGGTAGTATTTCATTAATCTTTAAATTTTTGTGATATCCATTTTTTTTTATCTTAGTACTTCTTAGAAAAAAACAAAGAATAATAATTTTATTTATGACAAATGTTATCTATATATAAATTTTTAAAGAATGTTTGTCAAATATTAATATACATTTAAGATCGAGACTAAAAAAAGATAGAGAAATATGAAATAAAATAAATAATATTAGAGAATTTTATAAAATATAATTTATTTTTGAATTTTAATTATTTTTTTAGTTGGCGGGTTTGTGGGTTGACTGGTCCATAAAACGGGATGAGTTCATTTTTTTAACCCATATTTTTTGGCTGGCCAACCCGCCCCACTCCGCCCCATTTTTGGTGGGTTGGTAGTGGGTCTGGGCGGGCCAACCCAAATTGCTACCCTAGTTGAAATTAATCTTTTCAGTTAAAAAGTTAAAAAAAAAAATTGAAATGCTCATCCAAATGCCCCCAGTTAAACTGTAAACTCTATTATGAGTTTGGTTAAAACTAAAAATTGCAAAAATTGTATGCAAATTTTATAGAAGAAGTACGTGTGCATATTAAATATACAATATACATGACTCTACCATTAAATATGTTCATGATGACGTACCTTTTCCAAGAATTACCAACGTTAGCTTATATGCAAACTTGAATAAATCCACACAGCATTTGTAATTGGCAGGAAATAACGGACTTGACGAATCCCTTGTTTCTGACCCTGAAGAAATGATATCAAAGGGTACTGAGTCTGAGATTACTCAAACACCAAAGGGTAGTGAGATTACTAAACATAGATCTAAATTCTGTTTTCAAAAATAATTTTTTAATTTTCAGAAAAAAATAAAAAATAAATTTAATAAGGTTTGTTTTATAAAAACAGTTCAAAAAATTATAATTATTTTTTGTTTTGTTTTTAGAATCAAATTTAGAGAACATATTGGATTTGTTTTTTGGGGAGAAATTATAGTTTTAGTAAAAGTTTTTACAACTCTTACTAGTAAATTAATCACGCTTGATTTCAGTCAATCTAACCATTATAATTTATTAAGAATTATTGTTGTGTTTTGATCTCTAACTTTCGAAATAAAACAAAACACAAAAAACTCCTGTTTCATGAGTAATTTATAAAATAATTTAAAAAAAAAAAAAAACAGAATACAATCAAAAAAATTTGTATCATCCAGGAGTTTGGTAGTCCCTCTCACAAAAAGAATTTTTTCTTCCCCATTTTATCTATATTTGTTTTCATTTCCCTTTTTACCCTCTCCGTTTGTGAGAAGGGAACACTTAATTTTAATGTTCACGGGGCATAGAAAATTCTCATCGATGTGGGAAACACGTGTACTTGGAGAGTACACAAAGCAAGATGAGTCTCCTCGTATAAGATGAAGCCCATCCTACTTTGTTTCATCCTAGAATGAGCTTCATTTTATCAAAGTTTTAAAATGTAGGGAAAAGTTCATCAATACCCTCAAATGATTTGCTTCATAATCATATATGCTCATGTAATTTGTAAAAAATAAAAAAATCACATGGACATATATAATAAAAAATATACCATTTTGCAAAAATCACAGTGACAGATAATTCTCGAGTAAATCAAGGGGTTGTAAAGAACGTGTTGAGATATGTAGTCCCACATTGTTGGATGAACAACTAATGTGGCCTTTATAAGGTCTTGGTCACTCTCATCCTTTGAACTAGCTTTTGGGATGGTGTATCCCAAGTTCTTTACAGGAACATTGATGAACTTTTCCCTAAAATCTATCATAACTATAAGTTGTGCCAAAATTATTCCTCACCTGAATATTTTGTTTCAGCTCCATTTGTAGCCATCTCTTTCGATACTTCAACGTCTCCTTGAGTTCCAGCTTGATCTTTTAGTGGCAACTTATTTTTCAAAAATCGTGTCAAAGGGTCGGTCACTGGACATGTGGAAAATGAATCAAATTGCAGTTACAATAATTTTCTCTAAAATTCAGGAACAAATCATAGTGAGAGTATTGTGGCTTTCTTCTACTTTATCTATATATTATTCAGAAAAGAAACTACATCTGAAAAAAGAAATGATTTTATATGTTATTGAAAAAAAAAAAACAACAACAAATAATAGATTCGTTTTACTTACGAACTAAGACAGATTTTTTTATCACCCTCAAAAGCTCCACACATGTCTGGTAATTTTTGGGATGACTATTTTTGTCTTTGCTTGTTGTTGGACATAGCTCCTCACAACAGGGTGCTGCTTTGAGCTTCTTAATGAATATGCCTTTCAAATAAATAACACATATATATTGTAATTTTGAACAATGAGGTTAAAAAAAAAAAATAATAACATTCTTTAAATTTTTAAAGTGTAAACTAATTCAGAAAAACATGTATTAAAAAAAGAGTCTAAGTTGATTTGTGGTAGAATGGAGACCCTCATATAAATGCTTAAAAAAACTGATAAATGCCTTACCGTAATAAACAATTGCTTCGAACAGTCGAAGGCGGCTACCACTTCTGAAAGCGGAAGTCTTCCTCGCCAGGATATGAAGAGGAGAGGACCCTCTCTCGTTCACCCAGTTTGCAAGATCTTCGTATAAGTGAATTATTTGGAATGCCAAATCTGTCACACAAATTATATAAATAACTTTAAGGTTGCATTTGGTACAAGGATTATTTGTAAAAGTGGAAAAGGATTATTTGTAAAAGCTATTAGAAGAGAAAGTGTTAGCTAAAATCACTCGGTGAATTGGATTTACACTAAAGGTGTGTGTGTGGTGAATGGCCAACAAATGAAAATACATCATCAACTAACTATTAAAAAATAATAAAATTGTATATTCTAATAGTAGCCAACAAATGAAAATTATATTGGGGAAGTGTTTTTCTTGGATTTCCATATTCTGTGTAAAAGTTCATGCAAATCCCAACCAAAAAAATACCACACATTTGTTGTTATTCTTCCTTTCCCATAGAAGAGAAAAATAATCTGCGAATCATTTGACCCAAATAACCCTGATCGAGATCAAAAAATCTTCCAGATCGGAGCTTGCAGACCTCATGGGAAATGGGAAATTGAGCGTATACATGAAAAACAAAAACATACCTCATACAATCAATTAATCTTCTCGTCTACAAAAACAAAAACAAAGCATATACATGAAAAACTGAGCTTGTATCTTCAGGTTCTACCTATATTGGATCTTCAAAGGATTTTTTTTTTCATTTCAGTTTTCTAACTTGAGGGTCTTCAAAAAGGTCTCAATCTGTTACAATCCCATTTGCAAGGTATGGACTTGAAGTCCCACATTGGTTGTATAGGCAACTAATGTGAGGTTTATAAGGCTTGGGCACTCTCACCCTTTGAGCTAACTTTTGGGGTGATGCACCTCAAGGTTCTTATCAAATGGTATCAGAGCCTTCCACTATACCTCCCGGTTGCAATTGAGCGGCGCGGGTGGTCACGCCGGCATTGTAGTCCCACATTGGTTGTATGAGCGTGGTGAAATGTTACGATCCCATTTGCAAGGAATGAGACTTGAAGTCCCACATAGGTTGTATGGGCAACTAACGTGGCCTTTACAAGGCCTTGGGCACTCCCACCCTTTGAGCTAGCTTCTGGGTGGTGCACCTCAAGGTTCTTATAAAAAATGTTACGATTTTAGTTTTTATTATATTTTATTATACTTTTATTATTGTCATTTAATTTTTAGACTAATATTTGAATTTGTTTGAATAAGTCTTGGCAGTTTCCAAAGCCTAGCAAAGTGGGTAGAGGTAGTTTTAGGTGGTTCCTATTTTCATGCATTATGCCTTTCATGTGTAATTGTCTGTTTAATTAGAGTTTGGATTAATAAAAGATAACAGTTGAAGATATTAGTTTGGCACTGTGTGCAAGCAAGAGGTCAGGCTTCCTCAATAAAGCCATTTGAGGTCATGCTTCCTCAGTAAAGCCAAATTTCATTTTTATTTATTGTATTCGTATCAATTGGTATCAAAGCTCAGGTATGGACAAACGCGTTCAGAAATTGGAAAATGCAGTCCAGTCTTTGTCGGAGAAATTCAAAGAGATGTTCATCCACTTCTCCAACCAGTTGGACGTTTTGGTGGCTAACAGATCCAACACCCTCTCATCTACCATTGGGCTAACAAAACTATACAAGGCCCGTGACCAAAAGATCATCTTTCCTGCTCCGATGTGCAACTGACCATAACAGTCAGCAACACCAAGGATTCACCTTTATCCACTCCCACCAGCGGTGTTGCATCTTTCGGCAGTGGCGCCTCCTCCACCGATTCGACTCTCGTTCGCTGTAATGACGCATTAACTCCAGGCCATCGCTGCAAAACATTGTTCACCATCCAAGCAGTGACAAAAGAGAGCGACAACGAGGCGATGTTGGATAAAAGTGAAGGAGAAGCAGATGTTGAAGATGATTCAATAACTTGAAATTGATCTTACTCTTGGGGACAAGAGTTATTTGTAGGGGAGGGAATGTTACGATTTTAGTTTTTATTATATTTTTATTATTGTTATTTAATTATTAGACTAATATTTGAATTTGTTTGAATAAGTCTTGGCAGTTTCCAAAGCCTAGCAAAGTGGGTAGAGGTAATTTTAGGTGGTTCCTATTTTCATGCGTTATGGCTTTCATGTGTAATTGTCTATTTAATTAGAGTTTGTATTAATAAAATATAATAGTTGAAAATATTAGTTTGGCACGGTGTGCAAGTAAGAGGTCAGACTTCCTCAATAAAGCCATTTGAGGTCAGGCTTCCTCAGTAAAGCCAAATTCCATTTTTATTTATTGTGTTCGTATCACAATCATTGAGATTGAGAAGATGAAAGAGAAGGAAAATAGGAAAAGAAAGAGTTAATAAAAATAAAAAATAAAAAAGCTTTGATTTGATTTCAAGAGAGAGATGGGGTTTACGGTTTGAACTTTGAAGGAAGATGATAGTTGCACGTGGTTTGAGGATGGGGTTAGTTTGCTAAAATTAATTCATATTCCCATCAATATTTAATAACTAACCAAACATATAATCAGTAAACTTAAGCCAATATTCCAGTAATATTTTAACCTACCAAACAGTTTTTTGGTCACTTTCCCGAAAAATTTACTTTCTCAGCATATTTAAGGTAAATATGATTCCCGGATAAAATTTTTTTTCTCCTCTACCAAATGCCCCCTAAAGGTTTCATTTAGAATATAGGTATCTCATGCTACATACACATCTTTTGTGAGAATTATATCTATTAAAAAGATAAAAGAAAGTGCTCCACAAAAATTGAATGATCAGGGCTAGAAGAAAACAACTCTCCTGTCACATGAGAGTTGTTTTCCCTATAACTTAATTATATATAATAACTTAAGGGAAAATATTTTATCGTGTTGTTTTCCTTCGATTTGCGTGCAAAGCTTTTCTTTTCTTTTTTTTAAAATAAATATAATTATATATAATAACTTAATTTTTTTTATAATATAACTTAATCATTCCCTATAGATCGAGCTAAAGAGAATAAAATTAGCGTGTGTTGGTGTGTCTATACTCACACATTAAAAGATGAATATATCACAAAATATAAATTTCTTCATCATCATTTATTTTAGGGAAAAATCCATCAATTCCCCTGTGGTTTATTCCTGAATCACTTATGCCCCTGTGATTTTTTTCTCATCGCATATGCCCCTGTGATTTGTAAAAGGGTATGTTTTTTTTATCACATATGCCCCTGTGGTTTCTAATTTTTTACAAAGCACAGGGGTATATGTGATAGAAAAAAATCACAGGGACATAGATACTTTTGAAACAAACCACAGGGGTATTAGTGAACTTTTCCCTTTATTTTATACTAAAATTCGCATATAAGATGTGTTAGAGAATATAAAAACAAAAAGCATTAAAAAGGCCATCACTTAAAACCTCAAGGTTTTGGGTTGAAGTGGTTCTTTAACATGGTATCAGACTTTACTGACCATAAGATCATGAGTTCGATCCCCACCCCCACATTCAGGTGGAATTAAGAAAAACACAAAGCAGACAAAAAAAGTGGGCTTGTGCAACACAAGACAGACTAATAAATGATTTGTGTCATATCCACGCCCGAGGCTCTTGGGTGAGGAGGTGTGTTAGAGAATATAACATAAATCATTAAAAGGGTTTCACCCAACACCTTAAAGTTTTGGACGTGGCACTTAACATGGTATTAGAGCTTGTGTCATATTCCATACTTCAAGCCAAAGGATTTTGCGTGAACGTGTGTGATGGAGAATATAAAAACAAAAAGCAGCGGTCACTTATAACCTTAAGGTGTTTTGGGTTGAAGAGTTTCTTTAACAAGATATTTTTTAAACAATGAAGATATCTACCAATGAAAGTATCTATACTCTTACCAAAATAATCTCCGGCAATTGCACAATGAAGAATGGTGTCCCCGTCATTTCTTCTACATATTGAATAGTTGGGAGTCTTTGGATTGGTGTGGCAGTGATAATGAAGGGAAAGGAAAGCTTCTTTTCTGCCATGGAGAGCAGCCAAAAAGAGAGGGGTCTCACCATCAACGTTGCGAATACTCAGCAATGAAGGTTCTTTGGAAGCAATGCAGTGACACATTTTCACACTCCCCAATGAAGCCGCAAAGTGCAACGCCGTGTTCCCTCTCTTATTCCGAATTCGCAAAGCTTTTCGATGCTCATCTTGCTCGCAACAAATCAGTTTCACTAGTTCTTCGACCTCGTTCTCTTGCTCATCAGAAACCGCTAAGTGCAATGCAGTGTCCCCTGACCTCGTTATTCTGGCTTCGTGAGCCTTCTTATTCTTCTTGTAGATACCAACTACCTCTTTCCATTCCCCTTCCATGCAAGTTTTGAACAGTAACTTGTTAAGGTTTTCAACGTCTTCCCTACTCATCACTCTATCTCTAGTTTCTATTACAGATACTGTTGGTCGGTTGCAGGTTGCCAAATATAGATAAGTTTTACTTATGATCTTAGTGTCAAATATAACAAATGTTTCCCTCTTTGTTATAAAATTATGATGTACGGACATTATTCTTGCTGCCACTTTTTTCCCACCTTTTTTACTTACAAATTAAGTTATTCCACCACAAAGTGACAAGGAAGATGCATATTTTATCCATTTTTTTACTATTACTTTTTATTTTTTTACTACTTTGAATTTAACTTGGCAATCAGTGATTGGGTGTTTTGGGTGAGCATAGGTGCTGAGTTTCCTCTCCAAGCAAAGTCATATATCATCTATTTAATGTGTTACAAGGCTTTAACTTTGCTTCTTTACTTGTTTGGTTCTTACATCGCATGTTAATGTTAAATCAAATGTCATAACTTTTTCGAATAAGAGTAAACGTTCGTGTGATTTGATTTGAGATAACTTTGTTCTCTACCATGATTTAAAAAATGACACTTACCTTATTGTGGTTTCTTTTGATCTGGCTTTTTTCTGTTTTTTAATCCAATTTATAAAGGAAGACGTGTTAAAATCTAAATATTTGTTATTAACTAAATTTCAATTGTGAATGTTCATGTTTTATAACAAAAGTGAAGCATTATTATTTTGTAATGTAGGAAATCAATTATTACTTGCTTATGATCTGTGCATTCTCTTTTGGATAAGGTTTTTTTTTTTTTTTTTTTTTTCTGTTTTTGGGTAATTCAATAATTGATGTTCTCTATATAAGTTTCTCAATCATGTAAAATGTTGTTTTTACCGTTTTAAGTTACAAGGAGCAAATGTCATTTCTAAACCATAAGGGGGTTAAATGTTTTTTTAGATTATACCAAAAAAAAAATGTTTTTTTAGAGTCTAATCAACCATTGTGTTTCATTTAAATAAGGGTAAATGAATTGTTATGTTTTTTTTTTTTTTGGTACAGATGAATTGTTATGTTTGAATGATGTAACATAATACTTCCTACTCTCACAATGGAGAGAGGAGAGTGCATAGAGAAAAGTCAAGGAGGAAGCGCACGTATAATTGTGAAAGTAGGAATGTTATATTACATCATGTAAGATAATATTTCATTTACTTAAATAATAGTATTATATTTATGACATTGGTATGTGGTTTAATTGGTAAATCGAGCTTGATGTAGACAGAGTCTACATATAATTAATATAAGGATTCAAATCTCATTTGAAGCACCACGTACTCAAGACAAATGCTTATGCACTAATGATATTAATCAAACTCTTAACGGTGCATTTAGATACGACATTTTCATGTTTGGTGCCAATTTTAAAAACATATTTTTGGGAATTATTGATCATCAAAGAAATGTCATTCTTATCTTTGTCTTAGTTTTTATTTTATGAAGGGTAGGTACGTTTCACATGTCATTAGAATATGAATTATCTTATAATTTATGTGATCGAGAATTATGTGTTCCAAACAAAACCGAATCAAGTAATGCAATATGTGTTATGAACACAAACTTAAAACTCATTGGCAGAATTAAAAACATGCAAATTTGAATGGGAAAGGTTATACTTAGTACTTAATTTTCTTACTACTTGTTACTATCAAATCTTAACCGTTGATTTCCGTCAATCTAACGGTTATAATTTATTGCAAATTAATAATTAATTAATAAATATGATCCCATAAATTACAACTGTTAGATTGACGGAAATCAATGGTTAAGATTTGGTAGTAACAAGTAGTAAAAAAATTATGTAGTACGTATAACCTCTCCCAATTTGAATATATGAATACATGTAAAACCGAGATAATGAATAAATGATAAAAGTGTTGGAAATCGACAACCACACAAATAAAAAAACAAAAAAGAAAGAGAAAAGAAATTTGATATAATATTTTACATTATTCTTCCGATGTAAGCTACGTCCAGCACTTTATACTATATTCACCTCATCACGACTCATTGCAAGTCACTCGATTTATAAGGGAATATAAATAGGATTTAAAAAATCCTAACAATAACTATTCATATATTCAAATCCAAATTATTAAAAGAAATTATAATAAATCAGAGGTCCACAATAATGTCATACCTATGCTTAACATTTAAAAATATTATTAATATATCCAAACACTTATTTGGTTTAAGCCCAATAACATCTATATCCATCACTTAAAGGTCTCAACACCAAATATACTTTAAATATGTTTATTTTTTTATTTCTTTTTTAGTAAGCAATTATGTTTATTTTCTTTACCTACACCATTATTCTCTTTATGGCGCATCGAATAGCCTTTACCTGTAGGCTGTATCCTTACCCGGCCTCCAAACACTAAATTATCATTGCTGACGGACAAAAAACTCCGTGACACAATCAAACTTTCCCAAAATCATTTTTTGTAACAAATATCACCCTTTTAATTACGTGTTGGAACATAAACATAATTATAGGGAGGAAACTCATGTTTGTCTTATTGCTTAGAGCTTGGGGTATTAACGGATTGAGCTGGACCGGACTTTTGTCTTAAAAGGTTAAATTTGTGCTTCAATGTGTCAGTCTGGCCTAGCTTATGTCATGTTATGAATATAATTATCAGCTTGTAGCATAACTTATTTATAAAAAAGTAAAAGCCTGTTGTTAAAAAAAAAGATAATAAAAAATTATCCAAGCAAAACATACAATCAACAACACTAATAATTCCATAAAGAATTCTCCACACAAAAAAATAATTTCACAAAGATTCATAAATTCAATGTATATTCAAACAACATAATATAAAACAAAATCATTCAAAAATTCTATTTAATCATTAAAATTGGATGAAATGGGTTGAGGAGAGAGAACTATTATGAGTAGTATAAAAAATAAAATAAAAATAAAAATAGAAGTTAGTATACTAGAATAGCCTGAGAGGCTCTAAAGTTGGATTTTTGAATTGGAGTCTAAGACCTTTTTGTTAAACGAGTTTTTATACAAGTTCAAACTTGGTTTCAACAATCAATTTTGGACATGTAAGCCCAGACATTCACGAGTTGGACAAAAGGCCCCTGGTTCGTTTAACACCCTTTACTTAGAGATATTGAGCCTAGACCTTGTGTAGTGGTTGAAGTTTTATTTTCTTAGTTTTGAGCAATTTTTTTTGGATAGGTTATATTAAACATGTTATATTTACAATTTTTTTTTTTATAAACTCTTACAAAATACACTATGTACTACGGGTAGTACATACTACTTGAGTATATACTACCCATAGTACATAATGTCGTTCGTAAACAAAATGTTTGTAAATATAATCTATTTCGGTTATATTTACAAATTTTTTGTTTATAAATTTTTACAAATTATACTATATAATCGGGGAGTATATTTCCAAGTAGGTGTACTCTCCAGAAATATAAATATAATGTAGTTTGTAAATAATTGTTTTTTAAATATAACTATATATATATATATTTTTTTTTGGTATGAGAGCCGTTAATGCAGAGTTTATTATTCAGATATTGGGTTGGGTTGTTAAAATTGTTAAATTTGGTGGGCTTGGACTTTCTTAAGTTTTGATGAAACAATATTCTATCGGTGAATTTGGGCTTCCTTATATAAGACAATGACTAGATTCTATGGTTAGTTGGTTCCATTTTTTTTTTTTTTTTTTTTTTTTAATAGTTGGTTCCTCTTTGGTTTCTTTTGTTTGTTTAATGGTAGGATTGTAAATAAACGTAACAACGAATAAATAAATGGAATAGTTTAATAAATAGGGTTAGTCATATATAAAAAGTACCCAAAAAAAATGATATAAAAAAATCAAAATAAAAGACTTTGAATTTTTGTTCGAATAGTTAGAGTTTGATTGATTGATTTATTTTCTAGTTCATTTGATTACTTTAGTTTGTTTCTCTTGATTAATTATGTTTATTAGCAAGTCACTTTGTTTAACCTAATCTCTTAAGAAAAATCTTTCTTGCATCCGTTATTCCATTTTAAAACCAAATTAAAATAAATTAATGAACTCACAAATATTTTTTTAGAAAAATTACGTGAATTTACTAAAATACTCTATTATTTACCGGTAAGTTCTTTCATTTCACCTTAAAAAGCAATAATCTCATCAAAAACTTGAAATCTATATAGAATAATAATTTTTATTTTTTCATTTTGACTTCATTTTCAATATCTGCACGGTGGTCCACAATACATAAATTAATAATTGATGCAAAACGAGATGAATTATGTTTCCGGAAATTCACAGATGATTTTTTTAGTAATGTTTCTGTTTTTAAGTTTTAACTCTTCAGTTAACAATAATTTGTTTCTGTTCTCTTCCAATTTCTCATATGGTGGCTTAAAAAAAGAAAAAAGAAAAAGAACTATTGGGCAATACCCACCTAATGAAACCCGAAGGTCAGATTCTGAATGGACCCGTCAGCTTCAATCCAGGAACATGAAAACGACGACGTTTTCTCCGATGCTCTTGACTCCTGCCTCACTTTCAACGCCACCGCCGAGGACCTACCGGAATCCACCGTTTCGGATCCTCAACCCGTTTTATCCGAACCCGGAGATTCGTTACCCACTCCACCGTCTCCGGCGTCCATAATCCGGCGCCGGCCGATCCGTCGCGGAATACCGGGTAAGGAATCGTCAGATTCCGGTATCGAATCTTCCATCAGTTCCGATAGCGACTTGATCAATGGCGCGAGAAGGAGCTTCCGACATCGATCAAGGTATAGAAATCTCAAGGAAGATGAGAGTTTGGGTGCGAAACCCGATTCGGATGAAGCACAACAAGTTAGCACCTCGCCAGCTCCAATTGCTGTGACGGAAGAGAACAATGATGAATCTACACTAACTACTGCTGCGAATGATGATGCAGCTGTCGATTCCGCTGACTCGGCGCCTCGACTCAGTGACTCGTCTTCGAATTTTCTTGAATTCATAGCGGGGTTGGTGATTAAGGCATTAGGGTTTCAGATCCATTTAATCTATATGTTTGTGACTTATCCGTTGTTGTTCATGTTTCACTGTTGCATGTTTTGCATCGACCCTTTCGGGACAACGAGGAGGGGCAAGGATTATTTGATAGGGATTTTGTGCAGAGTGCAGGGTGTTGTGTTTGTGTGCATTAGCCCATTTACTAATAGATTGTTTAAGGAAAACGAGTCAATTTGGAGCGTGGCATTTCGATTTGGATGGGGCTTCTTGTGGTCAATCTATGTTTGTTGCATTTTGTTTGGTCTCCTGGTTTCATCGTTTGTGTTTAGTGGATTTTTGATGAAGTGCTTAGTGGAGAAGCCAATTCAGATAAGGGAGGTTTTGAATTTTGATTACACCAAGCACAGTCCCGTGGCGTATGTGCCCATAATATCATGTGCTGGTGTTGATGTTGGGAAAAATTCTGAAAGTAACGTTGATGTTAGGAAGTGGATGGGTGAACGGGTTATACCTTCTAAACGCAAAGTGCAAGTCACTGTTTCATTAAGAGTGCCAGACTCAGGATACAACAGAAATCTTGGGGTCTTTCAGGTGCCTATCTCTATCTGATTCATTTCATTGTGAACAAAATTTGGCTTGGCATGAACTTCTCTGCAAATTTTCTTGCTCTCTGTCGTTATGTATTTTACTTGTTCAAAATGTTCTCTGGATTTAAATGTATATAGGGTAACTAAGAATGTAGTTTTACTTGCAAATTTCTTAGTTGTAAGAAATTTTGTTTATTATGCCACAGAATGTGTATATTATAGCTTTGTTGAGTAAGCCGGGAAGGAATTTTAGCATTTTACTTGTTCTGATTGCTCTTTGAGACTTCAATTAATAAGATACTCTATTTGCTTTTCTTCTTGATTTTGTGCTAAGGACCTCACAGTGGTAGAATAGGGATAGGATAAACTACATGGACGGATGTTGATTGTCTGATGAAACATTATCCATTACTATGGTAGAATAGGGACCTTCGATGGGGAATATGTTATTTGCAACCACTAGTTTTGACTTTTGAAGATAGTTGTTTTTGGAAACTTTAAAGGGTTTGAGGCAACTCGTTGATCAGAAGTAAGTTCTGTATGGTAACTCCCGATAGCTTATCATTTCCATTATTTGAATACATTGTTGGAGGGACACAACAAATTCTTGTATGCATGATTTTAGAACTTTACGAACAAATGTTGCTTCAAAGGAGTTCAAGAGCTTCATTTATTAGGATTTAGGAGTTTAAGTGGCTTAGAGTTCTATTCTCAGTGCCCTTGTCTAGCTATTTTTAGTATATAAGAACATAGTATTGAGCTCTCAGACAATCATTTTCCATATTTCAAACCATGTGGACTTTCCTATGAATTTTGTGTTAGACAATAAAACTTTTCATAGGCCTTTGCTTAATAGCTCAAACTTTTTGGTGAAGTGGTTCTTTGGCATGTCATTTTTTTTTTTCTGCAATGGTTCCTGTCAGTACTGTTTAGGTGCTCTAAAATATGTTATATTTATTAGACAAAGAAGGAATTAGTTGTACTTGTTTCATGACTGTTGATTATGATTTCGTCACTCATCTTCTTAGTGCATGATGTAAAAATTGTCATTTCTCTGTAATTTGTATGAGTCTTAGACAAGTAGAACTACTGATGATAATTACAGTTCATAGTTTCCTGTTATTTGCTTTAAGTTTCTGCTTTGACTTATGTTCTTCTATTATAGGCCAGGGTAGATTTCCTATTGTCTAATGGCAAAACTATTGCAAGCTTAAGTCAACCTTGCATGTTAAGATTCACAAGTGAGCCTATCCGCCTAATCATGACTTTCCTCAAGATTGCTCCTCTTGTTACTGGCTATATATCCGAATCCCAGACTCTTAATGTCAAGATGAGAGGTTTCGTTGAAGGGAATGTACCTACTTCGTGCTTGAAAGTCACACTTGAGCAACGAGCAGAATACCAACCTGGTGCTGGCATTCCTGAAATATATGATGCATCTCTGGTTATTGAGTCCGAACTTCCCTTTTTCAAGAGGATTATTTGGCTTTGGAAGATGACCATATTTATATGGACCACGATGATGGCATTCCTCACGGAGTTATTTTTTGTTCTATTGTGTTGTAGGCCTCTAATAATTCCGAGAACAAGGCATAGAGTGACTTCTGCTCGCGGTCCTGCAACGTAAAACAATCTTCAGGCACAAAGTTTGATAGTATTCATTTCCCAGGCTTTATTACAACGATGGAAGTAAGGTTTTTGTTTAACAGTTTAACCTATAGCATGTTCCGACATGTGATCTATGTTTAGTGAGGCATCCTAGTTAAATTACCCTTACAATCACAATGTACATGTTTAATAGCACGTCAGGTATAATGTAATTTATATAATGTAGCTAACCTTTTGCTGTTGTAATGAGGAAAATATACATTGATTTGGATGTAATGATTACTAATAAAGGACACATTGTTTGAATACTCCTGTATGTGTTCAATACAGTTTGCATTTGGTCCTTATGGGATATTGAACTTCACGAATGTATATATAAAGTTGGAATAAATCTACTTTTTACCCAGATAGTATTAAGCATTAAGTGCATGTTTCATTTTGACTCATTTAATTTTATTTTTATTTTTAATTTCCAAAGCTCCATGCCGTGAGATTTTTTTAATGACAAGTAATTTTAAATACAAAATAAGTTTTTTTTTTTGGAAATTATTACAAAATAAGTTAATATAAATAGATACGGATTGGGTTATCTATACTTTCTAATAAACAATTTCGTTCTAATTAAAATGATGATCATTCATCTATGAATGAAATAATAAATAATAGAAGTCGTTGATCAAGATATCCCTTCTAGAAATTTCTTCATCTTATATCTTCTTTTTCTTCTAGATATCCCACCATCTCTTTTTATTTTGTGTGTGATTTTTTCAATAAACTACAGAAAATGGTAAACATTGTATTTTTGTAAAGAAATTATTATTATTTTTTTTTGTATATAAAAGAAATTATTTTCTGGACTCGACTTTTCGATTACAAAGAGCAATCTTATCCATTGCTCGTGTCATTTATTATTATTATTTTCAATGAATTGATTAGATATATTAGATTTTGAGAATGGTTGTCAGTATATCCTTCTCAATGTTAGATATTGTGGCTTTATAGTCCCTTTTATATATCGGGTGTGCATAGATGAGAATTTCATATCTACTTTGGGAGGCATAATTCATTCTTTAAACTGCAACACTTTCTATGTTAATTAGTCTTCACTTTGAAATACGCTCAGTCATCAATATTTTTTTGATAAAGCCAAACTACATATCATTGTTTAGTTTAGAGTATATTGTATTTGTTTCTTTCTCTCTTTAGGTCTAATGTATCTTTTTCAATTTGAGTTTTATTTGGCTTTGCTCATGATGAATTTTCTTTCTTTAGAAAATCAAACTGAGGGGGAAAATGTAGATGTGGCTGAAATACATTACTAAATAATATTTGTATCTTATGATTTTTTCAATTATGATGTTTTCATATACTTTTATGTTTTATGGATCGGTTATATTAGTAGATAGAAAATTTAAACTTTTATGTTTTATGGATCGGTTATATTAGTAGATAGAAAATTTAAATGAATAATTTTGACATTGTTGCATGCAAAAATTGAGTCGTTTATCTAGCTTGTTATAAGTCATGAATTTTGCATATTAACCAAAATAAAAGTATTGGTAAAGATATGGGGAAATTGTAATGGTTATCGATTAGATAATTGAATTTTAATGACATGGTATGGATAATAGAATTTTAAGATAATGAATGAGTTGGCTTAATTGATAAAAAAAACCCTTTGCTGTGAGTCGTGTACCGAGGGATTTCTTACGGGGTAGTATATGTTTACAAACTTTTTTTACAAATTACACTAAGTATGACCGGTCATACATTCTTGATGGAAGTATGACCGGTCATACTTAATATAGTTTGTAAACAAAAAGTTTGTAAATATAACCTACCCGGCCCCTTTATTTTATTTATATATATATATATATATATATATATATATATATATATATATATATATATATATAGGCAAAATGATTTGTAATGTGACTGCATATGAGCATTGGTGCAGTCACATAAAAACTACGTCTTTTTGGGTGGAAAAAAGGAAGTTCACGTTTAAAATTAATTATAGAAAATAAAAATATTATATTTATTTCCACCTTTATATAGTTATGATTCCTCATATTTAATGTTTTATATTTATTTCCACTTTTGTATGGTTATTATTCTCCATTTTAATGCTTTCATATTATAAAACGACATAGTTTTATATGACTGCACCAATCCTTAGGTGCAGTCACTTTACATCCGCTAAACCCATATATATATATATATGGTAAACATTTCTCAAGCAGTTTGAGATAAGTTTATCTCCAGCTAGCACCAAAATTATGTCGATAAAAGGTATTTATGTAATTTTAGGTGAATTAATGAAAGGGTGTTTCAGTAAAATGTATATGATATAAAAATAAATAAAATTACAAAAATATCCTTCATTAATTCACTTAAAATTACATAAAAATAAAAATGGCATGTGAAAGCGATCAAGTGAGTCTAACTCGTCGATGGGATGTTACATTTTTGATTACAACGTCGCACAAAACTAGCAGAAGTATATATATCTAAGATCAAGATGAGTTATTATAATGTTCCTTGTCCTTATCTCTTGTCCACTCTGTGTTGATCTTTCTCAGATATCTTTTTGTTTCGGCATCTTCTTAACAATTGCTCTGTTGAATTGATTGTAACTTATTACTTAAACACTATCACTTCGTTGGTGGGTGGATTTGAGATTCTTATATCAGGATAATAATAAAAAGCAGTTGGCGGATGCAGGAATTTTAATAAGAAGCGGGTGAAAATAAAAAATAGTATATCATAAATAAAAGTATTTGAAATACAATATAAATTTAATATACAAAAAAATTAAAGAAATTTATTACAGAAATTAATATCACTTCACTTGACTTTTGCTCTATCTGTTTTTATATTGTTCAATTCATCTATAATTGAATCCGGGCTAAAACTCAAAACAATTTCTTTTTCAATATATGTAATCAAAGAATTATTAAGAAATTGGTCTTCCATTCTATTTCGACGCCTGGTCTTGATTATCTTTATAGTTGAGAAAGATCTTTCAGTAATTATTGTAGAAACTGGAAGTGTGAGTACAAGTCTAATCACTTTATCAATAAGAGGAAAATGTTGGACTTTCCAGTTCTTACCGGCCATTGACACAATTCAGATATTATATATATATATATATATATATATATATATATATAATATGAATAGATCCCTCCTTTCACAGGAAAACAAAACATCATTCCTGCTGACCCATCAGTAAGTGTGTAAGCATTCTTTTTGTCTGTTTAATTTTTGTTTGACAGTGGAGCCCACCAAAGTTTGTGTCTGCAGGACTTTTATTTTTTTCCTGTTAAAGGAGGGATGTATTCCCCTATATATATATAGGGAAACATTGTCTCATGTTGCATGAGAATTGAATCTCATGTTGTGATTCATCGATTTGCTCATGTTGGAAGAGGATAATCTGATGTTCTCAAGTAAAAATATGGGTAAGAGTGTGGGCAGAAACACGAGGAACTGAAAGAAAAAAGATGTACAAGGTGGTAGTTTCATCATCATATCCTTTTACATATATTATAATTTTTTTTTCCAAATTTTAGGGGGGGGGGGGGGGGGGCACCCTAGCCCCCTTCTGGGTCCACCCTTGATAAAAAGTCTTACACCAAATCTAAGTAATAGATTTATTTACATTTAATGGCTCAAATATCTAATACATAAAAATCGTTAAATATAAATATAATCAAGATTGAGAATGTAACTCAAATCGATGTAAAATAATCTTGACACACATACACATATATATAGGGTCATGATCATTTTACACCAGTATAAGTTACACTCTTAATTTTGTCCGTTGATCCACTTAATTATATCTAAAGGCTTAAATTTTTTAGTAATTTATGGGGCAGGATATTCTTACACCGGTATAAGAAGAGTTAGAAGTCTTACACTCAATCTTGACCATTGATCCACTTGTATCCAATGACTCACATTACTAAAAAATTTGAGCCCTTAGATATAAGTGGGATCAACGGACATAAGACTGAGAGTGTAACTTATACTGGTGTAAAATGATCCTGACCATATATATATATATATATATATATATATATATATATATATATATATATATATATATATATATATATATATGGGAAAGATCATCTTACACCGGTGTAAGAATAATATGTCTCACACCAAATCTTAACCATTGATTTTCTGCATCTCACGATTAAGATTTATTAGGTCTCATTAATTAATTTCTAATTTCTAATAAATCTCAACCGTTAGATGCACAGAAATCAACGATTAAGATTTGGTGTAAGATTTATTATTCTTACACCGGTGTGAGTTGATCTTATCCAATATATATATATATATATATATATATATATATATATATATATATATATATAATGAGTTTTATAAGAGTTATGTTGTAGGAAAAATGATTGTGTAATGTTATAGAGATTCGTTTTACGTGTCGGAGTTTTTTTTTTTTTGCGTGAGTGTAGGAAAGTTTTTCTGGTCATGTTAAATGATATATGATAAACGCATGTATAATAGAATAACAAATTCCCTATATAACAGAATAACAAATTCCCTGAGTTTTATCTTAATTACATATTTATTTTAGACAATAATAAGAGCTCAACAAAGCTTCGTTTTCTTGCTGGCTTGCTACTATTGTGTTCGTCTGGCTGGTGATCATAAGTTAGCGATATGATTTTCTACTGCCAAAAACTTCAAATAACTTCTTCAAAGATTATTATTAATTCATGTTTAACTAACCAGTAACAAGGATTTTAGTTTTTTTTCCTTCAATGAAAAGGAAGAAAGATTTTTATTTCCTTCTTCCTTCAATTCTCTCCTTTTATTTTTTCAAGAAATGAAAGGAAGTATCGAGTTTAAAATTTCATGATCACGGGGTTATAATATAAACCAATTATACAGAATCAGTGCTTTATCTCGTGCATTAATGCATAGCATTCACGTGATTCTGGAAATCTTTTGACGCAGTATATATGTTCAACAATTCAGCCATATCTGATCTTATCCGCTCCAATCACTACAAAAATTTCTGGATAAACTTCTTTGTTCAATATCTACTTCTTATCATCAACTCTTCGCCAAAAAATTTCTATACTATGTTTCCCTTAAATGCTTCATATTCTTGAAGTTGCGCAAATACCATATGATACTCTCCTTCATGCGTAGGTCACCGCATTCTGCATATTTTCATTAAACCCAAAATAAAAATATCTGTTATCAAAAAATAAAAAAATAAAAGTCCCTTTCATCTCTTCATGTGCTCAACTTAAATAATGCTGCTATTTTCACCAAAAAAATAATAAAAATAATACTGCCATCTTAATAATTAATAACCTAATTAATCAATGTAATGAATATTTATTTCTCCAAGGAAATCATTCTCTCTCAATTAATAACTACCAACTATATCTACATCTATTCAAATAACAACCAACTTTGTAAATTTTACCGATTCAAAAATAGTAAATTTAATTAACTAATAATCTAAATATTTAATAATTAAAAAAGGATATAAAATTACATGACATTAACTGAGCATAAATGAAATTAGTATACGTGTCAAAAGATTGATATTATATTTAATAAAATGGGGCACCAAACCTGAACAGAGAATACAAGAGTCCATCTTCAATCGCACTTTTTAGGTGTTGAGCTAGCCAAGTTTGTAGGATTCTGGAGTCTGTTAATTATTGATCACGCTTCCAAGATTTGGGTCTAATTGTACACGGTTAAGCTTTTTTAAGTTGATATGTTTTAGTGTGGAAACTTGTTATCTTCTGGATCAAGAGTTGTTATGCGAGATGAGATTACCGGATGAAATATGGATGCCGCAAATGGTTGATTTGATTGGAACAGGTTGGAGTGGGTATATACAAGGCATTCTGATGCTCCAATTAATTTATGAATGAATGAGGTTAAGTAATAAGGAGAAGATGAAAGTACCTAGTCTTAGTCTCTCTATTTATAGTGTGTGACATGACTTATTATTAAGCTCAATGGATTGTCTTTGAATGGTGGCTTAGTTCATATGTCTTTTGATTGATTTACTTGGGTAACCTTCATTGCCTATAATTTTTTTTGGCATAAACATGTTTCCAGGTAAGTAGGATTATGAGAATTCGCGGTATGGCGTGCACATGCATCCTATGCGTTTTTTAGTCGTTAAGTCGTGGCTTGGCCCGACCTTAATCCCTTAACGGGTTTATGCTTTAGCCTTTTTGGTGGCTCATATTTTTTGTCCAGACTTTTAAGCTATCTTACATTTTCTTATCAGCATAGATCTGATACTCATGCAACACAATTTTGGTGGTACAAAATATAAGGTGGTAAATTCAGATTTGCATATTACGATTTTTAATTTAATTAATTAAAAACAAATATGACGATTGATACATGGATAAGAATAAACAGTACCTTTCAATTTCTCTAGATGTATTACAGGGTTATTTACCATTCTAAAGTGGTGATTCTTCCTTACGGTTCAGCCCTAATACATGGTGATCTTTAAGTAAGAAAATGAAAGATAAAAGAATATTGTTGCATTTGCTGCTAAATCACTCAGCTCCACCACTTTCTTTTCCTTTGAGGAAAGAGGCACTTTTGGTGAGCTCACGCACTGGCTTGTTTGTGTATCTGATGAAATTATAGACCCATGTACCAGCCACAGCACCCAGAATGGGTGAGACCAAGTATATCCATATTCCTCTGTATTCACTGTGCACAATTGCAGGCCCCAAACTTCTTGCTGGATTCATTGATGCTCCAGTGATTGGCCTGTCACATTATTCACGCAGAGATGAGTTCTAATTTTTTTTTTTTGCTTCCAAAAGGGGTAACATCTTGATTTTATTGAATAACGTAAAATCCTGCTCTAAAATGCTATATTAAATAAAGTTTTGGGATAAGTTAATACCCTGCAAACATCACATTTAGCAGTACTGTTGACCCAACTGCAAGCCCAGCCAACTCACCAATCTGCATGATTTAAAACTAAAATGAATAAACAAAAACAATGAAGTAGGGTCGAAAATTATTCAAATATAGATTTTGAGACGCATGGAGTGCGAGTTGTGATGTGAAGTTCTACCATTTATTCCAAGTGATTCATATGTTTATACAATTGGTCAATTTAAGTAACCATTTTTTATGTCAAATGTCAAAGAATTTGGCTAGCTGATTTGCCAACCACTGTTTGCTTAACAAATCTCAATCAAATTACTCAAAAGAGAATATGACCCAATAATAAGCAAATGAGTCTTTATTTTATCATGTTACATGGAGTCATGCAACACTAAAAGACAAAAAAAAAAAAAATAACAAAAAAAATTATGATAAGATACATTGTTCAATGATTTTGTTTTGTCTTATCTTAAAATAATCAAATTATTTTTCCTAAAACATAACTCTTATTTATCCCTAAGCAAACAAACAAGATATTTATTTTTACTTCTATAAGAAAAGGAGAGATTACCGCTCTGTTATCGGTGGCAACTCCAGAAATGATGAACATTAGGTAGAAAGTAATAATGAATTCGACCACAAAAGCTTGTAGGTTAGATCCAGCGGGAAGTGTTCCTGCGAAATGGTCATTCTTTCCCATGAATACAAGTCTTAGTGTTCCACTTGCAAGTGTGGATCCAACCACCTGAGCTATTATATATGCTGGCACCTGCAACATCAAATGAAGGGAAAAGTCAATATTTTAAGACAAACTGAGACATTTAAGTGTTTTATTTGGATATGAAATATGGTTAATTTGGTTAACCAACCTGCTTCCAGGGAAATCTTTTGGTGGAAGCATGAGCAAGTGTGACAGCTGGGTTGAAATGAGCACCAGAAATGTGTCCAACTGAATAAACCAATACCATAACAGCAAGTCCCCAAACAATCGAAATCCCAGGAAGAGTCACGACCTTATCGTTGCTAAGGTTGACAACCACTGAACCACATCCTGCAAATATCAAGAAGTACGTACCCAGCACCTCCGTCACCACCTACATTCAATAGGGATCATCAAAACCATTAGTTTTGATTAGTAGGGATCATCAAAACCATTAGTTTTGCTATTCTAATCAAACTTTCAAGCTCAATATATATAATCGATAAGTTTATTCGAAAAGAGACTACCGTTTGGGTATCATAAAAACAACAAAAAAGTTTGGAATTTTATCAGGGACAACAATTCATTTTGTAAAACCCATATGGGTTGGGAAACACAGCATTTGAATGAGTTTTGGGTAGAGAAGAAACCACTTTTTGTATCTGAAAAGAAAAGATTAGGAGAGACACCTTCTGCAAAAATGGCACACAGTCTTCTTCGATGCCGTCACACTTTTTGGAGGCATCACCGTTTACATTTAAAGCCACTTCGTTGTTTCCATTGCTTGATGAATTATCAGCCATCACCGACAGAGAATAAGGAAAAAAGCTAAGAAATGAAATGAGTGTGAGATGAATGTTCTCCTTTGTCAAAGGGATGTAATATTTTTGTATCCGAGACAAAAAGTGATGAAGAACCTAGCGAGCAACTACTCCAATTTATGGCACCCAAAAGTCCTAAAAGAGGAAAAGACAGGGTGCATACGGAGGGACAGAGTTAGAGTTTGGACTCTTTCGGTTTTTCCAGAGATTCTGATGTGTCAATCAAATTTTTATATTTTTTTTCTCACCGATCAAACTACCTTATGCTCTTTCCCTCGTCTTAATTTCTGGACGTTGCATCGGATATAACGATGGAAAGTGTCACATTTGTAGTTGTGAGTTTTGACTTTTTTTTTTTAGTTAGTAGTTATTTATAAACATAAATTAAGTTAAACAGATTTTGTGGATGCTCTTATAATGAAATCTTTTTTTAATGAAAAAAAAAGCTAAAAGATAAAAGTTCCTAGAAGTTTTTTTTTTTTTTAACTCTTATCTTCTTTTTTGAATTGTGTGTTTTTTTAATGAAGAGTTATAAAAATAAAGAAAGATAATTTTCATGAAATATGTCATTTTAAGTTAAAAATTTGATATAATTACCAAACAGTTTTTAATAAATATATATATATATATTTAATTTTAACTTATAAATAACTTATTGTTTTAAAAAGAGAGAATAAAAAAAAAAACTATAAGAAGAAAAGCATTGAAAGCTGGTCCAACTACCCACCGGAAATACAGAAAGGATCATGAATGGCACTCAGGACTCAGCATTAACGTAAGACGAGATTCAGGCTTATTTTTGGGCAATATCTCCTATATTGTCTAATGTCTGGCAAAGGTTTAATTGAAAAACGCGGTTGGCTTGGCAATACAAAAATTAAAAACAAAACATGGCAAAAAGGGGATAAGATCAAGTGAATAGGTAAGGACTCTAATTTTAGTACATGCAATAAACCATGGATTAAAACTAATTTTCGCTGTTTCTCTCTCTCTCTCTCTCTTTAAAGCTTGCCATATACTTTTCTTTGATATCAAATCCCTTGAAAAGATAAGATTTTTTGCTATTAATGTTATATCTTGATATTGAATTTTCATAAATCCTTTTTATTACTTCCAATAGTAAGTATTAATAAATAAAAGTAAAAAAAAGTAATGTTTTAAAAACTAATAAAGCATTTAATAGATTAATTTCTTTTAGGACTATTAAAAAGAATAATTAAAAATATATAATTATTCTATTGTTTACAATTGACATTTAATTATAAAGAATAAAGTCGGATCTTTTTTTGTTTTTGAAACCAACAGTATGAGAATGAAGGTATATTTAATTAGGAAAATGATCCGTTCACAATATTATTTTTTTATAAATTTTACAAATTGCACTATATTCTTCCGGGAAAAAATAGTTGATTAGTTTTCCCAGGAGAAGATATTATAGTTTGTAAAAAAAATAAATTTGTAAATATAATAAGCCGAAATATATATGTCGAACTTATATTTTAGATACACGCTGAAAATATATTTGTTTAATGGTCATCATCTTATTGGACTCTTATTTAAGTTTCACGATTTTAAATATAAAAATGTCACGTCAATAAACAGTGATGACTTTTAGAATAAAAATAAAAATGCTGCATTCGTCCAAATTGATGACTTTTAAAGTCTTAAACTGTCTTTCAAATATATATGCATGCGTAATGCGTTTACACATATCTTGTACTTTTTCAAAGATAAAATTAAGATATATGTACTTTTACAAGGCTACTATTATTTATATGAGTATTATCTCACGTTGATATAATTATTTAATTAATTATATGGTTTTACAATTATTTAGACATATATTTTATATATTCTATTTACTTACATAATTAAATTTAGGAAAATTTCACTTTTATCGTATGTTGTTGCATGATATATCATTTTATCCATCATGATTTTGATCAGTGTTATCAAATCCAAATCGGCTAATGACTTAGTCGGGTATTAGGTCAATTGGTTGTTGGTTCAACTTCAATCAATGATCAGTTACTGGTTCAATTGCTTAAATTAAATATATAAAAAATATAATAAATTAAAATTATAAGAATTATAAAGAATAAATAGAGTTGGTTTATTGATAAGGGTTATACGTTATGATCTACATGGTCTAGACTCAAATCCCATTGATGATATTTTTCAAAATTTCACAAAATCTAGTTCAATACTGATTCATCAATTTTATATCCGGTCAAATGCATAACCAGTCTAGTACCTAAATTGCATCGGTCGGACTAATCAGGTCATGTCGATTTCTATAACACATGTTTTAATCTTTCACTTACACCCATTGTACTTACAATATATATCAGTTAAACCATTTGTGCACTTATTCATATAAAACTCTTTATTTATTTATTTATTTTGATCTTATATAATTATAATATTGCCAATGAAAATTATAACAAAATTATGTATTTAAGATTAAGTTAAAAATTATTTATTTTGAAAGTATTTTAAGAATCATCTTAAAACTATTGTCATTTATTAAGGAAAAAATCTTTTAAACTAAAAATATTATTTGAGATAAATTAAAGAAGTATTATATTAAAAATTCATTTATTTATTTACCAAAAAAAATTCATTTATTTTAAATGCATTTTCTTTGATAATATTATAATGATATCAAATAAAAAATTAAAATACAATAAAATAATATTTGCCTTAAATTTATTTTTATGATAAAAATAAAGGAAATTCTTAAAAATTATTTTAATTTTTTCTCTTAAATACATTTTTAAGCTAATAGGCTTTTGATTCTCTTAAATTATATTTTTAATTTTTAAATAAATTATTAAATTTACCATACCTTTTGAAAATATAATTTTTAATTAATTTTGTTATACTTTTAATTGATACTATTATACTAATATAGAATAAAAATTAGAAAAATTAAAAGCACACACACATATATATATATATATGATCACAAGCATCTAAGTGATATTGTTATTAATTAAAATACAGTAAAAATTAAATAATAAAATTAAGTTTAAAGTATAATTATTCATATAAATGACTATATTTATGGAAGAATTAATTTTCTTAATTTAGCTTAAATATATTTTTAATATCGTAAAAAAATATCGTAAATAATTTTTTTATTTTAATATAATTTAAACAAATAATTTTTAGGATAATTTTTAAGTAATATATAAAAAATAATATTTATTTCAATCTTTAATACTTAATTTTATAATAATTTTAATTTATATTATAATAATAAAAGATTAAAGTTAAGAAAAATTAAAATTTTCATACATACAAAACCACAAGGGGTAAAGCGAAACACTTTTATAACCACAATAAATATATGTAATACTTTGAAATTATAGGAGGTTAAATGTTTTTTTTTATATAACTATAGTAGATCTAAGTGATAAATTTGGAATTACATAAGTGATAGACCATATCCATTAATTATATGTCCACAATGAGTAAAAGTGAAATTATCCCTTAAAATTATATTAGATTTTAAATACTGAAATTTAATTTAGACACATACTCCAAACCCAATATCTTAAATTGTTTTCATAGTATTTATCCCCAGATCTTTTATTTACCAACTAAGCATTTGGTTATTTATCCACAATATATACTGATCACTCATACATCGATTTTATGTCTTAATTAACACTCATGCAACAGTTGACATATATCTGGGATCTAATCATCGTAGCTGTTCTTTACACACATAAGTCCTACAAAATTATGTATATACATACATACATAAAAAAAAATTGTATAGTTTAAGGGTAAAGTGTGTGTCATTTTTAAGATGTAAAGTTGTGTCATTTTAAGAGAGAGAAAGAGATAGATAAAGTAGGAGAAAGATTTAACAAAAAAAATATAAATGTGTGGGTCCCATCTCTTTGTGAGAGTGAAAGGATATAAATTATGTCATTTAAAAGGATAAACATTTTTACCATAGTTTAAACATCCTGCTTCATTCAAGTCATAACAACATGCTTCTAGAAATTTCAGAAATAGCCCATGAATTTCCAAGTCCCTTTTTATCTCGTTCATTACAAAGCTTATTGTCCATCTCTAGGACTATCAACTCTGTCATTTGTACCTGAAAAATAACAGCCCACGAGGGGTGATCAGTACGCTAGGAAGGGTTCTCAAAATTATTCCCATTTCGCTGGCGGTATAATGAAGGTTTTAGTCAACTATTCCATCCCTTGTACGGTTGTACCTGCATGCCGAATAATTAAACTGTTTCACCACATTCAAATATGTCATGAGCCATATATGGTTCTATAACAAGCAACGAAAAATTAAAAATTCAAACACTGAATTTCAACTATGTTCTTCCGCGAGAATATAGTGCAAAAATATTACAATGGTATTCTCCCGGAAGAACATAGTTATAATTTTACTATAATTGTATTTTCGCGGGAAAACACAATGCACTGGACTGATTTTTACACCAGTCACTGTTCATTCACTAAACTCAACAAGCAAAGTTACTTAATGCTATGAACTTTTACCGAATAACCAAACAAAAATGCCATCTTGGGTGTTGGGTTAATCCTCCATGAATCTAATTCAAGATAGACGTCTCTGCAAGGATTTTCCCCACTACTAACCAAGGTCACCCCATCTTCTTTAAGGGATCGTTCCCTACTTCACCTCAAGTGCATCCCAAATACAAACATAACAACCATGAATATACATGTTTGGGGAAAATTATGATCTCACTAAATCCAAGTATACCACTTAAATTTCACAGCCCTTGTCCATTCTGACAAAACAGAATCATCATTAAGTCATATACACACTTTTGAGTTTTGAGCACAAAACAACCACGTGGAATTAAGATGAATGAGTGGACTAAATTAACTTCAACATAATTTAGAAATTCTTGCATGTTAAATACAACTCTAACATGCAACTTCAATCATTGATACCATTGATGCATTAGTTTCGGCCATTTGACTCAAGGAAGCTATCAAGACCAAGAAAATGGACTTCCAATCTCGAATGTTCTGTTACTTCCTACTACATTGCGCAGGCATGAGAACGGGAAAAATATCAATAATTCTTGAAGCTTACCTCAAATTCCAATAGCACTAAGAATCAATATCTCCTGTTTTTAATGTTTAATGCCTAATTATATGAGGTTCGCACGGTAAAGGTTTTAGTTGGAAAACGAGGTTCGCAAAGCCAAAATTGAAAACTGGAACTATTTATATCATTCCTAATTATATATAGAATGATTTCTTTACAATTTTTTTTAACAAATCACACCGGTCATATATTTTTGACTGAAATATGACCGGTCATACTTAGTGTAATTTTTAAGAGTTTATAATTAAAAAGTTTTTAAATATAACATATTATATATATATAATATATATATATATATATATATATATATATATATATATATAGTTGTTAAATGAATGACGTTATCGTTGGCATTAACAGTACAATTATCACTTATGTATATATTTGTAAGAGTTTGTAAAAAAAAAAATTTATAAATATAACCTTCCTATATATATATATATATATATGGTTTTATGTTTATTATGTTGTAGGAAAAGTGATTTTTTAATGTTATAGAGATTCGTTGTGCGTGCCATCTTTTATTGATTTTGTTATGTTTTAAAATGTGTGTGCCCCATAAAATGTTGTGCGTAGGAAAGTTTGTTGTGTTATGTTAAAAGATAGAATGAAAACCCATATATATATATATATATATATATATATATATATATATATATATATAGGATCCTTTGACACCGGTGTAAAATTTAAAGTTTGATACCGATTCTGAGAGCCTTTAGATAAAAAAAGATCAACGGCTCTGATTTGAAAGCACGTGACACCGTTGATCTTTTTTTATCTAACGTCTCTCAGATGAGATGTCAAATTTGAATTTTGACACCGATATCAAAGGATCCTACCATATATATATATATATATATATATATATATATATATATATATTGTTGTAAAATATAAATGACTTTATCGTTGGCAATAAGAGTACAATTATCTCCCTAAAGGCTTCTACCCGTATACCTTGTCACTCTTGCTCCATCTTAGTCTTTCTATTGATGTATACCGCAAATTTATTTTTCTCATCAATCAATCATTTGAGGAGCGAGCTTTGATTTAAAAAATAAAATAAAATGGCTTATGACAGCACAACCACCTGCATCGACATCCTCCTTTCCATCATCCTCCCTCCTCTTGGGGTTTTCCTCAAGTATGGTTTCCAAGTGAAGTTCTGGATCCGTTTGGTGCTGATAAGCGGTGTGCGACGGAGAAAAGTTGATGCAGGCTGTCTGTCGAAGAGCTCGACTGAGGATGGCGATCGGTGCCAGATCTGACCATTGGAGGCTGTAGCAGCGGCGGACATATTATCAGATAAGTTGTTCCTAATCTCCCACTAACCATGTTTTGGCTCATTAAATATAAAATTATTATATATTAAAAAAAAAAATCTATGACAAACAGTTAACCATTATATATTATTCAACTTTACTATTATATTTTGGGTCAGCATCCTTTTGACACCGGTGTCAAATTTTAAAATTTGACACTACATCTTAACCGTTGATTTCCGTCAATCAACTGTTATCTTTTATTGGAATTAATAATTAATTAATGACTATAATTCTCAATAAATGATAACCGTTGATTGTCGGAAATCAATGATTATGATGTGGTGTCAAATTTCAAAATTTGACACTCGTGTCAAAGGATCTACCCCAATATATTAAAGTAGAGTAATATATTAAAGTAGGGTAAGGATATTCTAATTACAAAAAATTCTTACTACTAACATACTATCCATTATATCACCATTGGATCAAAGAGAGAATGTTAAAAAAAAATTTGAAGAGAGAAAAAATATTAATCTAATGGTGATTGAATAGGTAGTAAATTGATAGTGAAAAATTTTAATAGTGAGAAAAAACCTCCTCATTATAATATTATAAGTTATATTTGGTGGGGTTCATTTCCCTGAAATGGCCTGCAACGATAAATGAGCCAAAGAAGTTGGGTTATTTCACTAATTGGAAGAAAGTGCTTGTTTTTTTTCTTAGGAACCTAACAAATGTAAGTATTTAAAGTTGTGAAATATTTTTCTTATTTTGTTGGAGATAAACTATCTTCTGTCATATACTCATCGAATTTTGTATCAATTTTTTTCTTTTCTTTTTCATTTCATTTTAAATTATGGACCCCACATATTTATCTCACACACATGAGAGAACTATCTCAAATAACATGAAATTAATAACTCCGTTTAAAGTTATGTCTCACTTGATTACTTAATTGTTGGTAGTATGCCCATGATAATTGGTTTTCATTCAAAATGACAAATGGTATTGGTACCCACTCAAAATCAATATTCTAAGAAAGGGAAATATTAGGTAAGATAATATATTTCTATTGCATAAAAACTAAGGGTTTATTATCTATCATTTAATATGATCACAAAAATTTTCTTACATTCATAACATTTTGTGGGGCCTGCAGCAAAAAAAACTCTCGCACACAAAATGAATCTCTATAACATAACACAATCACTTTTCCTACAACATAATTCTTATAAAATCCATAATGTGACATGTGGGTCTAGCTAGACTTTGAGTGCAACTCATTGTATAATTTGCTTCCAAATGATTGTGTTTCTGTGCGATTAAATAATTGTTTATATATTGGGTGGAAATGTTCTGATTGCTTAATAATATGTGCAATAGTGGTATTGTACGCATACGGACCCCACCACTTCGACTTTATGTCCGATTTTTCTTTACAGAAAATTTTCATTTAAGTTTGTTCGATTCTTCGTCATAACATTATAATTAGGGATGTTAAAGTGGGTAGTCCGGCCTGTCCCACCTCGCCATCAATCTGACAAAAAATGAGTCAGTCCGCCCTGCTTTTGAGAGTGCGTTGAAAAACTCAACCCGTCCCGTCCCGTTTGGCGGGTTGACCTGCTAGCCCGAGCCTGTTTTATACCGGTTCGCCTATGCCCGCCATCAACCCGTCAAAAAATGAGTCCGCCCCGCTTTTGAGATAGGTTGAAAAATTCAGCCCGCCCCGCCCCGTTTAGCAGGCGTGGCGGGTTGGCCCGCTGAGCCGAGCCCATTTTGCCATCCCTAATTATAATCATTGCCATTTTAATTTCTTTGAATTACTTGGTTATACTATATATAAATAATAATAATTCCATGACATATTTGATGAAGTGTCAAAAGAGAGGAGATATATTCTTACTACTAAAATCTTCTACTACCAACTAACTACCTATCTAATCACCATTGGGTCAATATTTTATCTTTTTTCAAATTTTTTTTAGAATTCTCTCTTTTTGATTCAATGGTGATTAGATAGGTAGTAAGTTAGTAATAGAAAACTTTGGTAGTAAGAATATCCTTACTCGTCAAAAGATATTTGACAATATATCATCTTCCTGCTCTTGAAGTAATAGTGAGTGTCTCATGTTTAAAAATATTCTTATTAGATATTTGAGAAATTATATTATTTTGCACTTGAAGTAGTGGTGAATGTTTGACAACAATCCTTATTATTGATTTAGGATTTTCCAATATAGTGTTATGTCAAGCATTGTAAAAACCATATTTTCATGTCCTTAAAGTGAGTGGAAATAATTATAATTTTTGATTTGTTGGTTAACAAGTATTGCTTAAAGTAAATGCCAAATTTATGAAATAATCTAGCTATTTTGAGGGCTGTGAGAATAAGTTATGATATAACCCCTGAAGAGATGATAAAAAATCTAATACCGAGTCAAATCATGAAAGGGAAATAAGCCAAACGAAAATGACAAATGAAATTAATATGGCTAATCAAATAAGGGCAAGAATGATGAATTTTACGCCACTGAAAATACGTTTACATTATATATATCCTAGAAGGATTGCTTAAAAGTGAATGATTTTTTTGGCCATCATTATTATGAATATACATGGTATTATTCCCGAAGAACTATAACTTCATACCATGATCTAACTGATCTAACAGTTATAGCTTGTCTAACATATCATCCTAGATATGACTAAATCAAGTTCTATAACTTCATACCATGATCTAACGGTTATAACTTGTCTAACATATCATCCTAGATATGACTAAATCAAGTTCTATGAACTTGATTGAAGGCTCCATAAGAGCTGGTATTATGAAAAGTAATAAAGGAATAAGATAATATCTCTTAACAGGAGAATGCTAATGAAATAATATTTCTTTATCAGTTATATGATGATCTTAAAGTCAAATATTTGTGACAAAAAGATTATTTGATTCTGCAGAATTTTGACCAATTTCTTTGTCATTCCTTGAAGTGAATGCAATATATTTACATAATCATGAATATGGTCATCGGCATGTCTACAACAATATTTACAATAGCTCAATAGCTCTAGAAGAGCTGATTATTTATTTAGATGAATTAATGAATTATTTGTCTTGTTATATGCCAAATGATTATAAACCTGAAGTTCACCAGCTCATATGCTTTTAAGCATACCCTATAGAACTTGTACGTGGATGTGAACATGATGTTTCCTATATGCTCATTTTTGGTTGATTTATATATGTCCTTATGTCATCGCAAGGTTTGCCATTTACACGAGTTTTTTGAGACTCAATGCAGAATCAAGTATTAGGAGCCCTGATGTGCCTCTGACAACTGTGGTTTTTCTGTGTTTAAATTGATAAGAATAGAGTCATAAGAGAGCAATTTAAATACATATTTGCTAATTATATTGATTCTTTGTATATCAATAATATTTACCTTATAATTGTATTTTTACAGGAAAAATAAGTGAAGAATTATAAAAAGTCTGTTAATGCAATTTTACACGGGTGTAGCACACTACAAGTCCCAGGAGCATGGCGCGGACCGGCACCACAATGGCGCAAACCCGCGCCAGTTTACGAACTTTGCAGCGAAGGCACCAAAGTGGCGCGAGGTAGCACCAAAATGGCGCCACCTAGCGCCATAACACAGAACCTTGGCGCAACCTAGCGCCCAAGCAGCACCAAAGTGGCGCCACTTAGCGCCACACCAAGAAAAGAGAATGGCGCTACCTAGCGCCAATTTTGCAAGGGAATGGCGCTAGCTAGCGCCAAATTTGCAAGGAGAGTGGCGCTAGCTAGCGCCCCACACAAAGGAAGATGGTGCGGCGCAAACTTGCGCCAATCCGGCGCCAACCGGCGCCGGTTTGCGGGATGGATCTCCGTGTTTCTGAGGGGCATTTTTGGAATGAGAAGAAATCAATATAAAATGACCTTTTATGCAATTAGGTCGGCAGACATACACAGATAGATTCTGAAAATTCTGAGATTCAGAGAGACACAGAAGAGGCAGATCTGGAGAGGCAGGGAGGAGAGACTGGAGGCGTTCTTCGTTCTTCATCTCTTTTCTAGTATTTCTTTATCTTCTATTTAATTTTATGTTGAATTTTAGATCAGCGATCATGATGTTGATCGGCTAGATCATTTTTATTGTAGTCAGGGTCACGATCCATATGTGAACCCTTGACATGAAGGATTGATTTGTGATTTTTAATTTATATAATTATCTTTATCTTTACTCTGTGCGAATTTTATATTCCCTTTATTAGAATTGATCAATCTGATAGTTGGGGATATTCTGAGGATCAAAATCCTAGATAGGAATATTGGGGTTTTGATCTCGAAAGGGGGTAAGATAACAATCTGTATGCGTGCTAGGAATAGACGTGTATACGATTGCAGATGCTTAAATTATCACGCCCATTGCTTGATCCCATGAGAAACATTGCAAGGAATTGGGGTTTCTCATGGGATTAAAGGGTTAACCCTGCAAGGAATTGAAGGTTAACTATTAAATCTTTTAGATGATAATTTATCTGAGTAATTATATAAATGATTTTTATAAATCAATCCGGAGTAAAAAGCGGGGATCATTTGGTGAATGAACCCTGGCTACAATACTTTTCTCATATTTTTCTAAAAATCAATTTTCAATTGTATTGTTTTCTTTTTCAATTCAAAAACACAAAAACAAGTCTTTATTTTTAATTTCACTCAATTTGACAATATTTGTCACACAAACCCTATTTGAAAACTTCCATTCTTTAAGAAAAATTTTACTTGATATTAGATCTAATCCCTGTGGAGACGAACTGTATTTATCACTTTATTACTTGTGCGATCGGTATACTTGCCGGAGAGCATCAAGTTTTTGGCGCCGTTGCCGGGGATTGGTTTATCTTATATCATATATTCTTGATCTTTAGGATTGGATTTGTGAATATTTGTGAATATTTTTTATTTTTATTTTATTTTTAATTTTTTTAATTTTTTTTTCTTGTTAAAAAGTGCTACTGATCTCTTTTCTGAGTTGTATGCGAGTTAAAACTGCAGAATTTCCATTTGATTCTGAGATAACAAGGACTAAAAAGAGAAACAGGAAACTCTGCCTGAAGAATCACAAATCATGGCCTCAAACAATGTTGCAGACAATCCATTCATGGATACTATTCTGACTCCATCTTTTAATATGCCTAACTCAAGCATTGTTCAACCTGATATTGGTAACAATAATTGGCAGCTTAAGTCTTCCAATATTCAATTGGTAGAGCGAGCTCAGTTTGGCGGAGAGGCAGATGAGGACCCTCACAGGTTCATTGACAGATTTCTGATGATCTGTGACTCAACCAAGCACCCCCAGGTGTCCAATGATGCAGTCAGGCTGAGACTGTTTCCCTTTGCTCTTAAAGGGAAGGCTTTGAATTGGTTGGAAAGGCAACCAGCAAGAAGTATTCCATCATGGGAGATTCTTTCAAATAAATTCTTTGCTGAGTTCTTTTCAATGGAGAGGTTCAACCAGATGGTGAATGATATCACCAATTTCACTCAGGCTGAGGGTGAAACTATATGTGCAGCATGGAACCGCTTTAAGGATCTGATGAGGAGATGTCCTCATTACCCCATGACTAATGGTGATCAAGTCAGAATTTTTTTCAATGGATGTAAACCTGAAGTGCGGATGGTATTGAATGGTGCAGCAGGTGGCAGCATCAAATCCTTGAGAGCAAATGAGACTCTTGAGTTAATTGAAAGAATGGCTGCCAACGAAAATGAAGGTTTGACAGCCAAGCCTAAGAAGGGAATTTTGCACCTAGATAATAATGATGCAGTCCTGGCTGAGAATAAATTGCTATCACAACAATTAGCAAATCTAACCTCAAGGGTAGATAAGATGCAGTTTTCTAATGCACAAGCTCAAGCTGCTGCAGTTGTTTGTGAATATTGCAAGGATGATCATGAGTCTAATGAATGTCCAACATTATTATCTGCTGATTCTCCTCAACAAGTGCAAGTGAATGGAGTATGGTACGAGCAAAGATCTCCACCAAGAAACATTCCTAGGAGTCAGAATTTCCCTTCTGCAAATAACAATTTTCAGAGGAGAACTCAAGGCACAGGACTGGATTACAATTCCAACAACTACTTGCAGCCTCCACCAGTCCAAGCTAAGGAGCCTTCTGATTTGGAAAGGTTAGTTGGACAAATGGCCCAACACTCCAATGCCTTCATGGAAGAGACTAGGGCCACCACTAAAAACATGAATGCTTCTATCAGGAATTTAGAGAATCAAGTTGGCCAGCTGGCTAAGCAAGTTGCTGATAAAAATCCAGGCACTTCCTCTAGTAACACATTTAAAAATTCCAAGGAGGATTGTATGTTTATCACAACTAGAAGTGGTAAGGTGGTAGGAGCTCCAGAAAAGCTTAAGGTGGTGGAGGAGCCAGAAAAAGAAGAGGAGATTCCTTCTAATGTCCAAACACCTATTCAGAAAGGTGAAGAAAAAGAGCCTCCTATTGTTGCTGAAAAGAAGAAGTTTGAGCTGAGTCCTGAATATGTGCGAGCCATGGCACCTTATCCTGGCAGATTCAATAAGGATGCTCAAAAGCAACAATATGGCAGATTTCTTGATATTTTCAAGAAATTACATATAAATATTCCTTTTGCTGAAGCCTTGGCTGGCATGCCCAATTATGCCAAGTTTATGAAGGACCTCTTGTCAAGGAAGCACAAGTTGCAGGAATTCCAAACGGTGACACTCACTGAAGAGTGTAGTGCTATAATTACAAAGAAGTTCCCGCCTAAGCGTCATGATCCAGGGAGCTTCAATATTCCTATTGAAATTGGGAACACCAAATTTGGTAGAGCCTTGTGTGATCTTGGGGCAAGTATAAATTTAATGCCTTTGTCTGTTTGTAAATCTCTGGGGATTACTGATTTGAAACCCACTTTGGCATCTCTTCAACTTGCTGATAAGTCTGTAAGAAAGCCTAGTGGAATAATAGAAGATGTTCTTGTGAAGGTAGACAAGTTCATCTTCCCTGCTGATTTTGTAGTGTTGGATATGGAAGGAGGAGCTGAAATGCCACTTTTGCTGGGTAGACCTTTCTTAGCTACATCTCGTGCACTAATTGATGTAGAAAGCGGGAAGTTAGAGCTAAGAATGAATAATGAGACTGTCACTATTCATGTATTTGATTCTTTAAAACAGTCTTCTCACAAAGACGACTGTTTTAGTCTTGCAGTGTTTAAGGAAGAAAAAGATCTAGCATTTGAGCTTCCTCAAAATCTCAAAGATGAGGACAAAGAAGATGGAACCCCAAAAATGGAAGTCAAAGATCTTCCTAAAAATTTAATTGAGCATGTCAAAGAGGTGAGAACGCTTCAAGAGAGGCGTACTCTTACAAAGAAGAAGGTAAGAAGAAAGGAATTGGTGAACTTCTTTGATACAAGTTGGAAGAGACACCGAGAGCTGAAGTTTGACAAGAGACACCGAGACTCTATCTCTCGGAAAAATCAAAGCTTCAAAGAGTTCTTAACATGGATCCATGGTTTGGATCAAATCTGGGAATGGTGGTCCCATACACCAAGGCAACCAGTACCACCAGACCCTTCATTTGCTGAGTCATCTCACACTGCTGAGGGGGATGACATGGAGGGCTGATCATATCTCCTTGCTGATGGAGATCTTGTATATTAGTTTATTTTTCTGTTTCGTATTTTTAGTTATTTTGTGTTGGTATATTTTTCTCTGATGTTTTAATGTGTGCATTATAGTTTCTTCTATATGCCACTGTTTGTTCTATTGTGCAGATTTTTATTCCTTCTTGTGGTTTAATTATTGCTGAGGACAACAATGCTCTAAATCTGGGAATGGTAGGCTTGCACCTTAGAACTGCAATTCTTCTATCAGGGGAGATATTCTAACTCTTTTAATTTTCTTAGTTATTTTTATAGTTATTTTGTGTGCTATATATATAAAAAAAAATGTGTGTTTTGAACAAATCTCAGGTTTAAATGTGCTCATCTTGTTAATGTACATGATTAAATTCTTAGAATATATTGTATGACTTTCTGACATAACATTGCATAGACATAATTAGATTGCATGATTGCTCGTTTGTCTGAGCTGATATTGTGAATTCTGATAATGTCTGAAGTCAATTTTCTTGCGTCTGCATTGATACCATAGCTGTGAGATTTTGAGCCTAAACACTGAAATTTTTGTTGAGAGGCCTCACGGTTGTAATATTCTAGAACTTGATTTGTTTCTCTGTGATGCATGCATTGATTGATATGATAAAGGCATTTTGTTCTTATTAGCTATTGGCCAAAATAACCCACCTGTATGAAATTTTCCCTTGCTAGCCCTTTTGAGCCTGAACTGATTTGTTGAAAAATGACATGTGGCCTGATTAATGGTTTAGCCAATATCCATATGACCTACCTTGGTTGAGATTGAATCAATGAATGTGTTGAGGTAAGCTTCATAAAGGTCAAGGAATTAAGGGATAAAAAAAAATTCATATATACCCTTATAAAAAAAAAAAGAAAAAAAAAGGGTAAAGTGAAAAGCAAGAAAAAGAAAATTAAAGGTGGCTGGAAGGAATTAATTCCCGAAATTCTGCGGGAATGTTAGTGGAGCAAAAAAAATTGAGTTGAATTTGTTAAAAGTGAGATAATATCAGTTTTCAATCTCTTGGTTGTTTGAGCTACTATCCAAATTTTCCTACCTATTACCCCGGCCAAGTTACAACCTGTGAAGTCCTTTTGATCAATTGATGCATGTGTTTGATTCTTCAATTTTTAGAATTTTTGAGAATATGATCAAGCATATGGTAGTGTTATGACTTTGAGTAATAGAGTGCTCATAATACCCTTAAACACAAAGTGTTGAGTGAACATTATTTATCTGTGTGAGGGGTAATCAATGTAGACTTGTATATTTAAGAAGCTGATGACATGATTGGAAGTTCATGATATTGAGTCAGGCATGCATGACATATTGTGTCTAAGAGTGTCTATGATTGTTATGTTGGATTAAGTGAATATTTCCTGGATTAAGTCTTTTACATTGCTAGGGACAACAACGTTTAAATCTGGGAATGGTTTGATGTGCCTCTGACAACTGTGGTTTTTCTGTGTTTAAATTGATAAGAATAGAGTCATAAGAGAGCAATTTAAATACATATTTGCTAATTATATTGATTCTTTGTATATCAATAATATTTACCTTATAATTGTATTTTTACAGGAAAAATAAGTGAAGAATTATAAAAAGTCTGTTAATGCAATTTTACACGGGTGTAGCACACTACAAGTCCCAGGAGCATGGCGCGGACCGGCACCACAATGGCGCAAACCCGCGCCAGTTTACGAACTTTGCAGCGAAGGCACCAAAGTGGCGCGAGGTAGCACCAAAATGGCGCCACCTAGCGCCATAACACAGAACCTTGGCGCAACCTAGCGCCCAAGCAGCACCAAAGTGGCGCCACTTAGCGCCACACCAAGAAAAGAGAATGGCGCTACCTAGCGCCAATTTTGCAAGGGAATGGCGCTAGCTAGCGCCAAATTTGCAAGGAGAGTGGCGCTAGCTAGCGCCCCACACAAAGGAAGATGGTGCGGCGCAAACTTGCGCCAATCCGGCGCCAACCGGCGCCGGTTTGCGGGATGGATCTCCGTGTTTCTGAGGGGCATTTTTGGAATGAGAAGAAATCAATATAAAATGACCTTTTATGCAATTAGGTCGGCAGACATACACAGATAGATTCTGAAAATTCTGAGATTCAGAGAGACACAGAAGAGGCAGATCTGGAGAGGCAGGGAGGAGAGACTGGAGGCGTTCTTCGTTCTTCATCTCTTTTCTAGTATTTCTTTATCTTCTATTTAATTTTATGTTGAATTTTAGATCAGCGATCATGATGTTGATCGGCTAGATCATTTTTATTGTAGTCAGGGTCACGATCCATATGTGAACCCTTGACATGAAGGATTGATTTGTGATTTTTAATTTATATAATTATCTTTATCTTTACTCTGTGCGAATTTTATATTCCCTTTATTAGAATTGATCAATCTGATAGTTGGGGATATTCTGAGGATCAAAATCCTAGATAGGAATATTGGGGTTTTGATCTCGAAAGGGGGTAAGATAACAATCTGTATGCGTGCTAGGAATAGACGTGTATACGATTGCAGATGCTTAAATTATCACGCCCATTGCTTGATCCCATGAGAAACATTGCAAGGAATTGGGGTTTCTCATGGGATTAAAGGGTTAACCCTGCAAGGAATTGAAGGTTAACTATTAAATCTTTTAGATGATAATTTATCTGAGTAATTATATAAATGATTTTTATAAATCAATCCGGAGTAAAAAGCGGGGATCATTTGGTGAATGAACCCTGGCTACAATACTTTTCTCATATTTTTCTAAAAATCAATTTTCAATTGTATTGTTTTCTTTTTCAATTCAAAAACACAAAAACAAGTCTTTATTTTTAATTTCACTCAATTTGACAATATTTGTCACACAAACCCTATTTGAAAACTTCCATTCTTTAAGAAAAATTTTACTTGATATTAGATCTAATCCCTGTGGAGACGAACTGTATTTATCACTTTATTACTTGTGCGATCGGTATACTTGCCGGAGAGCATCAAGCCCCTGATGGGCGACTTGTTTATATGATTCATTGATTAAATATTTAATGAAGGACATTTCCCGGCATTAGGGGGAGAAAGCCAACAGCTTATTGAATCCCGAGAAATTATTTTGAATGAAAAACTAAATGAATTATTATGGCCCACGCACAAGTATAATTGAACTTGAAGTTCAAAATATCATTGACTTGCAAACTTTAGCAAGACAAATGTCATATATATTTATTGATCACAAAGGAGTGACTAAGTCTTATATCCTTGCAAAAAAAAAAGAGCCACTCGTAGTGGAGAATTTAATGTGATAAAAATTTGGTTGAGTCTAGATAAAGCTAGAAGCGTGAATGAGATTGAAGACATAAATTAGCGAAAAATAAAAATAAGTCACTTATCGCGCCTTCTGAAAAGGTTAATTATGAAGAAAGCAAACCCGGTGAAATAAATGCAGGGCTGCTAATTGCAACAAATCCCGAGAATATGGAATGATCAAATCTGAATGTCATGTGAAACGACAAAGATTTGGTTGATGTTGACATAATAGTTGCAATACACTATAGTGATATGGGAGAAAATATGATAATATCATCTGTCGCCAGCGACACCATTGCAACTAAGAATCATAAATCATTCAAGAATGCCAGAAGCATTCAAATGAAAATGAATGGAAGAAGGCAATTAAGAATGAACAAGGCTTTTTGCAGAGACCCTACATCAATTTGATGTTTATTCTCCTATAATGAATTCTATCATGTTCCGTTACTTGATTAGTATTGCAACTAAGATGCATATTAAGATGCATTTAATGGATGTCGTGACTGCAAGGTCACTTGACTATGATATTTGAGAATCCCTGAAGGATTCTCTATACCTCGGGAATATTGAGAATTCCATTGCATATTATTAAGAAAGTGAGGATTAAAATGAAATCCTTGTTGATGATGTTTTTGCATTCTTAGTTACTTATAAAAAATTATTACATATGATTATGAGTCACATTCTATTATTGAATGTCATCAAAGGCAAGATTAGGCTAAATGGGAGGAAGCATTCAAGGTTGAATTAGCTTCCTTAGCCAAGCAAGAAGTTTTGGGGATCATAACTTGAATCTAGGGGTGTTCGCGGTCTGGATTGGATCGGTTTTGGAAACAAAAATCATCTAATCCAATCCCTTCGGTTTGATCATGTAATCATCCATTCGGTTTGGACTTTTTTCAAATCTGATCCAATCCAATTTTTTTCGGTTTGGATTGGATCGGTTTTCGGTTTTTTGAAAATTCTAAAATTTGTTTCATGAATATTGTGCAAATAACATCTTTTGTATATATTGACTTTGTAATTTTATTTTATTTTTAAATATAAAAGCATCAGTAAACTATAGTATAGTCTTTTTTTTTGGATAATGAGATATGAAGCTCTACATGGATGAAATTTTGTTGATGAGATGTGCCTAGATTTTTTCTTGGGTTTAGTTGATAGCTTAATGGGTCTTGGGTTTAGAAATTTTTGATTTATGATTGGGGAAAGACCCATGTAGATAGAGGAAAATTAATATATTGGACGGTTTGGATTATATCGGTTTTCATCTACCAATCCGAAAATCGATCCAATCCAATTAAAAGTTGATGTTTTTTTTGATTTTTCGGTTTTCAGTTATTTGGTTATCGGTTTTTCGGTTTGGTCACCGCGGTTTGAATCGGTTTAGATCGATTGATAAACACCCCTACTTGAATCTCTGACAATGTAAAGCCTGTTGGATATAAATGGGTATATGTTAACTCTCCCAAATTAGAGTTAATTTGATATTTTTGTGATGAATCTGTTGCATAAATGTCATATAAAGTGTCTTAATTGAATGATAATTGAGCTAAATATTGCATATTCATGATTAAGTGCTTTGAGATGACTAAGTATGGAAAATGAGACAATATTCCTTGATATTGTGTAAGAAAAGATGACTTGTTGAGTGTTTGTCTTTGTAGGAAAAATTGACGTCATAATGCTGTAGCAGAGAAGCTGACGAAGTAATGATATAACAATCGCTACAGCATGACAGCGTGGACAAGGGAACAACTGAAATTGAAATTTCAAAAGTTAGTCATTCCCTAACAAATGGATAAAGCAACAGCAAGCAAGTATAAGTGACGTTCTTGAAGATATATTCTTATCTCAAAATCCCAAAGATCAAGGATAACAAACTCTTATCTAGTCAACAATAATATTGGCACAAGAAAATCTAGAAGATCAAGATCTTATCCAATCAAGTGGCAACAGTCCAAGAAAATAGGGATAAGATAAACCTAAGTCCTAATTATCTAACCATTTTTCCTATTTAAAGAGAAGTCCCCTACGAATTCGGGGGGGGGGGGGGTGCAAAAAGGCAAGAAAGAATGTTGTACCCCACACCATGTTTTAGAGAGAGAAAGTAAGATTCTTAGAGGAGGAAGAGCTGCTGGAGCAAGACCGTGATGACGTTTTACTGCAGCATTCGTTTTCATCTTCTTTTTTGTTTTCCAATGAGTTCTTTCTTTAATTTCTCTGTTTTATTTAATTCCATTATGAGCTAATTTGCTCTATAGGTTAGGTGATAAAGTACCTATGTTGTAACATTGAGATGTATGCCTAAACTTTGTTTTTATTAATATTTAATTAGTTATTCAACGAGTTTGCTTATTCTTATTATGTGTGCATGTCGAGAGATACATATGTGATATTGAGGAGGTTGGGGCCGAGAGGTTTCCGAATCCAGACCCTTGTTGAATTGTGTGGATTAATTAGGTTAAGAAGAATAACTTGATTAAGTTGTGGGTAGAGAGGTCATTCACACCACATAGCCTTTGAATTTGAACTTTAACAATTCAGTAATTAGTTTGGTCATAAAGATGTGAGAATTAATTGTTGGGTATATATGTCAGGTTGGCCAAAAACCCTAGCATACCTTATGTAAAGAACCAATCCACCCAAAAGTTTAAGTTGTTGGGTGATGCTACATTAATATTTTTATATATCTCAACACGCCCCCTCACACGAGAGCCCATTGGGCTTGAAGGGTGGACAATGCACAGACCCACCTACCTGTGCGAAGAAAGAAATTTCACTTGAAAGAAAATGGGGGGCGGTGAGGATCGAACCCGGTACAACCAGGCTCTGATACAATGTAAAGAACCAATTCAACCCAAAAACTTAAGCTGTTGGGTGAGGTTACATTAATGATTTTATATATCTCAACACCTTAGTGTTCGGTTGCTAATTAAGCATTGATATAACATTGTTAAAACATCGTTTCAGTATTGCTGTATTAGGAAAATTGAACCTGACCTATATCTTATCCATGATCTTAATACCTTTAAGTTAGTTTACTATTTTCTTAATTTAATTATCTTTTATTTTACAAACTCCACCATAAAAATCAATCATTTTCTAGTTTCTTTACTTAAATAACCATTGCTTTATAAATAATCTCATTGGGAATGATACTTGGAGTCACAAATCTCTTTATTACTTATGACACGTGCACTTGCCGTGTATTTTTTTTTTTTTTTTTTGATAAATATGCCGTGTATTTCATCATTCTAAATGTTTTCCTTAAAAAATCACACATTAAACGTTTTAGCATATTTTAGTGTAGAAATTATTACAAAAAAGTTAATTAATATAATTGATAAAAATGTCATATCTTCTTCTTTTATTAAAAATCAATAATCCTAGGTTATTAAATTGGTTTTAAAATTCATTTATTGATTATTTTGTGAATAATTTTTATTTATCATTTTTTATTTAATTGATAAGTTATATATTAAATATTTCAACAATTTTAATCTACAATTAAACAATTAATAAATATTAGTAATGAAAATTTTAAATTTAATTTAATTTTACAATTCCGTTTGATCTTAATAAGAAATTTTTATTAAATAATAATTAACATAATTGATCAATAATTTAATTTTATTCTGTATGTCGGATTTTGTTCTGATTTTTTTATTTTGTTTATTTATCTTATCCTTTTTTATATTTTTATTTAATAAATAAGTTAATAAATTGAATATTTGAACAAATTTTATCTATAATTTAATTATCAAAAATTAATGACTAAATTTTCTCTCTTTATTGAAATTGAATTCAAGTTTTTCTCTCTTCTTTGATTTTTGTAAAATTAAATTATTAAAATACTATTAATACTCATTATTTTATTATTATTATTATTTTTCAAAACAAAGATGTAAAAACTGTAATAGAGAGTTTAACAATCTTGAAAATTCGAAAGAACTTCACATAATTAATAGGGAAATGCAGTTCTGCTGACACGTCAAAAGAACTATCAATTAATTCACGAGGCGAAGCATTCGAGAACGTGAAAGATACGGATGCTGCATAAACGTTCAAAGTCTAATTCGATGGCTGAACTTCATTGCAACGTATTTGACATGACGAAATCCTTGCTTCCGTAATACACCCACACATACAATCTTGACCAAATCGAATATGATTATTTATAATATTTCATTTATGTTATGAATACTTATATTAATAATAATATTACGATTTAGACTATTTTATGCTATCTATTAATTTCTAAGAAATACATAATTCTTTTATGAATTAAATGAATTATAGATATGAATTAATATTCATATTCATAAATGAGTAAAACTACTAAAAAATGAATAATATCAGACCTACAAATAGAAGAAATCATTGATATTCTTACATCCGAAAGATTTAGAAGTCTTACGCTTAATCTTGATCATTGATTCACTTGTATCCAATGGCTCACATTACTAAAAAATTTGGATCCTTAGATATAGGTAGGATTAACGGATAAGATTAAAAGTATAACTTACATTGGTAAAAAATGATCCTGATCATATATATATATATATATATATATATATATATATATATATATATATATATATATATATATATATATATATATGAAAAAATATCTTTTAAAGGATACGACCTTTGTTTATCAAAACAAAAAAAAAATCTTATATCTTTTTAGATCCTAATCCTTGATTTCCATCCATCAACGGTTGTAATCTATTGGGTCAAACTTAATGAGACAAATTTATTATTAATTAATTAATAATTTTGATGGACAGAATCAATAGTTAGGATCTAAAATGATATAAGGTTATATTATTTAAAAAGACAGACGTTATTTCCACACACACACACATATATATGGGGTAGAATTCTTTGACACCGGTGTCAAACTTTGAAATTTGACACTAAATTCTAACCGTTGATTTCCGCCAATCAACGGTTATCATTTATTGAGAATTGCACTTATTAATTAATTATTAATTCCAATAAATAATAACCGTTGATTAGCGGAAATCAACGGTTAGGATTTGGTGTCAAATTTCAAAGTTTGACACCGATGTCAAAGGACTCCTGCCCTTATATATATATATATATAGGGAAAAACATTTCTCAAGCTAGCCCCAAAACTACGTCGTTTTGATTAATGAAGGGTGTTTATGTAATTTTATTTATTTTTATATCATATACATTTTACTGAAACACCCGTCACTAATTCACCTAAAATTACATAAACACCCTTCATTAATCAAAATGATGTAGTTTTGGAGCTAGCTTGAGATAAACTTATCTCAAGCTGCTTGAAAAATGTTTACCATATATATATATATATATATATATATATATATATATATATATATATATATATGGGGTAGGATTATCTTACACCGCTGTAAGAATAATAAGTCTTACTCCAAATCTTAACCATTGATTTTCTTCATTTAACGATTAAGATTTATTAGGTCACACTCATTAATTAATATTTAATCCCCAACAAATCTTAACCTTTGGATGCACGAAAATCAACGGTTAAGATTTGGTATAAAATTTATTATTCTTACACCGGTGTAAGTTGATCCTATCTCTCTCGATATATATATATATATATATATATATATATATATATATATATATATATATATATATATATAGGGGTAAATATTTCTACAGCCACTTTAGATAAGCTTATCTACAGCCACCATTTTTAACTATGTTCTCCCGGGAGAACATAGTTATAACACGAAAATTATTTTTTTCCTCTCCTCAGTTACTTTTCAGAATGTCTGCTGACGTGGAGAAAAAGAAAAAAATAACTTTCGTGTTATAACTATGTTCTCCCGGGAGAACATAGTTAAAAATAGTGGCTGTAGATAAGCTTATCTAAAGTGGCTGTAGAAATACTTTTCTCATATATATAGGGAAAAGTATTTATTAGTCACCGAAGATAAAATTATCTCCAGTGAGCTCAAAATGACGTCGTTTTGGATTATAAGATTAAAAAAATTATAATGATAAAGACTAATATAGCCCTTATATCATAATTACAAAAACACCTTGATTTACGTCCCAAAATAACGTCGTTTTGAGCTCACTGGAGATAACTTTATTTCCGGTAACTGAGGAAATCCTTTATCTATATATATATATATATATATGGAAAATATTTCTGCAAAAACTTTAGATAAAGGTGTCTACAGCTACCTTTTTAACTAAGTACGACCGGTCGTACATTGTTATAACTAAGTACGACCGGTCGTACTTAGTTAAAAAGGATAGCTATAGATAACCTTATCTAAAAGGTCTGTAAGGATCAAACTCGTGACCTTATAGTCACTGGCTATGATACCATGTTAAAAAATTATTTTAACCTAAAATCTTAAGGCGTTAGATGGTCTTTTTTAATGCTTTTATATGATTCTCTAATATATGGCAATTCAAAAACGAAGAGGAAAAGATACGGAGGATAAAATCTTCATAGGCCGAAGTAATTTTTGTGAATCTCATTATATATTTATGTACATTTATAATTCATTTACGTTGCTTTGCTTTATGAAACCAATTAAAGGAAGGAAAGTATTACTTCTTTTTAATTGAATAATACAAAACAAAGAGTTATAACTCTTTTACTTCTCTCTTCTGTTCTTTATTTTTTTGGTAAACCTGTTCTGTTCTTTTTTATTGTATCATTTCTTGTCGTTTCTTTCTTTCACTTGGTTTCAACCTCTAATTCCAATAAAGCACCCAAAACTGTCTTGCAGGCTTGATAGCAAAATTTATGGATCATTGCATTTTGGTAAATATGTTGTGAATGATGAGGTCCAGCTTTTATTTTCCATCATATATTTGTCAGTCACTCAGAGATGCAATTCTAATTCTAAAGGATATATATGACTAACATCAAAGTCAAGCTACCATTAGGGCTATATGGCACCACTCTTACAGTTAAAGTATATTAATTACATAAAGTTTTATTTGTTCTTTAAACACATATTATTGTCAAGTGGTCCGGTGGAAGCTCGTGACAGCCGATTATTATTAATGGGCTAATACTACATCATCATGTATTAAATATGATGTCTCAACCCAAAATCTTAAGACATTGGATTCATAGGTTATCTTATGGACTCACTTAGCCCATTACTAACCAATGTAAGACTTATCAGACTTGGATATTTCAACAATCTCCCCCTCAAATGTGAAACCCATATATGCTATCCCTTAACCGAGTACCCCAGGTCGTCTAAGTACTCAACCCACCTCTAGTCAAACACTAGGCTAGCTGAAGCCCAACCCCAACTCTCACAAATCGAGAAAAGAGAAAGAAAAAAAAAAAGGGAAGAGAAATTCACACAGATATTTACCCTCGTTCACCCAATATAGGTTATGTCCCGTTTGTCTATACTATATTCATTTCACCGCCATCACTCGGTTTACAATGGAATATAAATAGGATTTAGAAAATCCTAACGGTAGGAATTTATGGACTCAAACCTAAATTACTAAAAAGAAAAAAAAATTGCAATAAAATAGTATCAGATCTCTACTTATAATAAGCAAGATCTCAGTTGATTTTTTGCTGACTCTATCAACAAAAATCCCCATCTGAATGCGAAGTAACTCATACCCAACAATTATAACTGAGTGGAGAATATATAATTGAGATAATAGTTGCGATAGTTAGAAGACATTAGGTTTATTAGTTGAATTAGTAGTGGACTTCGGTTAGTTGAATTAGGATTATTATGTTATTGAGTAACACCTCACTGAATTTCATAATTCATTGTTAACAGTTATTCTTTTCCTTTTGCTTTTCATTATTTAAATCCTAAAATTTCAACATGGTCTAAAAATCAATAACACCACGATTAAATATTTTGAAAATTTAAACCATTATATAAAAAATCGTACATAGAGCTTTTATATCTAAAACATCTAAAGTATATGTTAAAATTAAATTGTAAGTATGTAAAATACAATATGAAATTGAGTATATAATTGAATAACTATAGATAACAAATAATATACATATAAATAATTGTAAAATGATATAAACATGTAATAATACGCTAATAAACAATTGTAATTTAGTAAAAGTACATATGCTTTAGCTTACCACAATAAAAAAAAAGTACATATGCTTTTTATCTTTGAAAAAGTACAAATGACACGTGCTGCATAATATTTGAAAGACTTGTACAATTACATATAAAGTTAGTAAAATCAACATTCAGCATCGTCAACATTACAGACATTATTTATTAACATGAAACTTTCATATTTAATATTGTAAAAAATTAGATAAGAGTCTCATCATGACCATGTGCGTATTCTAGGATAGAAGTTTGACATATTTCGGCTCAATATATATATACTTCTATTTTTCATACTTTCACTTTCAAAAAGCAAAGTAGTACTTTTTATCTTTTTATAATTAAATTCTATTTATAAACAATAGAATAATTATTTTTTTTATGAATAATTTTAATAATCCTCTTAATGATTTGAAAATAAATTATTAAATGCTTTATAAGTTTTAAAAACATTTTTTTTTACTTTTGTATATCAATACTTATTTTTTGAAGTAATTAAATTTTTTTATGAAAATTTAACATGAAGGAATAACATTAATAGTAAACAATCTCATCTTCTTAATTTTTGACTAATTTTATTACACCTTTTTATTAAAATAATTAGCCGTTCATTAGTGTATCTTGGTTTAACTTTAACTTTTGCTGATGTAATATTTTGTGCCAATGGGTCATATTTAAGAGGAACGAGCTTCCACGATTTAAAAATTGTTGCACATATTTGTTCAAGGGTTTTATAATTCTCATGTTGAAGGAGAATTAAAATCTTATGTTGTAGAGATAAAAAGCATGTGGGATCCATGTGTTAGAAAAAATTATATGTAGGACCCATATCAGCACGAAAATCGAAAGGTGTGTAGGAAAATTGTAATTCTCATGTTAAATGAGAATTATAAAACCCTTTGTTGAAAGACTAAGGTAAGCTATCCTTTTAGCTAAATAAGAGCAATACGTAAATGTTTCCAAAAAAAAAAAAAGAGTAATACGTAAATGACAATTATTGGTAAACTTAAAAGATATTTCTACTATTCTTATCTGTTTATATATCTTCTCAAGGGATTTGATTTATCAAAGAAAAGTATGGCAAACTAAAAAAAAAAAAAAAAAGACTTAAAATAAGAGTTCTTGCATGTACTCAAATTAGAGTCATTAATCTATTCAGGTCATATTATCCAGTTTTTACCATGAACCAAAACTATTCAAAGCCTAGTGTGCTTTCATTTCAATTTTGCTTTGCCAATCCCGTTTTCCAATTAAAATAATGTTGAGTGCTATTCATGCTCCTTTCTGCATTTCCATTGGGTAGTTGGACAAGCTTTCAAACACTTTTCTTATATCACAAGTTACAGATATCACTGTTTCCATCGATACATATCCAGAATTTACGATAAGGGGTAGAGCATAAGGGATTTCACTTGCTGAAAAATAAGATATCGAAAAGGTGTATGTACCCAAAAACATATTGACACGTAGAAGTGATTGTCATCTTTGAATTTTTTTTTTTTTTTGAAAAAGTCCAATTTCTTAATCTCTCTAACTACACAAGTTCCTTGTGGCCTGTCTCTTCCTCTTTAGGACTTTGGGGTGCACATAAATTGGAGTAATTGCTCGCTCGGTTCTTCATCACTTTTGGTATAGCACCCTTTATCAAAGAAGAGCATTCGTATCTCACTCCATTTCTTAGATTTATCATTATTCTCTGTCGGTGATGGCTGGTAATTCATCAAGCAATGGAAACCAAGAGGTGGTTTTAAATGTAAACAGTGATGCCTCCAAAAAGTGTGACGACTCAGGCATCGAAGACTGTGTGCCATTTTTGCAGAAGGTGTCTCTTCTAATTTCTTTTTTGTTATTTTTATAATCCCCGAACAGTATAGTCTATTTTGGAATCACTTTATCGATTATATATATTGAGCTTGAAAATTTGGATAGAATACCAAAACTAATGGTTTTGATCCCTATTCAATGTAGTTGGTGGCAGAGGTGGTGGGGACCTACTTCTTGATATTTGCAGGATGTGCTTCGGTGGTTGTGAACCTTAACAACGATAAGGTGGTGACTCAACCTGGGATTTCGATTGTTTGGGGACTCGCCGTTATGGTATTGATTTATGTTGAATAAACTTTAAATGTTTTGTTAGTTTTATATTTAATAGTCTTAATTAAGGAGTCATGAGTTTAGATAAGTGAAAGGCCAAAAGTTGTAAGAAAGTGAAAGGCCAAGAGTTAGAGAGAGTGAAAGGCCAAGAGTTAGAGAGGCCAAGAGTTGGAAGTTTAGTTTTGTGGTTTATGGCTAATTTAATGTTTAGGTTCATGAAAAGGCAATCTAGTGCCTATATAAAGTAATCCATATTGTAAGCAAAAGATCACAAGAAAAAGAGAAATACAAGTGTTGTCTTCTCCATAAGAAAATAGTTGTTTTTATTTTAAGTTCTACATTATAGTGATACCACAAATTGGTATCAGAGCTATGGAGAGGGGGAGTGATATGGCACTACCTAAGTTGACGAAGGAGAACTACGAGAATTGGAGCATCCAAATGAAGGCTCTTCTCGGATCCCAGGACGCTTGGGAGAATGTTCAAGCAGGTTTTGTAGAACCACAGGACACTGGAGGCCATTCGGCGGCTCAAACCAAAGCGTTGAAAGAGACGTGTGCAAAAGACAAGCTGGCGTTGTTCATGCTCTTCCGAGCTGTAGACGAATCCGGGTTCGAGAAGATAGCAAATTGTGAGACCTCAAAGGCAGCCTGGGACATCTTAGCAAATGTCTATAGAGGAGCTAACCGGGTTAAACAAGTCCGGCTTCAAACCCTTCGTGCCGAGTTGGAGGGAATGAAGATGAAGGACACGGAAGGAGTATCCGGGTTCGTTGCCTGGGTTCAAGGAATTGTGAACCAGTTAAAACGGAATGGAGAAGATATACCTGACACCAGAGTGGTGGAGAAAATCTTGAGATCTTTGACAGACCAGTTCGAAAACGTGGTTTGTGCCATAGAGGAGTCCAAGGACCTGTCTACACTCACCATTGACGAGTTGGCGGGTTCCCTTGAAGCGCATGAACAAAGAAAGAAGAAGAAGGAGGAAACTCTTGAGTAGGCACTTCAGACCAAAGCAACAATTAAAGATGAGAAGATGCTCTATTCTCAAAATTTTCGAGGTAGAGGACGTGGCCGCGGTGGACGAGGTACTAGCCGTGGTGGTAGAGGTCGAGGCCGAAGTCAAGAAGTGTATAGTGATGAGGTAGGACAGTCAAATCAACAAAACTGGAGAGGAAGAGGACGAGGTCGACGAGGAGGTCGGTCACATTATTCAAACATCGAGTGTTACAAATGTGGAAAGTTTGGTCACTATGCAAAAGATTGTAACTCGGACAAGTGTTACAACTGTGGCAAAGTCGGACATTTCGCAAGAGAATGCAGAGAGGAGAAAAAGGTGGAGGAGACGTCCAACCTAGCCACAGAAGGCGAGATGAAGGATGGTGTCTTGTTAATGACACACAGTAAAGGAAGTCCAGACGATGACATGGAGTGGTATCTTGACACGGGTGCGAGCAACCACATGTGCGGACATAAGGACTTCTTCAAGGAGATGAGAAAGGTGGAAACCGGACATGTTTCGTTCGGGGATGCCTCAAAGGTTGAGGTAAAAGGCCGAGGTACGATCTGTTTCCTACAAAAGGACGGGTTAATTGGCTCAATTCGAGATGTGTACTATGTACCCGACCTAAAAAACAATATTTTAAGCATGGGTCAACTGATGGAGAAAGGTTACTCGGTTATTATGAAAGACCGGGTATTGTATTTGAAAGATGAGCAAGGTCGGCTGATAGTTCGGGTTCAAATGGGTAAGAATCGTATGTATAAACTAAATCTGAAATGTATACAGGTTGAATGTTTACAAGCCGAGGTGGAAGATAAGGCGTCACTTTGGCATCTCCGGTTTGGTCACCTACATTATGGTGGTCTAACCGAGTTGGCAAAGAAGAAAATGGTGGAAGGGTTACCTGACATCAACTTTGAAGGAAAGTTTTGTGAGAGTTGTGTACTTGGCAAGCATGCCAGGACCACGTTTCAGAAGATGGCAAGATTCCGGGCTAAGCAACCTCTGGAACTAATACATACCGACTTGTGTGGACCCATCAATCCGGGTTCCTTCAGCGGTAAGAAGTATTTTATTTCCTTTATTGATGATTTCTCACGGAAAACTTGGGTTTACTTTCTGAAGGAGAAGTCCGAGGTGTTTGATGTGTTCAAAAGGTTCAAGGTGATGATTGAGAAGGCAACAGGAAGCTATATCAAATCGGTGCGGTCTGACAGAGGTGGGGAATATACCTCAACAGCGTTTATGTCTTTCTGTGAGGAACAGGGGATAAGGAGGTTTCTAACAGCACCATACTCACCACAACAGAATGGCGTGGCTGAAAGGAAGAACCGGACTATTCTTGACATGGTTCGGTCAATGCTGAAGAACAAAAGGATGCCGAAGGAGTTTTGGGCGGAAGCTGTGCAGTGTGCTGTGTATGTGCAGAACCGATGTCCACATTCGAACTTGGATGATAAAACTCCACAGGAAGCATGGAGCGGTCAAAAGCCTTCAGTGGCTCATCTCAGAGTTTTTGGCAGTATAGCCTATGCACACATACCGGACCAGCTCAGAACCAAGCTCGAGGATAAAAGCAAGAAATATGTTTTTATTGGATATGATGAAAAAACAAAGGGGTATAAGCTGTTTGATCCCGTCAACAAGAAAGTCATAGTAAGCAGAGATGTAAAGCTCAATGAAGCAAATGAGTGGGACTGGAACAATTCTTCTGAGGTAAACTTTGAAGACGGAATCTCAACACAAATTATCAACTCGGCAAGTCCTGAAGCTTCTGATGATGAAGATGAGGTACGACAACCCAGGATGCGAAGCATACAAGACATATATGAGTCAACAAGTGAGGTACATTTTGTTTGTCTTCTTGCAGACTCTGAGAACATAAGTTTTGAAGAAGCCATCCGAGATAAGAAATGGCAAGATGCCATGAATGAGGAGATAGAAGCCATTGACCGAAATAACACATGGGAGTTAGCCGAGCTACCAGAAGGAAGTCGGCCCATTGGAGTGAAGTGGGTGTTCAAGAAGAAGATGAATGCTCAAGGGGAGATAGAACGATATAAAGCTCGGCTAGTTGCAAAAGGTTATAAGCAGAAGGCTGGAATTGACTATGACGAGGTGTTTGCCCCTGTTACAAGGATGGAGACAATTCGACTACTCATCTCACAGGCTGCTCAATACAGATGGCCAATGCATCAAATGGATGTAAAGTCGGCATTTCTGAATGGTGTTCTTGAAGAAGAAGTTTATGTGGAACAACCGCCGGGCTACATGAAGGCAGGAGAAGAGAAGAAGGTGCTGAGATTGAAGAAAGCACTTTACGGGTTGAAGCAAGCACCACGGGCATGGAATGCTCGTATTGACAAATATTTCAAGGAGAATGGACTTGAACAATGTCCATATGAACATGCTATTTATGTCAAGAAAAATGGAGGAGACTTGTTAATTGTGGCTCTTTATGTTGACGACCTCATTTTTATGGGAAACAATGCCAAGATGATACAAGAGTTCAAGAGCACAATGACAAGAGAGTTCGAAATGACAGATCTCGGTTTGATGAAGTTCTTTCTTGGTTTGGAAGTAAAACAAAATGAGAAGGGAATCTTCGTGTCACAGGAGGCTTATGCAAAAAAGATCTTGAAGAAGTACAAGATGGAAGATTGCAACCCAGTTTCAACACCAATGGAACCCGGTTCAAAACTCTCTAAGTTTGATGGAGGAGACCGTGTTGATGCAAGCAAGTACAGAAGTTTGGTGGGAAGCCTACGTTATCTCACATGCACGAGGCCGGATATCTCGTTAAGTGTCGGCATAGTAAGTCGGTTCATGGAGGAGCCGAGATACACACATTGGAAGGCGGTAAAGAGAATTCTGAGGTATGTTCAAGGTACAGTTTCACACGGGTTACACTACTCGAGCTCGGCAAAATACAAGTTGATTGGATATTCTGACAGTGATTGGTGTGGAGACGTAGATGATCGAAAGAGCACGGCTGGTTATGTGTTTTTCATGGGCAACACGACATTCACCTGGATTTCGAAGAAGCAACCTATTGTGACACTGTCGACATGTGAAGCTGAATATGTAGCTGCATCTTGGTGTGTTTGTCATGCAATGTGGCTCAGGAATTTACTAAGCAAGTTGGAGGAAAAATAAGTCGGCCAAACTGTGATCCGAATTGACAATAAGTCGGCTATAGAGCTAGCCAAGAACCCGGTAAATCATGAAAGAAGCAAGCATATTGACGTCCGATTTCACTTCATCGGGATCAAGTAAAGGAAGGAAATGTGGAGCTAACACACGTGACCAGTCAAGAGCAAGTCGGGGACATCTTCACAAAGCCACTGCCGACGTTGCTGCTCAACAATTGCAAGAAGATGCTTGGGATGAAAGATGGCAGAACCATTTAAGTTTATGAAGGAGAATTGTTGAATAAACTTTAAATGTTTTGTTAGTTTTATATTTAATAGTCTTAATTAAGGAGTCATGAGTTTAGATAAGTGAAAGGCCAAAAGTTGTAAGAAAGTGAAAGGCCAAGAGTTAGAGAGAGTGAAAGGCCAAGAGTTAGAGAGGCCAAGAGTTGGAAGTTTAGTTTTGTGGTTTATGGCTAATTTAATGTTTAGGTTCATGAAAAGGCAATCTAGTGCCTATATAAAGTAATCCATATTGTAAGCAAAAGATCACAAGAAAAAGAGAAATACAAGTGTTGTCTTCTCCATAAGAAAATAGTTGTTTTTATTTTAAGTTCTACATTATAGTGATACCACAATTTATTCAGTTGGACACATCTCTGGTGCTCATTTCAACTCAGCTGTCACACTTGCTCATGCTTCTACCAAAAGATTTCCCTGGAAACAGGTGAACCAATTAGACCCCCTTTCCTCTGTCATTTCGGTTATTGAATTTTCCATGTCCCAGCTTGTCTTAAAATATTGAATTTTCCTTCATTTGGTGTTGTAGGTGCCAGCATATATAGTAGCTCAGATGGTTGGATCAACACTTGCAAGTGGAACGCTAAGACTTATATTCAGTGGAAAGGATGACCATTTTGCAGGAACACTTCCTGCTGGATATAACCTTCAAGCTTTTGTGGTAGAATTCATAATAACTTTCTACCTAATGTTCATCATTTCTGGAGTTGCCACCGATAACAAAGCGGTAATCTCTCCCGTTCTTTAAAAAAATAAAAAAGAATCTTACTTGTTTGCTTATTATTGGGTCATATTTTCTATTGAGCATTTTGATTAAGACTCGTTTAGCACATGGGGGTTGGCAAATCGCCTTGAAAATTTCTCTGACCTTTGACATAAAAAATTGTTTATTTAAATTGACCAATTGTATAAACATATCTGTAACATTATGAATCACTTGGAATGAATGCTAGAGGTTTACATCACAAGGCGCATTTCACGCGTATCAAAATCTATATTTGAATAATTTTCGACCCTATTTCACAGCTTTGGCTTATACATTTTATTTTATTTTTAGTAAACAAGGAGGGAATAGCCCAAACAGCAAATGAAGATAAAACTAAGAAAATCCTATCTAAACAGCTGAATGCCATTAGGAACTGGAAAAAAATTCCGAATCTTGATTTCTCTTGACAGCAAATGATGCCATTGCCATCCAATCTACACCACAATTTGATGCTCTTCCAGTATGGTTGAACTACAACACCGAATTCTGATATCTCCATTTGTGAATTCTTTGTACAAGGCTTTCAAGAGGAGCCTTGTTTAACTGACCTGTAGCCAATTGAACCACCAAGGAAGAATCATTCATTTTATTTTTAAATGATGCAGATTGGTGAGTTGGCTGGGCTTGCAGTTGGGTCAACGGTACTCCTAAATGTGATGTTTGCAGGGTATTAACTCCTCCAAAAACTAAACTTAATATACCAGTTTAGATTACTGTTATTCAATAAAATCAAGATGTTACACTTTTTTGAAGCAAGGACAAACTTAGAACTCATTTGTGTGTGAATAATGTGTGACAGACCAATCACTGGAGCATCAATGAATCCAGCAAGAAGCTTGGGGCCTGCTATTGTGCACAATGAATACAGAGGAATATGGATATACTTGGTCTCACCCATTCTGGGTGCTGTGGCTGGTACATGGGCCTATAATTTCATCAGATACACAAACAAGCAAGTCCATGAGCTCAACAAGAGTGCCTCTTTCCTCAAAGGAAAACAACGTGGTGGAGTTGAGTGATGTAACAACAAATGCAACAATATTTTTCTCTCTTATTTAATAGTTATCAATACCTCAGTTTTGTTTAATATCCAATTAAACTTTGAACATCAATCCCTTCAATAGTACATTATGGCCGAAACATAGGGGCACAAGACCATAGCAATTTTTCCCACTTTGGTATTTTCAATTTCATGCTTAAATCTCCACTTGCACCAACATAACACCTTCACAATCCATGCAATTAAATTTTTGCACAATGAACCCTAAATCATCTATCATGGCTGAATGTAACAACCCATGTATACCCGATTTGTTAACATGTCATCGTATTAAGCCACACTTAATTAAAAATGCGGAGTAATTTTTTCTTTCATTCAATTATGACGTCATTATCATTTGCCAAGTTGATTATTAAGTCCTTTTTCAAAATATTGCATGTATGTAAATGCAGTTAGACAACTAGCTACACTGAATAACCTCATATCATAAATAAGTGAGTATCTAAGTCACGGAACTACAACACATAGTCCGGACAATATCCTGATACATTATTACAACTCGAATCTAAAATAAGATATAGTCAATCAATGTGGCATGGACAATCCCCATGCTCACCAAATAAGGCAACCAGCCCAAAAGAGTCTCAACAACAAAGACATAATAATAACATAAAGCATGTCAGCATATCATCAACACAACATATATCAGCTAAGCTCCGGCCTCCTGCTGCTAGAGGTCTCAACACCCGCATTACCTGAACCTGAAAATGGTGTCCCAAACGTGGGGTGAGACCTCTAAACAGTAATCTTAGTAAGACAAGGTGTAAGAACCCGCACCGCTAATTAAGGTATTAGTAAATTAATTATGTTAATTAGGAAATAATTCCATAATTGACCCTAATAATTATTAATGGGCTTAGATAATTATATTGAGTGAGTAAAAATGCTGAAAGTCGCTTTTCGGAAGAAAAGCGCAGATACCGGTTCTGCTACTCGGTATAAATGCGTACCGGAAAAGTATCCCGGAAAATTATAACGAATGCATGATAATTACTAGAATATTATGTAGGACTCGTAAAACAAGTTTCAAGTCAAAATGACTCAATCTGATGCCAGAACTGATACTGGCTATGGAAAAGCGCGTACCGGAAAGGTGCTCCGAAAAATAAAATAAAAATATGACAAATCTTAGAAAAATGCGTAGGTCTAGAATCCGAAGTTTGGGATCAATATCTTTTACTTTGCGATTGAGGTTAATACTGCGTGTTTAAGTGGCTTTGGCTATATATATGCATATTAAGGGCACATTGCCCTAGAAAACCAACTTCCTACGTGACTTGGGTGGCTGCAGCTTGCCTCCCTTCTTCCTTCCTTCCTCCTTGGCCATTTTGCTTGGGAGAAACCACCAAGTTGTCACCTTTAGCCTTAATCCTTCCTCTTTCACCATGGAAACACTTGAGTGAGTGCATTGTAAGGGGGTTTGTGATCTTGTTTTCTGAGGGTGCTGCTGTGGAGGGAGTGTTTGAGGGCTGTGGTGTTGTCTCCATGGTTATGAACCATTGTTCATACCATTAGAGGTTGCAAGAAGCCTCCTTTGGTGCCAAGAACCAACCTTTGGGTGGCATTTTCGTGTCCTTGGGTGTGCTGGACTTGTGTGCAGTATTGAGAGCTCCAAAGTCACCTTGAACTACTAACCAAGCTTTGGGGTAAGTCACCTTAACTTGATCATGTGTTTTTATGGCTTAAAGGTGGTATCTTGGTATGTTAATGGGTTTAACATGTAACTAACACATAAGTGAACCTAAAATGGATTAAAGATGCATGCTTTAACGTGTACATATGTTAAAAGTTGGATCTTTGGGATGGATACTCACGAAATGCAGAAACTGCATTCTGTCGTGAGATATCCGGATATTTGTCGAACAGATATCCGGATATCAGTATCCGGATATGGTATCCGGATATTGATATCCGGATATGGGATCTGGGTATCCGGATATGACATATCCGGATATGTCCAGTATGATATCCGGATATGACATATCCGGATATGTTCTTCATGATATCCGGATATCCTGGGTTCTGCGCAGACAGTAGCTTTACTGTATGAACAGTAAGCTATGGGGTGTGTGTGGACCCTAGTTTATGGAAGTTGAACTTCTGTAATAAAAGGACTAAGTCAGAATCATATGATTAAGGGCTTATGGCTTTGTTGGAAGCCTTAAGACGTAAAACGTAAAAGAAAGGCGTAGTCTTTAAAGTTGTATGCTTGAGATGCATTAATATTGATGTAATGTTGGTCCATATCAGATTGTGATACTGCTGTTTGTGGACTTGTGAGTGGTTGGACTCTTGGCTTGGATTGATTGCTTGCAAGGTAAGCTTTCGTGTCCTCAATTTTGCCATTTTGATGTTCCACCATGTCCCATGGGGATGAGTTTATGCATGCTGTGTTACATGCTTTGATTATTTTGAAATGTTGTTGAGCTGTTTATATGTAATGAGCTATTATGATATGCATGTGGTGTCCACCTAGACGGCAATCCTGAGTATGTAGTACATACAAGATGGAGAAGCATGTGGGTGAGGTGCAGGTAGTATCCATGTACTCATGTAGGCATAGACGTATTCCTACATTTCTCTGGCCAGTAGATTTGAAAGCACACATGACATGATTAATTGCTGCATCGCATGATTTTAGAACTTATACTGTAATACTGTTTTTGAACTTATATTACACATGTAAGTGAGCTTGGGGCGGAGACTCCTTGAGGACCCCTTGTCTTACTGAGATTTCTTGTTAGAGATCTCACCCCACGTTTGGGGACGCTTATTTCAGGATCAGGTAATGTTGAGGGCTCAGGTGGCAGGAGGCCAGAGTTGAGCTGATATTCTGATATGCTGTCTTGCTGGATTTGCTGTTATGTTTTCCGCTTTTATTAATCTGATTATGTTGAGACTATTTGTTGGGCATTGTTGCCTTATTTGGTGAGCATGGGGTTTGTCCATGCCACATGATTGAGTTATTGTCCTTTTATTTTTAAATATGTAATTAATGTATCAGGATTTTGACCCAGGCTGCATGTGTAGTCCTGCGGTTCTAGATACACACATTTTATTTATGTACGAGGTATTCAGTTAGTTGTCTTGCAATTTACATACAGGCAGTATTTTTATGAAAATAATTAAGTAAACAAGTTGGTAAGGTTAATGACGTCATAATTGAATTAAAGAAAAAGTTATTCCGCATTTTAATTAAGCGTGGCTTAATACGATAGTGTGTTAACAGACCGGGTTAACACGGGCTGTTACATTTTATGGTATCAGAGCACTTTCTAGGGAAAAGCCTGTATGTATTGCAATAACTTAGGATGAGTCGTTGCGTGTCTACTTTGTGTTCTCTCTGACAGGTGCGTATAATGATAATGCATATGTGACCACATGGCGTGGGCCTGATCAACTCATTCTTTGTGTAACTTGTGCAGAGTCATGGTGCCACCGAGGAGGAACACAAGTACGAGCGAGGATCAGACGGATCCTGTCCTGGCTGCATTAGCTGAGATGCAGGCGGCCCGACTAGCCGACCAGGAAGCCACGAGGCTGGCGAACCGGGCGATGCTGGACGCTATAAGAGATGCGAACCGGCAAACCACGGCAGAGGTTCTGGAGGAGAACCGGATGGCCAACATGACGATGATGAGGGTCATGTTGGAGGAGTTGAGGGCTGGTCCTGCTGCTGGCCAGGGTCCTCCACCACCTCCACCGCCGCCACCGCCTCCACCTCCGCCTAGTCAACAGGAGGACTCCCAGAGCCAGATGGGTGAGGGTAGTCACTTGACGGGGGCTATGCAGACTATCCCCGTTCTTGCTGAGGATCGTGACGAGATCGATCGCCGGCTGAATGCTTTCCGCAAGCATAAGCCACCTACCTTCGACGGATCGTATGATCCCATTGCTGCTGCCAGATGGTTACAGGCGCTGGACAAGATTTTCCGGATCATGCAGTGCACCGATCCGCAGAAGCTGCTGTTCGCCACATACATGCTGGAGGGCGAGGCCCATGAGTGGTGGACCAACCTATCTCAGGTCTACGAGATGCAGGGTCATGTGATGACGTGGCCATTCTTCGAGGAGAGCTTCCTGGGTCAGTACTTCCCTTATGACTCACAGGAGAGGAAGCAGGGGGAGTTTGACCGGTTGGTACAGGGCTCGTTGTCTGTTGACGAGTACCTGGCCAAGTTTAATGAGCTGGTGAAGTTTTCACACTTCAGGATGGCGAGGCCTACTCCTACATTCTTGGCTGCTAAGTTCCGCAGGGGACTTAATGAGGATATTGCTGGTTACTTAGCTGGGTCGGCATCCAGAGATTTTGGGACACTGGTCCAGCAGTGTCGTGATATTGAGGACTTCTACAGCACGAGTAAGGCCAAGAAGGCCAAGATAGAGGTACCACAGGGTACCAGCGGTTCCACTCCCTGGAAGAGTAAAAAATTTGCGAACAAGGGCAAGGGCAAGCAGAGGGCGGCTAAGCAAGCGCCAAACCAGTTCAGAAAGACTGCCGCTCCGGGGAACACAGCTAGACCTCCTGCTCCCAGATGTTCGGGATGCGGGAAGTCACATTTTGGGCCGTGTTCTACCGGGCAGCTGATATGCTTCCAGTGTGGCAAGGAGGGCCACTATTCCAGAGATTGCCCGACGGCGAGGGTTGCTGCAGTGCAGGCTGTGCCATTGCAGATGGTTCCTACCGGGGCACCAGCAGTGCCACCTACTACGGGGCGTGTGTATACGTTGGATCGTCAGCAGTCGGACAGAGCTCCGAACCTGGTCAGAGGTACTGTTACCATTGGTGGTTCAGCTGTTGATGTGTTATTTGATTCAGGGGCAACGCACTCTTTTGTTGCTACCCCTATTGCTGTGGGGCTTGAGTTGCCCAGTGATGTGCTTTCTCCACCGATGCGGGTTACCACCGCCACCGGAGAAAAATGTTTGACCTCCACTGTTCATCGCGATGTAGCGTTTCAGTGGGATGGCCGTGACTTCTCGGTAGATCTGATAGGATTACCGATGGCCAACCTTCAGATTATTTTGGGCATGGATTGGTTGTCCAGAAATTGTGCAATGATTGATTGCTGTGCCAAGAAAGTGGTGATGTCTCCGGGTGGGTCCACAGCCAGTTCCTCACCGTTCATTTCAGTCCTGCAGGCGAGGAGGGCCTTGAGAGCAGGGGCATTTGGCTATGTCATGTTGGGAGGTTTGGTGAGTGGGACACAGGAGGATCTCACTGGCATTCCGGTGGTGAGGGAATTCCTCGAGGTGTTTCCTGAGGAGATTCCTGAGTTTCCACCGCAGAGGGAGATAGAGTTCTCCATAGACTTATTGCCTGGTGTGGGGCCTATATCTTTGGCTCCATACCGGATGTCGCCACCAGAGTTGGCAGAGCTGAAGAAGCATATCGAGGAGCTTTCAGCAAAAGATTTTATTCGGCCGAGTGTGTCTCCCTGGGGAGCACCGGTCATATTTGTGAAAAAGAAAGATGGGACCATGCGGTTGTGCACCGACTACAGACAGTTGAACAAGGTGACAATCAAGAACAAGTATCCTCTTCCACGCATTGATGATTTGCTGGATCAGCTCAGGGGTGCTTGTGTGTATTCCAAGATTGATCTCCGGTCCGGTTATCATCAGATACGGGTAAAGCCGGAGGATGTCCCAAAGACAGCATTTCGCTCGAGGTACGGGCACTACGAGTACTTGGTGATCCCGTTTGGACTCACCAATGCACCCGCGGTGTTCATGGACTACATGAACAGAATCTTCCAGCCGTACCTGGATCAGTTTGTGATCGTCTTCATTGACGACATCTTGATCTACTCCAAGACGGAGGAGGAGCATACCGAGCACTTGAAGATTGTGTTGCAAGTGCTAAAAGAGAAGAAACTCTATGCGAAGCCGTCAAAATGCGAGTTTTGGCTCAAGGCGGTTAAATTTCTGGGTCATGTGATTTCTGCTAATGGAGTTGCAGTTGATCCTAACAAGATTGAGGCCGTGATGGATTGGGAGAGGCCCAAGACGGTTACAGAAGTAAGAAGCTTCCTGGGTCTGGCAGGTTACTATCGGAGGTTCATAGAAGGATTTTCCAAGATGGTGCTACCGATGACTCGCCTTACCCGAAAGGAGACTCCATTCGTGTGGACACATGAGTGTGAGAGGTGTTTCCAGGAGTTAAAGGAGAGACTGACTACTGCTCCAGTGTTAGTTCTTCCTGATCCTGCGGAGCAATTCGAGTTGTACTGCGATGCCTCTGGTAAAGGACTTGGCTGTGTGCTGATGCAGAAAGGGAAAGCGGTTGCTTACGCTTCAAGACAGTTGAAACCTCATGAGGAGAACTACCCGACTCACGACTTGGAGTTGGCGGCCATTGTTTTTGCTTTCAAGATTTGGAGGCATTACCTATTTGGCATGAAGTTTGCTGTATTCAGTGATCACAAGAGCCTGAAGTACCTGTTTGACCAGAAGGAGTTGAACATGAGACAGCGTAGATGGATGGAGTTCTTGAAGGACTACGACTTTGAGTTGAGGTACCATCCCGGCAAGGCCAATGTGGTAGCTGATGCTTTGAGTCGGAAATCCGTGAGCTTATCCAGTTTAATGATGAACGACTACGAGATGATCGAGAAGTTCAGAGACTTGAGAGTGAACTCCTTGTTTGGGGGTGCACTGCTTGAGATGGAAACAGCGGAAGTGATTAATGAGCTGATGGAAAAGATCAAAGAGGCGCAAGTGCAAAGAGAGTGCCTCGATTATGTGAAAAACCAGGACGGTGTGTCTTGGAACGAGGATGGATTGCTGCTGTTTCAAAAGAGGATTGTTATTCCTCGAGGGCCATTGACTGAGGAGGTTATGGCAGAGGCTCATAAGGGCCGGTTCACTATCCACCCTGGTGCTACAAAAATGTATCAGGACCTAAAAAGGAATTTTTGGTGGCCGGGCATGAAGAAGGACATAGCGGTCTACGTGTCCAAGTGTCTGATTTGCCAGAAAGTAAAGATTGAGCACCAGAAACCGTCTGGTAAACTTCAACCTCTGGAGATTCCACAGTGGAAGTGGGAGAGTATTTCCATGGACTTCGTGGTGGGATTGCCTAAAACTCAGGCTGGTTGTGACTCTATCTGGGTCATTGTGGACAGATTGACCAAGTCTGCCCATTTTCTTCCAGTGAAGGTGAGCTTCACTACAGAGCAGTTGGCCAAACTATATGTCCGTGAGATTGTGAGGCTTCACGGGGTGCCCGAGAGTATCATCAGTGATAGGGACCCGAAGTTCACATCTCGGTTCTGGGAGGCGCTGCAGGAGGCTTTTGGTACGCGGTTGAGATTGAGTACCGCCTATCACCCTCAGACTGACGGACAGACTGAGCGGACCATCCAGACATTGGAGGACATGTTGAGAGCTTGCACGTTGGAGCAGGGTTCTGCATGGGATAGGTACCTTCCGTTGGTTGAATTTTCATACAACAACAGTTTTCATGCCAGTCTGGGCATGGCACCCTACGAGGCGCTGTACGGTAGGAGGTGTCGGACTCCTACCTGCTGGTCTGAGGTTGGAGATAAAGAGCTTTTCGGCTTGGACTTTGTCCAAGATACTACCCTTCAGATCCAGATGATCAGGGAAAAGTTGAAGCAGGCGCAGAATCGTCAGAAGAGCTACTACGATGTCAAGCATCGACCACTGGAGTTCAGTGAGGGTGAGCACGTGTTTGTGAAACTTTCACCTGTCACTGGTGTTGGACGGGCACTCGGCGTGAGGAAGTTGAGCCCGCGATTCATTGGGCCCTACCAGATTCTTGGTAGAGTAGGACCAGTTGCCTATCGACTCGCCTTACCTCCGAACCTCGCCAACATCCACGACGTGTTTCACGTGTCTCAGCTTCGGAAGTACATAGCCGATCCTTCGCACGTGGTGCAGCCGGATGATGTGGAGGTTCGGGAGAACCTAAAGACTCCCGTCGGACCACTCAAGATTCTCGATCGTGGCGAGAAGCAGTTGAGGAGCAAGATCATTCCGATGGTCAAAGTGCAATGGTCAGGAAGAACTCCTGAGGAGTGTACCTGGGAGCGGAGGACGAGCTTCTCCGACAGTATCCCGACTTTCGAGACAGGTATGTTTCTGATTTTGAGGACAAAATCCTTAAAAAGGTGGGGTGAATGTAAGAACCCGCACCGCTAATTAAGGTATTAGTAAATTAATTATGTTAATTAGGAAATAATTCCAGAATTGACCCTAATAATTATTAATGGGCTTAGATAATTATATTGAGTGAGTAAAAATGCTGAAAGTCGCTTTTGGAAGTAAGCGCAGATACCGGTTCTGCTACTTGGTATAAATGCGTACCGGAAAAGTATTCCGGAAAATTATAACGAATGCATGATAATTACTAGAATATTATGTAGGACTCGTAAAACAAGTTTCTGCGTAGGTTGAGACCGAAGTTTGGGTTCACACTATATGTAACTGAGCGAAGCAAACACATAACAACAT